>WAAF01000239.1:0-45730 GCA_013400475.1 Tricholaema leucomelas | reverse complement strand
ACTGGTCAGGCCACACCTTGAGTACTGTGTCCAGTTCTGGGCTCCTCAATTCAAGAGAGATGTTGAGGTGCTGGAATGTGTCCAGAGAAGGGCAACAAAGCTGGTGAGGGGCCTGGAACACAAACCCTATGAGGAGAGGCTGAGGGAGCTGGGGGTGTGCAGCCTGGAGAAGAGGAGGCTCAGGGCTGACCTCACTGCTGTCTACAACTACCTGAAGGGAGGCTGTAGCCAGGTGGGGTTGATCTCTTCTGCCAGGCAACCAGCAACAGGACAAGGGGACACAGTCTCAAGTTGTGCCAGGGGAGGTCCAGGCTGGATGTTAGGAGGAAGTTCTTCCCAAAGAGTGATTGGCATTGGAATGGGCTGCCCAGGGAGGTGGTGGAGTCACTATCCTTGGAGGCATTCAAGCAAAGCCTGGATGAGGCACTTAGTGCCATGGCCTACTTGATAGGACAGGGCTGGGTGCTAGGTTGGACTGGATGACCTTGGAGGTCTCTTCTAACCTGGCTGATTCTATGAACTGTATTTGAGCCTCTGGGGGATTTAAACTAGAACCAAGCAGGATCAGGCTTCCCAGGAATTTCTTTTTGCCCTGCATCTCAAAGAGCTTCAGAACCCTTCAGAAAGCAGCAGCAGTGCTGAGGTGGGCAACACAGCTGCAAACTGCCCAGCTGAGCCAGGGCAGAGAGCAAAGGAGAAGCCAATGAGTTGTGCCTGCTAATGGTGGAGTGGAGTTTGGAAGAGAGAATTCCCAGCTCTCTCCTGTTCCCTCAAACCGAGGCCACAGAGAACACGCTCACCATTTCTTTCTGGAAGTAGATCACCAGTCCAGCAGCAACCTGAGTTATGAGGATTATCATCAGGCAGGTGAAGTACTGGAAAGGAAAAAAAGAAGAGATGAGCACTCTCAGCCTTGGACAGCACACGTTGGAGTAACATCTCCTGCACAGGAGAGGTCATGTCTTGTCCCGCAGACAGGCTTTGCTGTCAGCCTTGCTTTCCGCAGTGAAAGGCTTCAGAGCAAGCGTCTACAGCAGACCAGGGAAGTTCAATGCTTCCCCCATCAGGCCAACAGGAAAACCTCAAGAGGGAGGTGGTTTACAAGCTCCTTTCCACATGTCATTCCAACTGGGACTCGCTCTCTCACCTCCAGGCCCAATTCCCAGTCAATTTGGGCTTCAGTCAATTGGACTTTGCCTACTCCACAGCAAGAAAAGTCCATTTTACAACCCGGAGTTTGGGGTTTGTTGTTACTTCTGGCTCAGCTCCATTTCAATAAATGCTACTTCATTTCTTTCAGAGTCCCAATTTAAGACTCACCAATAAACCACTTGTAAAGGAATGTGAGACAGAATCATCAAATGGTTTGGGTTGGAAGGGGCCTTCAAAGGTCATCTAGTCCAATCCCTCACAGTCAACAGGGACATCTGCAACTACAGCAGGCTGCTCAGAGCCACAAACAACCTGACCCAAAGTGGTTTCAGGGAGGGGGTTTCTACCACCTCTATGGGCAAGCTGGGCCAGGGTCTCACTAGTCACAGTGTAAACTCCTCCCTCCTCTCCAGTCTGAATCTCCCTTTTTGAGTCCAAGCCATCAACCCTTGTCCTGTCACGAGAGGCCCTGATCTAAAGCCAGTCTCCAGCTTTCTCATCAGCTCCTTTGAGCACTGCAAGGCCACCAGAAGGTCTTCCTGCAGCCTTCTCTTCTGCAGGCTGAACAACCTCAACCCTCTCAGCCTGGTCTCACAGCTTCCAGCCCTTGGATCACTGTTCGGCCTCCTCTGGCCCTGCTCCAACAGGTCCCATGACCCTGCTGTGCTGAGAAGTCCAGAGCTGGACACAGCACACCTGAAGTTACTTTTGAACTGTGGCAGCTACCACCATGAGATCAGGAAATATTCCTCAACCAGGACACACTGTGGCCATACTTGGCTGCCTGCACAGATGTGCTGTGGAAGAGCCAAGCAGCTGGCTGACCTTGTGTCATCTTATTCATCTCAGACAGAAAATCTCCTACACCTGCAGCTTTGGAAGAGGTCCTGACACAGAGGACTTTCCTAGTCGAGTCTCTTTCAGCTCTTATGTTTGTCATACAGGTTGAACTTCGTACTACAGCAGGACACTGTGACTCTTCTCTCCCTGTGCCCTTAATGCTTGACTCTATCCTCATGGTGGTGAAAGGACAACCAGGATGCTGGACCTGGGATATCTTCCCTCTGCTGGTAGTCCTCAACCCACCATTTGCAGAAAGCACTGGTGGCAACCTTTCTTAGTTCACCATTAGTAACACCTGAGGAACCTCTACCACAGCCTGTTGGAGAATGCAATGTGTACACATTAAGGACTGGATCTAAGCTGCCCTAGCAGCAGCCTTGTCCCCAGGAGACCTGAGCCTCAGCTATCCTGCAGGAGAAGCATTAAAGGTTGGGTCTAAAGCTCAACATGAATTGTCTCACCAGACCCAGGAGACATCGGATTTCATTGACGACTCCAAGACAGCCCAGGAACCCCATCAGCATGGTGAGAGCCCCAACACCGATCAGAATGTAGGCACCAATCTTCAGGGAAGGAGAGGACATCTCTGCAGGGGCCAGGAGAGGAAACAAAATCAGCTACTGACCAAAACTGCATCTGCCACCACCACTCAGAGGGCTGCCCCAGATCTGCACACAACCGTTTGTTGTCTTCCACAAAGGGACTGAACAGAGACAGGCAGAACAGGGAGGCACCAGGGGCAGTTTTTGGGGGGTCTGCTGAAGGAAGGCTTTCAAAACCAACCTGCAGGTCTCAGTTAATTCCAAGTCTGGGACAACCAAGGTTACTCTGAAGAAATGAGCTTTGTTTGGATGAAAGGAAGCTTCGCTTACTGGATTGTAAACTCTCTCCTGAATGGTAAAGTAAGCTCTGCCCCACGGCTACTGCTTATCTGCTTTGATTCCCTTATCTTCAGAGAAACATTTTCATGTCCTAAACCCCTTTTTCATAGAATGGTCTGGATCAGAAGAGACCTCTAAAGACCACCTAGTCCAATGTGCTCTGCAGGAAGCAGGAGCACCCTCCACTAGATCAGGCTGCTCAGACACCTGCCGAGCCTTTCGGCTTGACTTCTTGCTTTAACACAGCACTCCTGGTTCCAGGCATTCTCTTTCCACTCATCCACTTGCAGTCAGCAGTGGGACACACACATTTCATGGAGTGAAACACGATGCAAGAGCTGAGCAGAGATGATGTGACAGGTTACCCAACAAGTCAGCACGGAATGGCTTGCAGCACCTCTGTAAAAGCTCCTGCAGAGAGATACTGCTCCAGGACCAAAGCAGAGACCATGCCCCAGTTAGCTCCTTTTCCATATCCTCCTAGCTACTCCCTGCTGTTGTGGCTGGAATGGTTCTGGCTCCTCAATGTTCAACCAAGCTTTAGTAGCATTATTTCAGCCATGCTGGTGGCTCTCAGTCCTCTTTCCTCAACACTGACAGAAGGAAGAAGCTCTTGCTTTTGGGTTAGGCACAGGCCTGTTTCTTGCAGAAGAGGATTAGAAGGGAGCAAGTATTACAGCATAAAAGGTGTAGAGATACTCTGTCTAGAAATAGCAACCAGAAATGTCATTGATCTCCAAGAGAGATTCTTAAGCCTGCAGGCTGCAGAGTGCAGGAGAATTCTGGATGTCCAGAATTAATGACAGTCATTTTCCTGGAGCTCCATCCACTTTTCTGGGCAGAAGTCCCAGGAGGAGAGCATCCTCTTGAGCTCCTTCTGAAACAGGTTAAGAGGGAGTAACCAAATCCACACTGATATTCTCCTCACTCACTTCTGGAATCTGGTGCCTTACAGCAGGTACCAGAAGTCTCCCTAAAACATGCTGGACAGAGGGAAGAGATCAGTTATTAAAGCACGAACCAGAGCTGTCTGCCGCAAGGTACTTTAGCCTTGATTCATCTGCAGGTCAGCCTCCCCCTGACTGCCTCTCCTTCCTTCTCCCCAGCCCTGGGACTCTGGCTCTGCAGGATCCTGCTCCTCCTTCCTCACCACCACTGGAGCACTGACAGCAGAACCCTGATCCTCCTTCCTCACCACCTCTATCACATTCACTGTGCAGAATCCTGCTCCTCCTTGTACAGCCACAGTCCCAAGGCTAGTGAGGAGAGTCCTGCTCCCTCTTCCTCCCCAGCTCTGGGTCTTTCACTGTGCAGGATCCTGCTCCCTCATCCTCCCCAGCCCTGGGTCTCTCACTGTGCAGGGTCCTGCTCCCTCTTCCTCCCCAGCCCTGGGTCTCTCTTAGGTGCTGATATGTCACACCATCTACTGAAGCAGCAACCTTACAGGAGTGGCCTTCACAAGACTACACTTCTCCCTCCCCCAGAATCTCCTTGGCCATCACACAAAATCTGCCAGTGCCCAGATCGCAGAACCTCTGCAGCTGCCTCATCAGCTTCTCATTAGAAGGAGAAAGCTCCTTCCAACCCAAAAGGCCTTCAGAGAAGTGCCAGTGGGACAGAGCCATGCTTGCACTTCTCATCTGCAACTGCCTTGCAAGGGGAGGCTCTGCTGGCAAGTGCTGTAGCTCCCTGTTTTCCTCTGGGCTGGGCAGGAGGCCAAGCAAGTACAAGAGGCTCCTTTGGCAGTGGCCGTGCCCTGCTGTGCCGAGCTCCCTCCCCGGAGCCTGGGTTACTAAAGCAGAGGGAAAGAAGGGCAAGGCATGGGAAAGGAAATCAGGGGCCAGGGAGAAAGAGCTGATGCTGGAAATCTCCAGGAAGGAAGCTAAATCCTTAAATGCTCTGGTAGCAGTGATTTCTGGGTACTGTGGGAAGCAGCAGAGCCAAGCTCAGGGACATCGCTCCTCCACAACTGGCAGTGGCACCTGCCTCAGTTGCTGGCACCCAGCACACCTCAGATCAGGAAGGGTGCTGCAAAGAGCCAGGCCCTGCTAAGCTTCTCCTCGGCCACCCATACTAAAACTGTTTCTGTTCCAGCCCTCACTTCTGTAGCCAATCTCCCTCGTGGTGTTTTCTGTCCTTCCAGTGCACAGCAGGGCAGATGCTGCGGCACACCAAACAGATCAGGCAGCAGCTGTCTGTCTGTCTGGTGTTAGTGAGGGTGCCACCTTCACCCAGGTCAGCGATCATAAAACTCCTTGCAGGATCACTGTGCTTGGATTGGCTCTGCTAAGCCAGCTCAGTTCTGAGGTTGTTGCAGAAGGAAGAGCTCAAGTCACAGAACCATCAAATGGTTTAGGTTGGAATGGACCTTTCAATGTCATCTAACCCAATCCCCCTGCAACTAGAGCAGGTTGCTCAGAGCCCCAGACAACCTGACCTGAAATGGTTCCAGGGAGAGAGCTTCTACAGCCTCTCTGGGTAACCCAGGCTAGTGTCTCACCACCCCCACTGTGAAAGATTTCTTCCATCTATCCAGTCTGAATCTCCCTCTTTCAGTTTAAAACTCTT
Source organism: Tricholaema leucomelas (assembly GCA_013400475.1). NCBI lineage: Eukaryota > Metazoa > Chordata > Aves > Piciformes > Lybiidae > Tricholaema lacrymosa > Tricholaema leucomelas. Next base: position 40,286 of record WAAF01000239.1, on the reverse strand, counting down.
TGTTGATGCTCTTGGCTGCCTTAAAGGGGAAGAGAGCTGGCCCCTCACATGTGTGCTGACAAAACACCTCTGATGGCCACACATTTAATCTCCTAAAGCATGTCATAGAGTATGGTTTAGAAGTCAGAGCACTAAAGGCTTCACAGACTTTCACTTTCCATCCTCTCAGCTCTACATCCTCTGCTGCTGAAGAACAAACACACTGGCTGCTTTCAACAGACAAGCAGAGGCAATAAAATCAGAAACCTAAGGTTGGTGTTCGAAAGAGTCAGATTGAAACAGATCACCACAAAAAAAAAAAAGCAGAGGCAGCACAGAGGAATTGCACAGCAGAACTGTATGAAGGCACTGGGGGCTTTTAAGACACAATGGTGAGAAAGAAGCTGCTGTGGAAACACAGCATGCAGTAGAAACAGGATGAAATGCTAGGCCCTATGTTGGAGATGAAATATTTGGATTGGTCTCAAGTCTGACTCCAGTGCTGCAATCCCCAAGAGGAGGAGGAATGCCCTGCTTCTAGGGCTGCTCCTTTTCACCCTGTCCCTAAGGTCTCATCTTGCTACACACCATCTTACTCCTTGGGTCACAGGTCATGCACAGAGGTATTGCCATGGACCACACAACAGTTGAGCAGAGAGAAAGACAGAGGGAGGTGGTGGTCTTACGTAGGACCGCAATGAAACTGGTCTTGTCGGCCAGGATCCATACTCCAAAGCCCAGGATCACAGCACCCAGGATCTGAAAGAGCAAGAACAAAACACAGAGCTGATCTTCAGACAAACAGAGGTGGCACTCACCATTCCCTCAGCTTAAAAGCAACCATTCTTTTGCTGTTCCCACCCACCTCCCCCCATGCTACTCCTCCCAGAGTAAACAGGATTAGTCTGACTCCAGGAAAAGTGCCTCAGCCAACTGCACAGGAGCCCCAGGTTCTGCTTGGCAGCCTTTCAGACAGGATCTTAGGAGCCTGACATGGTGTTGTACAGGTCAAAACAGCCTGAGGAAGGGATGCCCCGCTGCTAGAAGCTTGTCAGAAGCAAAAGGTAAGGGCACTGCTTCTGTGAAGAGCCAAGGAAGGACAAACACATCCAAGCACGTGATTTTAAAAGGCTTTTTTGTTTTGAATACAAAAATCCCTGACCCTGTGGGACCAGGCTGGGAGCCAGCTGCCAAAGGATTAGATATCTGGCAGCTGGAACCTTCCCAGGAAGGAAATCTTCAGCTTTTCAGGCTCTGTTATAGCTTCAACCCACAAACGCCAAAACCCAGCAGCGCTCGCTTTCAGCACAGGCTCCCCTGAGAAAAAGAAGCTTTTTGCTCCTTCCAAAGCCAAGCTTTTGGCATTGTGGCCACTTTATGCTAGAACACCCCAAACCAACACATCTCAGCACCCAGAGAAAGCCAAGTGTTATGAAACATCAGCCACAGCCTCTGCCTCACTCACCACACTCTTATCTAGGGTGAGGATTAGTGGAGCAGCGTGGTCCTGTGAGGACCTGGCTGAATCCAGACACTCAATTGAGAGGGCTAGAAAGAAGGGTTTTTTTCCCCCCACCTCATTTTGAAGGAAAACAAACAAAAGAAGGCCAAAAAAATTAGCATGCTGGGTTTTTTTAGCTTCCAGGTACCAGCATGTTTATAGCAGCTCATGAGGTGTTTGATGTAAGTCAAGCCCAGGTCTTATGAGCATGGCAGCACCAGACTCCTAACAGAGCGATTGTGCTGAGAACCTCTGAGCCTGCAGAGGCTGATAAGAAGCTGAATCTCATGCCAACTAGAAGTGACAAAGGCTGGAAACCACTGCCTGGGCAAAGATCTAAGTGAGATTTGAAAAGAAACAAGGAGATGCTTTCAGAAGATAGGAGCTGCAGGCAGGAGGTCTTACACCAGTAGGATTTCAAGCTAGGATGAAGGGAAATGCTAAGCAAACCAGAGGCTGGGATTCTGTGCTCTCCTTGGAGAAGGTTTGAGAGAGAAGGCAAATGCCAAAGCACCACCTGAAGCAAGCTGGCAGAGAGGGTTGTACAGACAGGCACTGGCTCCGTCCACGCTTTGAAAGTTTACTCTGTGCTGCAGCTACTCACAAAGAAGCTTTTCTGAGCAAAGATAAAGCAACAGCCTGGAATAAGCTGCTTGCAAGCTTTCCTGGCTTGGCAGAGAGGGCACAACACAGAGTTAGCTGTGGGAAACAGGATTAGAAAGTCACCAAGCAAGGTCTCATCTGTGAAGAAGACTGACTCAGCTGTAGAAAGCAGGGAGCTGCTGCAGCCCGGGGAAAAAGCGAAGGTGGCTGCACCAAAAGCAGCGTGACCAGCGGGACAAGGGAGGGCATTCTGCCCCACCACGCTGCCCTGCTGAGACCCCACACAGAGCACTGTGTCCCCAGCACAGGAGGGACATGGAGCTGCTGGAGCAGGACCCAGAGGAGGCCACAAAGATGATCAGAGGGCTGGACAGGCTGAGAGAGTTGGGGCTGTTCAGCCTGGAGAAGGTGGCTTCAGGACAGCCTTAGAGCAGCCTTCCAGTACCTGAAAGGGGCTGTAAGAAAACTGAGGAGGAACTTTTGACAAGGGCTTGTAGTGACAGGATGAGAGGGAACAGATTGAAGCTTGAGGAGGGCAGATGTAGACTGGAGATGAGGAAGAAATTCTTTTTGGTGAGGATGGTGAGACACTGGAACAGGTTGCCCAGGAAGGATGTGGATGCCCCCTCCTTGGAGGTGCTCAAGGCCAGGTTGGATGGGGCCTTAAGCAACTTGGGCTAGTGGGAGCTGTCCATGGCAAGGGGGTTGGAACTAGATGATCTTTAAGGTCCCTTCCAACCCAAACCCTTCTATGACTCTATGGCAGTCAGAAGAACTGCCCCTTGTCTTACGTCCCAACACACTGCACTCTGTTGCCCAAACAACCTCTTGGAACACCCAACAGCTGTGGAGCCTAAAAAAGCAGCTTGGTCTTGCCCAGAATTGCTGCCTGCACAGCTTTCTGCATGCAAGCTAGAGGCTTAATAAAAGCTTTGCCTTAAAAGATGCAAAGCAGGCTGTAGGTGACATCTCTTGGCTCGCTGACCCTGCAGCGTCACCTCAGCTTGGCTACGCCTGACAAAACCCAGGGCTGAGTTCCTGGGAAGCTGTTTGTGAGGTGCTCCAGCCCTCCTCTTCTCACTCTGATCTTTGCTCTACTCCACAGCTCCTGTGCTTGCCAGGAGCTGCTGTGGAAAACACTGAGAGGGAGAACATAATCCAGAAGGCAAAACCAGCACCCTAACAACAGCACATTTAGCTCCTAGCAGGATTGGATCTCTCCTCCACATCTTCTGCAGCTTACAAGGCACAGCCAGGCTGCTTCTGCCACTGCTTTGACTCACACCCTCCACAGAAGAAATCCCATCTGCCTTCCACTGAGCTGAATTCCTCTGATCCACTCTTTAAACTCCTAAAGTGGGGGCCAGACATTTCTAGTCCACCTCAAGAGTGGAGATTTCACTCCTGATTTCAACAAGATCCCTCTCCACGCCCAAGCCAGAAGGATGCAGCTCCCTCATGGCAGGGCCAGCAGTTTCCCACAGCAGAGCCTGCTGAAGATGGCTGTGGAAGAACTGAGCTGTGATGGAGCTGACTCAGAAGTGCTTTGGTTGCAAAAGACCTCTAAAAACTCGAGTCCAACCATCAACCCAACATCACTATGGCCATCAAACCATGTCCCAAAGTGACATTTCTTGAACACCTCCAGGGATGGTGACTCCACCACCTCCTTGGGTCACCCTATCCTGCCCCAGCACTCAGACTGCAGGAGGTAACACTAAGCCTGGCCGAGGAGCCAGCAGGAAGGTTTCTCTTAAACCCCCAGGCTTTGTTTTGGGCAGTAGCCTCCTGGTTCATGTACAGCAGCATCAGAAGCAGGACAGATGGCTCCATACTCCAAACACTTTCCAGAGACTGTAAAACTTGTCTCACAGACCTGTTCTGCCCTTAAGGACAGGCTCTTAACTCTTTAAGCTTTGCTGAGTGAGAAGGTGGTTGGATGGCCAGGCCCAGAGAGTGGTGGGGAACAGAGCTGAATCTAGTTGCTGACCAGTGGTGCTTCCCAGGGCTCAGCTCTCTTTAATGTCTTTGCTAATGAGCTGGACAAAGGGATTGAGGCTCCCTCAGTATGTCTGCATGACACCATGCCGGGAGGGACTGCTGATCTGCTTGAGCATAGACAGGCTCTACAGAGAGACCTGACCAGGTCAGGGATCCATGGGCCAAGGCCAGCAGGAAGAGGTTCAACGAGGCCAACTGTTGGGCATTGCACTTGAGTCACAGCAACCCTATCACTGTGCCAGGCTTGGGGAAGAGTTGCTTCTTGGAAGGGCACCAGCATCCAGGCCTGGATCAGCGACAGCAGCCAACAGGACCAGGGCAGGGATCACTCCCCTGCACTCCGCACCGATGGGGCCACACCTTGAACACTGGGCTCAGTTTTGGAACCCTCAATCCAAGGAGGACACTGAGGTGCTGCAGCACGTCCAGAGAAGAGCAATGAAGCTGTGAAGGGTCTGGAGAAGAGAGCTGGTGAGGTGCAGCTGAGGGAGCTGGGAGTGTTTAGTCCAGCTCCATTCTCCAAAGAGAAGGAGACTGAGGGGAGACCTCCTTGCTCTCTACAGTCTCCTGAAAGGAGGTTGGAGGCAGGTGAGGGTTGGTCTCTTCTCCCAAGACCAGAGTGACAAGATGAGAGGAAATGGCCTCAAGTTGTGCCAGGGGAGGTTTACATTGGGAATGAGGAACAAGGGCTGTCAAGTCCTGGCACAGGCTGCCCGGGGCAGTGGTGGAGTCCTCATCCCTGCAGGGATTTCAAAGCCATGGAGATGTGGTGCTGAGGGACATGGTTTAGCAGCAGACTTGGTAGTGTTGGGTTAAAGACTGGACCCAATAAAGGTCTTCTCCAGCCTAAACAAATCTGGGACTGTGTGATAACCACCTGCTGTGGCCTATGCCTGCTTGCCAGGAAGGTAGAGATCTGTTAAGCTTCATATAGAGAAACAAAGCTTATAGTCCAAGCTTATGGTGTTTGGAATCCTTGCAGCAAGTAGGCAAGAAGTCCAAACAACCTCCTTCCACTGAATCAAAGCAGATCAAACCCTTCCCTAAAGCAAGCCTCCAAGACTACAAAGCACCAGCAAGGTCCCAGTTAGAGCAAGGGACCTCGAGCTGTAGAGAAGTGTTACCTCAATGACTAACTTCTAGCATGTCTCTAAAGGGTCTCCTCATCCACCAGCTCCAGGCAAGGCTGGAGAGCTCCCTTTGGACAGCAAGGGCTGGCCTGCACAGGGTGCAAGCACAGAGGCTCAGCTCAAGCTCCAGAGCAAAGAGAGCTCCATCATACTTATCCAGGCACTCTGCTGACAGGACTCATCATGAGGATGCTGGGAGCCAACAGCAACTCACCAGAAGCAGTTTCTCTGCTAGATGAATGCCACATGGCATAAGCACAGTAATCCACTCCACACCCCCACACCCCATTCAGACCTTTGAACAACCATAAAGGAAAAAGCTTCTCATGTCAACTACTTCCTGAGACAGCAGAGAGTAACAGACACCTCCTTCCTCGGCATCTGGCACATGCAAGCAGCCTGCTGTTGGCCCAGAGCTTCACTCTAGAGAGGATCAAGCTCCCCAGCAGAAGATACCCACATCAGAGACTTCACCTCCACGGAGCAGCACAAGACGACAGGACCCAAAGAGCTCTTTAAAACAGCTTCTGCCCTCAGTCAGCACAGACCTCCTCATGTCCCACCTCCAAACTGCTCTCCAGGCCCAGCTGAGGGCATTGGATCAGCTTTCTCCAAGAGTGAGATGTTCTGGCTGCAGCACCAGAAGAGTTGGTGAGACAGAGATGTCAGAATGACCACTGAGAGCATCCCACAAAGACAGCCAGAGTGCTGCGAGCTGCTGTACCATTTCAGGCTGTGATCTTCCCCTTTCCCTCCCATTCTAGGCTACCTATCCTGAAGAGAACTTACCCTCTGCAGGCAGCTACTGGATTTGGACTTGGGCTCAGGGGAATGAAGGAGCATTAGACAGTGCCCAGGTACTGGGCTTCAGCAAGACTAACTGTTGCCTTAAATGCAGCTCGCTTCCCACTTCAGTCATGTACTGCTCAGAAAGATCACCTCTTCCAGAGAGGAGATGGCCCTGGGTACTAACATCTTCAGAGGAGTCCTGCACAAGTAGTAGGACAGGTCTGGACCCCATCCCTTGCAATGTTTGAAAGGCACACAGATGTGGTGCAAAGGGACATGGGTTAGCACCAGATTTGGAAGAGTTAGGGAATGGCTGGATCTGATGATCCAAAAGGTCTCTTCCAACCAAACTGATTCTACAGTTCTGCTGGATTTTTCCTGTCCTTAAAGTGGACCAAACCACACTCTGAAAGATCTTGTGACACTTGACCAACCTCCTGGGAGTCTTACCCAGGGATGCTCCCAGCACTTTTGGCTCTCAGGGTGGAAGCAAACTGCAAAGAGGAAGGAGGCATATCAGAGCAAGCTAAGGGACACCAGACCCAGACACGCCACGAGTTGAAGCTTGTGTGTCTGCAGCAGGAAGCCAAAGCAAAGCCCTGTGCAGGGACGGAGACCAGAAAGACCTTATCGTGGTGCACTTCCCTCCCTGCCTGGCCCTTCCTTCCCCTCAGAGGCTGCACAAAGGGTAACAGCATCAGGCAAGCTGTTTGCCTGCTGGATGCGTGCACCTCCCATCCAAAAGGCTCTTGCTGAGTCTCATCCTTGAAATCAAACCACATCCAGTGGGCTGCCTCGTTCCCCTCCTCCAGACTGCCTGCCTGCCCCAGCCTCCCCCAGCTCCCACCTCCACCCCAAACAGGGCACTCAGACTAATTCCTCTTGTTCAAAAGCAAAAGCAGCCGCTGGGATCCGAACACAATTACAGCTGTTCTTTGAAGCCTGCCTGGCCTATTTAGGAGGGGCACTGCCACTATTTGGCAGGTCTGGAGCTCTGCTGCTCAGAAGCAGTTCAGCTGCTGCTCCAGATGGGGCAGAGAAAGTAAGTGACAATTATTCTCCTTCCAGAAAGGGACTTCCAGAACCTGTAACTCTTGGCTTCCCTTCCCACTGCAGGAGTGAAGCTGTTCAGCATACCTGGGAAGCCCTGATGTCCCTCAGCTTGTGGGATCCCCTCCTTCCTTCCCAAACTCTGGCCACTTTACTTAATGAACATAGTGGGTTGACATCCAGAGGATCCCCACGCTTGTAGGTGAGCTTAGTCTAGGCCTCCCCTTGCAGATACTTACAAGGAACAGGAGATTGAAGAGGAAGAGGAAATACTTGGTGACTTTTAGGCAGCCAGACCCCATCTTCTTTCACCTTCAGGAGCTAAAGGGAGAGCAGACAATCAGTTATGTTAGTGACAGGTCCTCCAGGCAGTTTCAAAGCAACCATCCTCACCCTGTATCACCTGGAGAGTCTCAGAGCAGAGACAAAGCAAGCAGGTATTCCAAAGACCGCTCAAGGCACCTTTTCAGAGCAGCAGAACAAGACACCACCACCACTACAAAGAGCCACTGCTGCCAATATCTCCTGCAGAGTGACAGAGGGCTACCAGCAGCTACAGAAGGAATGTAATCACAAGTATAGGGCTAACCCCATCACTCTCTATATGGGCTCTGCATCTACAGCAACCAAAACACCAACTCCACCTACCACTGCCAGCAAAGGGAGGCACTTAGCTGAAGGAGCTCCCAAGGTCAGCTGCCTCCCCTGGAAAGATCTCACAGGAACACAGGGGTTGGAAGGGACTCTTACAGCAAAATTCTTCCTCATGTTGAGGTGGAACTTCCTGTGCTGTAGTTTACATCCTTTGCCCCTTGTCCTATCTCAGGGCACAAGTGAGCAGAGGCTGTCCCTGTCCCCTCCCTCTTGAGCCGCAGCCCTCAGGTAGAGACACTGATTAGATCCCCTCTCAGCCTTCTTTCCAGACTGCTGGCCACACTCCTCTTACTAACCCCCAGGATGCCAATGGCCTTCTTTGCCAGCAGGGCACATTGCTGTCCCATGCAGAACTTGGTGCCCACCAGCACTCCCAGGTCCCTCTCCACAGGGCTGCTTTCCAGCAGATCTCATTCTCCTCATGGCCCCTAAGCAGCTGAAGGAACCCCGAAGAGCAAGGCCACGGTCTCGGTTGAAAAGGCAGCACTAGAACAGGCTTCCTGTGTCCATGACTGCACCTGAGACACAGAGTGCAGAAGGCATGAGGAAGAACTTCTTTACTGTAAGGGTCACAGAGCACTGGAACAGGCTATGGAGTCTTCTTCTCTAGAGCCTTTCCAGCCCTATCTGGATGTGTTCCTGGGTGACCTGTGCTAGATCCTCTGGTCCTGCTCTGGAAGGGGGTTGGACTCTAAGATCTCCAGAGGTGCCTTCCAACTCCTAACATCCTGTGATCCTGTGGCTTGGGCTGTATGCAGTGAGGCTGCTCCACAACACAACCAATCCTGCTGCAAGACCAGGACAGGCAAGATCTTAACAAGTTCCAGTCCCCATAGCCTTGCAAGTTCAAGGCAGTGTGGGAGCACTGGTAAGACTGGGTTTAGCTTGCTGGTTCCAGTCACAAAGATACACACCTATGGAGCAGCTAGAAAACAAGAGAGGGGACAAGATGAGATGCAGGAAAGGCACCTTCACCACAGAAAGTACTCCACAGAATCACAGCATGGTCAGAGCTGGAAGTGACCTCTGGAGATGATCCAGTCCAACCCCACTGCTACAGCAGGGGCACCCACAGCAGCTTGTCCAGCAGCACAATGGCCAGAGGGGTTTGGAATCTCTCCAGACAAGGAGACTCCACATCTCTGGGCAGCCTGCTCCACGGCTCCAACACCCACACAACAAAGAAGTTTCTCCTCATGTTTATATGGAACCTCCTGGGTTCCAGTTTGTGCACATTGCCTGTGTGCTGTCACTGGGCACCACTGACAAGAGCCTGGTCCCATCCTCTTGCTCCTCATAGGTCCTTTAGCTCTTGATGAGCATTGCAGCCCTCTCAGGCTGCTCTTCTCCAGGCTCAACAGCCCCAGGGACTCTCAGCCTTTCCTCCTCACAGAGCTGCTCCAGGCCTCTCAGCATCTTTGCAGCCTTTGCTCGACTCTCTGTAGTTCTCTGTCTCTCTCAAACTGTGCAGCCCAGAACTGAGCCCAAGTTAACTCTGCTCAATCACCATGGCTGAAGCCTGTGTGAAGCAGAAGAGATCATAGAACAGAATCATTCTGTGATACCAAGATTGCTCTCAGCACTGCAAATGGGGCATCTTATCAGCAGTGGCTCCTCATCAGCTCTTTACAGCAGAGGACCCAGGCAGCGAACAGATCTGTTACTGCAAGCTACTTCAACCCCCACTTGTCTGACAACACAGAAAGTCCTACAGACCAGGAGTAAGTCTCCTTCTGGAGAAGCAGCACAGCTGAGGAAAACAGGAGGACCTGTGAGGCAACATCTCAGGGCTCAACCTTCCTCCCCCATGCTCAGTTTCCTACATAGGCACCAGAGTACTTCTAAGATCCTTAAAACCTGCTCTGCCAGGCTGCTCTCAAAACAGAACAAGCTGCCAGGGGCAGAGCAACGCTAGGCTGGCATCACCGGTCCGGCATGAGAAGAGCCAGCTCCAGCAGTGAGGCCAGCAGGGTTCCTGCTGCCAGCCTGCATGTACTGGGGGTCACTGGAGCCCAGCACAAGCTTTTGTTTCCATCAAAGGCTCTTGCTTAATACTATTAAAGATTTAGGTTAACTTGAGAGCTGAACTGCTGCGTGGGCCTTGGTCTAACTGGCTGGTCTTCCCACCAAGCAGTGGACATCCTCCAGCTACCAGTCTGGACTTCAGGGCTTAAGGCAATGAACCATAGAATGGTCTGGGTTGGAAGGGACCTCTACAGGTCATTGAGTTCATTCCCTTCTGCAGTCAGCAAGGACATCCTCCACTAGGTCAGCTTGCTCAGAGCCCTGTAGAGCCTCACCTTGAATACCTCCAGGGATGGGGCATCAACCTGGCCCAGTACCCTCACAGTAAAGAACTTGCTTCTGCTCTAACTTCAAGGGATACCATAGCTAGAGGCTGTGCTAAGCCCATGGCTGATGGCTCAAGATGCTACCGAGGTGAGAAAGCAGCACAGGAAGCCAACCTCACTCAGGCAGCTGCGCTACAGGTTCAAGGTGGCAAGACTCAAGGAATGTACTGCCCAGGGATGTTGTGGATACCTCCTCCCTGAAGGTGTTCCAAGGCCAGGTTGGACGAGGCCTTGAGCAGCCTGGGCTAGTGGAAGTTGTCCCTGCCCACGGTAGGGAGGTTGGAGCAAAAGATTTCTAAGGTACCTTCCAACCAAAGCCATTCTATGACCACAAAAATCCCCTCTATGAGTGTGCTGAAGCCCTGGAGCAGGCTGCCCAGAGAGGTGTGGAGCCTCCTTCTCTGGAGAGATACCACAGTTGCTGCACACTGCAATCCTGGGCAAGCTGCTGTGGGTGAGCCTGCTTTAAAAAGACTAGGTGCTCCTCAGAGGTCCCTTCCAAGCCACACCGTGCTGGGTTTCCATCAGCTGTCTAGCAGTCCTTGCAGCTATGGAGCTCTCACTGCACAGCCAGGTTTGCATCATCTCAGTCACATCAATCCTCAGGTCACAGCCCTCAAAGCCAGCAGTATCCCAAAGCAGGTCCCTCAAATTTGCTGGGGAAAGCTTCTCTAAGAGCTCCTGGTCCATGCTTAACCTAAATAACAAACAGCATTTCTCTCCATGGTTAACAACAGCAACTCCACCCAAACAGCCTTACTCATACTAGAGCAGCTCTCCTACTGCAACCCCACTCCAGCTTGCTGCCACACAGCAGCTGTAACCCAAAAGGTACCATGCCCTTGGCTGGGATCTCAGAGCAGGGCTATCTGAGCAAGGAGAGCACAAAAGCTGCTTCCTTCAAACCACCTACTCCTCTCCTTTCCTCTGCAGGAGGAACATTCTCTGGGGCTGCTAGCCCTGGCAGGCACCCACACCTAAGGCTGCACTCGGAGAGGATAACCAAGACGTGAGCTTTCCCATCCAGCTGCCTGCTGGCTTCACCGCAGACACATCTCCCTTAATAGCATCACAAAGTGGAGCCTGGCAGTCCAAGCAGGACACTGAGGCAGCCAGGTCCTTAGGCAATGAGGAATGTCTAGTGGGGGGAGACACAAGCGTTTTTCCACTCTTCAACCTAGCCAAGGACTAAGCTAGACAACCTCCTGCACAAGGCACTTACCTTCAGATCACTGCATGGGTTGGGAGGAACCTCCAAAGCTCATCTAGTCTAAACCCCCTGCAGTCAGCAGGGATATCCTCAACTAGATCAAGTTGCTTGGAACCTGTTGAGCCTGACCTTGAATATCTCCAGGGATGGAGCCTCAATCACCTTCCCGGGCAATTCGCTGCAGTGTTCCACCACCTTCATGGTGCAGAACTTGTTCCTAACATCCAAACTAAATCTGCTCTGCTCTCATTTCAAACCATTACAAAGGCCTGCAAGGACAGGACAAGGGCAAACAGTCCCTCTGCAGCCTTTCTGTAGCCCCTTCAGGTACTGGCAGGCTGCTATTAGGTCTCCTCAGAGCCTTCTCTTCTCTAGGCTGAGCACCCCAGGCTCCCTCAACCTGTCCTAACAGCAGAGGTGGTCCAGCCCCCTGATCATCTCAGTAGCACCCTCTGGACCCACTCCATCAGGTCCACATCCTTTCTGTGTTCAGGGCTCCAGAGCTGGCCACAGCACTCTAGGTGAGGTGTACACCAGGGCAGACTGGGAGAATCACCTCTGCCCATGCTGCCACTGCCCTTCTGGGCTGCAAGTGCCCACTGTTGGCTCAGGTCCTGCTCCTCATCCACCAGCACCCCCAAGTCAACTTTTCTGCAGGGCTGCTCTCAATTTCATCATCCCCCAGCCTGGAATGATATCTAGGATTGCCCTGACCTAGGTGCAGGACTTAAATACACCTTACTGAACCACCTTTTCAGGCTGGAGGAGCACCTCCCAGTATCACAGAATGTCAGGGGCTGGAAGGCATCTCAAAAGCTTATCCAGTCCAACCCCCCTGCCAGAGCAGGATCACCTAGAACAGATCACACAGGAACACAGCCAGGTGGATTCTGAATGTCTCCAGAGAGGGAGATTCCACAATGCCCTGGACAGCCTGTTCCAGTGTTCTGTCACTCTGGTACCTGCTGGTTTGCTTCCTAGCACTAAGCAATCTGGTTCCAACTCCATCCACACTCCTTTGATCAGCCAGGAAAGCAGAGATTCTCCAGGCTGTTTGGATCTCTACAACAGTTATCTAAGACAACTAAGTAGTCAATCAAGTTGAGAAGAGCTGGTGTGGAAAAAGGCATGCCTAAGGCAATGGCAGATTGCCTTCAGGGCTCTCCTAGCTCTTTGTTAACCACACACCATCTTCAACTTTGAACACAACTGTGAATGCAGCATGTGGCACTGCTCTCCTCTTGCCACAGGGAGACAAACCTCCTCTGTAGCTCCTGGCCATGGAATAACTGAAAGTGCAGTTCCAAGCCACAAGAGAAGCAGGCATTTAGGACTTTGCTTTAAGCTTTTAAGACACTTCAGGGCTTCACATACCTGGAAAACTACAGATTTTCCACCTCACAGATTCATAGAATGGGTTGAGTTGGAAGGGACCTTAAAGATCTGGTTCCAAAGACCCCCATTGTTGGCAGGGACACCTCCCACTAGCCCAGCTGACTTGAGGCCTCATCCAACCTGGCCTTGAACACCTCCAGGGAGGGGGCATCCACAACCTCCCTGGGTGACCTGTTCCAGTGCCTTACCACCCTCACTGGAAAGGATTTCCTCCTAATCTGCAGTCTAAATCTGCCCTCCTCAAGCTTCAATCCAGTCCTCCTGGCCTGTCACTACAAGCCCTTGCCTAAAGTCCCTTCCCAGCTTTCTTGTAGCCCCCTTCAGGTACTGAGAAGTCTTAAGGAGGTCTCCCCAGAGCCTTCTCTTCTCCAGCCTGAACAGCTCCAGCTCTTGCAGCCTGTCCCCATAGTGGAGGTGCCCTGCTTGGAGTTTGAGGCTGGATGCATGGAAGTTCTTCAGTGACAGCAAGAATCCCAGAGCACAGCATGATCTGAATTGTTTACCCAGCACATCTGTGCAGCTGCTGGAAGCTTTTCATTTCCCATCCCATAAAGACACACAGGATGATTCAATGCATATCCATCAGCTCGCTGCTTGGAGGCATTACTGCCACAAAAACTTGGAAGCCAACATAGTTAGTTGGTGCTGGGTCTTTCTCAGGTCACCTTCAGCCTCAGCACCTGGAGAACTAAGTCCAGGAAGGCATCAATGAATCCAAGACCCCAGTGTTTCCCATGGAGGAGGAATGGGATATGTCCTACACCACCAGCACACAATGGTAGAGGTTGGAAGGCATCTCTGGAGATGAAGTCCAAACCCCTTGCCAAGGCAGGTCTACCTACAGAAGGTCACACAGGAACATTCCCAGGTGGGTTTTGAATGTCTACAGAGATAGAAACTCCACAACCTCTCTGGGCAGTCTGCTCCAGTGCTCCATCACCCTTAAAGAAGTTCCTCCCCATGTTTACACGGAACTTGTGATGTTCAAGTTTATGTTTATTAGCCCTTGCCCACAGGATGGCCTCTTGCCCATTCCACCACCTTCAGCTCTCAGCCCTGTTGTTCTTCCAGCAGCAGCAATGACAGCAAGAGGGGCACGTGGAGCACAAAATCCAGGCCATTTGTGCCTGAGGAGAGGCAGGCAGAGGCCTGTTTTGTCACAGCCAGCAGGAGACATCCTGTCACCGCTCGGAGGTTATTCTCATCGCAGGAGCTTGCAATACTCACATGGAACCACAGAAGGTTAGAGGCTGGAAGGGACCTCAAAAGTTCATCCAGTCCAAAACCCCTGCCAGAGCAGGATCATCTCTACCAGACCACAGAGGAACACATCCAGGCAGGTTTTGAATATCTCCAGAGAGGGAGACTCCACAACTCCCCTGGGCAGCCTGTTCCCAGCTCTGCTCCCTCCAAGGGTGACTGTGGCAAAGGACAGAAGATACAGGGACAGGCAAACACCTCTGCCTCCCAGTCCTACCACCAAGGTGCATGGACATTCTAACCACATCAGTCATGGGCCAGCAAGACCCAGTTAATTTTTAATTGCCATTCTGCTCTCTCCAGCTGGATCCTCCCCTCCTGGCAAGTGCTGCATGTCTGGTGCTCGCTGGAGCTGATGATTCTTGGCTCAGGCTGGCGCTCTACGTGCCCACACCACGCAGCTCTGCCCGTAAGAGCTCAGCCCTCCTCTCCTGCTGGGGGGTTGTTCCCGGTGAAGCACCTCAGCAGCCAAGTTACTCAACAGCACAAAGAAGGGACTCAGTTATGAGTGTGGTGAAAGAAGCACAGCATGCCAGGGGCTGGAAGGGACTCTGAAAGCTCATCCAGCCCAACCCCCCTGCCAGAGCAGCATCGCCAAGAACAGATCACACAGGAACGCGTCCAGGTGGGTTGTGACTATCCCCAGAGAGGGAGACTCCACAGTCTCCCTGGGCAGCCTGCTCCAGTGAAGAAGAGAAGCAGACCAGGAGGAAGAACCTGGAGAAGATGACTTGTGGATAGCACTGCCTCAGGACCTCTACAGGCAAGTGCAAAGTTCCTGCAGTGCCCTGAGGAGAGCACACATGCTCCCAAAGCTCTGAAGGTCAGCCCTAACGCATTCAACCTGACTTGGCATCTTCCAGGCCATGTAGATACCCCCATCTCCCCCCAGGGCTCTCCCTTCCTCGAAGAAAGGGAAAGATGGCTGACAAAGAAGCTGCTGCAGGTCCTTTCTAGGGACTTTGGCCAGCTGCTCCCTACTAGCAACCCTCAGGGAGGCAAAACAAAGGCAGAACCTACAGGCAGTGGTGCTGCTGGTGGCTTTTACCAGGTCAGTCCAGCACCAGGACTGGTTTTCCAGTGCCTAGTCCTCTGTCCCCATAAATACAGCAGGCAAGCACCAGCATCTCCATACCCACCCCACTTCCAAGCTGGAGTTTGGATGTCTTTAAAGCTCTCTGATGTCACTTCCCTGCCTTCTTTTCACACCAGAGCAGTGCCCAAGGTTGGCCAGGCTCACCTGCAGACAGACTGACCAAGAAGCCCTGGAGAAAGGAGCCTGCACTGACCTGCTCCAGTCACACAACTGGCTCCCTCTGACCAAAGCAACTGCCAACTGTCTCTAGGAGGAGAGCAGCAGGCTGGAGGTCCCTTCAGGATGTTGGACCCATGAAGATGTTTATCTGCACACCACTTAACGTCAAGGCCATTCTGAAAGCTACTGCAGGGTTTTTTGCAGTGTTATCCCAAGTCATAAACCAGAAGGTGATCAGCTGCACACCAGGAGAGGGATCAACAGAAGCCAGCTGGGGATCAGAAGTTGCACACTGAATGGTCACTTCTCCTTCCAGCTCCAAGCTGAACGCCCACGCGCAGGAGAGGCAGGGAAGGGGCACCCCAGAAAGCCACAACCTGAGGAAACAGAGCCTCTTCCGCAGGACTTGAGCCCCTGCACCACACAACACCCAGCTGCCACAAATGCTTCTCCATCCATACACATGAAGGACAAACCCTTGGCAATCAGGAGGTCTCCTGATCATCAGTGATAAGACAGGACAGCTTCACACACCACCACAGGTTAATGAACAATGACAGGGTTACTAAGTCTCCTCCTAACCAGGTACAGCACTGCCCTCAGGGCAGAGGCTGCAAGTTCCAGCCACACATCCTTAAGACAACTACCCTGAGGAAGTCATCTTGTTGACCTTAAAGAGTCAAAGGCCTGGGAATTTTGGTACAACTGGGAAGGGCATCTTGGCTCCAGCAAGCAAATAACTGCAGAGCAGTGGAAGACTCAGGGATGAATTCACTGAACTTGTTTTGAAGCTCCACTGAGCTACTATCAGCTGTGTACTGACCCTGAAAGCAGCAGCAAGATGTTTGTTCTGGAGATCTTCCAAAAAGCACCTCTGCAAAAGTTACAACCAAGGGATTGAGGAGGAAGGATCCTAAAGAGTCAGGCTCCTAGTTTGGGGTTACCCCTTTTGAACAGGCCACAGGCTTGTGGATGCACAGACTTGCAGAGAATGATTCACTCTTGGAAAAGACCTTGAAAATCCTCAAGTCCAACCAGTATCTAACTCTACTAAGTTTGATGCTAATCCATGCCCTTCACCACCACATGTGTGTCACTGATTCAGCTAGATTCTTTATGAAGGGAAGTCCACCATGAGCCAGCAAGGTATCTTCATGGCCAGGAAGGCTTCTGGTCTCCTACAGCACTTTAAGAGGGTCATCAGCTGGTCAAGGGAGGTTCTGAGCTCACTCTACTTTGTCCTGAGGAGACCACACTTGGGAGTACAGTTTTGAGGTCCCCAAAGTTTAAGAAAGACAGGGCTGGAGGGTACAAAGATGTTGGGGGGCCTGGAACATCTCTGTGAGGAGGGAAGGCTGAGAGCCTTGGGGCTGCTGAGCCTGGAGAAGAGCAGCCTGGGAGGGGATCTGAGCAATGCTCAGCAAGAGATAAAGGGTGGGGGGCAAGAGGATGGGGCCAGACTCCTTTCAGTGGTGCCCAGTGACAGCACAAGGGGCAACAGGCACAAACTGAACGTTGAGGAGAAACTTCTGTGTTGTTACAGTGCTGGAGCCCTGGATCAGGCTGCTCAGAGAGGCTGCAGAGTCTCATTAGGTGGAGAGATTCCAAACCCAGCTGGGCATTGTAATCCTGGGCAAGCTGCTGTGAGTGCCCCTGCTTTAGCAGGCGGGTTGGACTGGATGATCTCCAGAATTCCCTTTCTAGTCCCACCATGGGATGCTGTGAAGGTATCAGGCGAAGTTAGAGCACATGTTGGAAACAGAAGGGAAGGAAAGAAGGTTGGTAGCACAGGCTATCTCTTATTCCATCTAGAGACAGTTGCTGATCTTCAGTAGCAGCAACAGCCTCCAAGCTAGCTGAGATGGTCTGTGGGCTCAGCACCACCACAGAGCAAGCAGCAGCCCCTAGACTAGACAGCAGCTACAGGAGTGCCTAGGATGGAGAGCACCTTTGATTGCATGTTGTGCACACTGCACAAGGGCAATGCCCATGCTAGAAGCATGCTGGGAGGGGAAGCCAGAAGGTATCTATAAACCCATCCACCCATCCCATCCACGAGAAGGGTCGAAAGGAGGAGCCAGAAAACTACAGACCTGTCAGCCTGACCTCAGTGCCAGGCAAGGTCATGGAAAAGGTCATCTTGAGTGCCATCACAAAGCACCTACAGGATGGCCAAGGGATCAGGCCCAGCCAGCATGGGTTTAGGAAGGGCAGGTCCTGCCTGACCAACCTGATCTCCTTTTATGATCAAGTTACCCACCTGGTGAATGTGGGGAAGGCTGTGGATGTAGTCAGACTGGATGATCTTGGAGGTCTCTTCCAACCTGGTTGATTCTATTCTATTCTAAACCCACTATCAGACTATTGAGAAGAAACCATCTCCCAGCTTGGCACCAAAGCCCAGCCCGGGTTTTAGAAGTGCCTGGCTTTGCTTCTCTCCCTATTTGCAAGGGGTACAAGCAGACTTTTAAGAGCATCTGGACTTGACACTTTGGTTTGAAAGCCAACATTTAAGTAGGTCTAAAGAGCAAAGTGAGAGAGCCCTTTGCTATTTTCAGTCTCTACGCTCACTGCTGCACAGCAGGCGAAGGCTTGCAGGACACCGTTTCTCCGACTGAAGCAAACCTTTCCATTCTGTAAGGGCAAAGACAGAGCCCTGCCAAAAAACCCTGGAAAAACCAAGAAACCACCACCCAAAAAAAACCCCCACAACTTGTCCCAGAAGTCCTTTGGTTTTCCTCTCGCCCTAGAAAACCCAAACCAAAACAAACAAAAAAAACCCCAAACCACAACTTACCAGAAATAGCAGAGGGAAGAAAGAGCCAAAAAGTACAGTTTAGAGGACTTGGTTCTCTCCTCCACCTACTAGAATGTTATTTAGGCAATGAAGACTGCAGGTAGGCTCCAGAAAGAGGTCTCCACTCTGACTAAAAGCAGCATGCAGAGCAGAAAACAAAAGAAATAACACAAACCAACAACAAACCAACAACCCAAAAGGTTTCACAAAACTGGTTGGGCAACTCTGTCACTTGACTGCAACCCAGAGCAGCTCAGCTTTGTTTTCTCTTCTGGGAACTCTCAGGCTGAAAGTTGAACCTCTGCAATGGACACACACCCCCCACTAGCAGTCCCCAAGCTGGCTTGCCCTATTCCCACCTACACAGCAGAGTGAAGCCCATAAGAAGCTCCTCCACCTCAAACTGGAGGAGCACAAATGAGCAGCATTCTGCTTGGGTAAGCTTTTGCAGCAGGCAGAGGATGTTACCAAGCCCTCAAACTCATCAGCCTGGAAATCCCCAGCACACAGGATGAGCTCCACAGCCTCCTTTCTTGTGCAAGCAACGCCTTGGAGGTCAACAAATCCCCTCTGCAGAGTTGCACAATAAAACTCCCGACGTCACTTGGCTTGGAGATACCTTTCTGAGATCCAGCAGCCTTCTCTCCCTGCTAAAGCACCCAAAAGCTAACAAAGTCCATGCAGGAAGAAAGCCCCAACACCATTTTCTCTCCCCTGTCTTCTGAGGCAGCACCAGAGATGGCCAGACTGAGGTAGGAGCTAGGTAGTGCCACAGATTGTCATCTCTTCCTCCTCCCCTCCGATGCAAGAGGTCAAGGTTGAGGACATTCTGCTGCCAAGTTCCCTTTCAAAGCAAAAGTGGTTTGCAGTTCCTTCCATTTTGTCAGCTGCCAGGACAGACACCCAGAGAGTGTTTAGATCCAGCACACCCATGCCCAGCATGGTTCTGAGAAGTTACAGCATCTGCCCCAAGCAGGAAATGAGGTTTCCTATTCTCTATGGTCTCTTTCCAGGAATCAGCAAGGACATCATCAAGGTACAGAGGGAATAGTTTTACTTCAAGGGGAGGAAGTTTTTTCCCAGCTTAGTGACTTGAAAACACCCTCTCTCTGCCTCTCTCCACCTTCCTTCTGGCTGTGGAGTCCTGAGACTCTCCTCATCCACAGATGCATGGAAGGGGCTGAGTGAAAAGCCCAAGCACTCAGCCTGGGAAAGAAGCTGAGCCCAGCTTATCCATCAGCATTCCCAGCAACAGCAGGCTTTCCACTAGTTCAGTCCACAGCTGAAGCCACATGTTGTGGAAGCCACGTGCTGGAGACTGCATACCCAGGAGCGTGTAGGAAGACAAGAACTCCCTCCTGCTTCTTAGGAGAAGCCCCTGGAGGAGCTCAAACACCCTACCAAGCTCACCAGAGCACTTCAATCCCATGCTGCTGGGGGACCAGCCCACTGGAGAATGGAAATATCTCCTGGCACCAGACCCCTCCTTAAGATCTCTTCTCTTAGGGTCCCATCCACATGATCTTAAGTGGCAGAAAGGAATTAACAGGGAAAAAACCAATTCCCACTGCAAAGCAAGCAGAGAAGAGATCTCTGGCTTGGTGCTGTGACTGTGAAGTCACTTCAGCACTAAGTCAGCTTCCTGGAACAACAGAGGAGACAGAGTAGACTTTGCAGAGCCCAGTTTAAGCATACAGCAGAGTCTAATCCTGCCACCACACACTTTGTATCAGATCCTTTGCTGATAGCAAAGCACTCATCTTAGGAAGCAGAGGTTTTAACCCTTCAGCCCCACAGATCATGCAGAGCTGGAAGGCCACTGCAGACCCACTACAACCAGAAAGTCAACATCCTACTGGTATGGAAAAGTGTCTCTTGGCCTCCTCACAGAACCCCTTCCCCTTCTGTTTGTGGTCTCAGGAGCCTTGGCTTCGCTAGATGCACCGTTTGCTCCTGGCAGCACCCTCACCACTTACCAGCTGCGTGCCTGTGGCTGCTGAACAGATCCTGTGCCCCTCCTGCCGTCTGGGCATTGCCAGCTGTGATTCTAGAAGACCCCAGGCCAGCAGCTGTAACAGCCACCCCTCTTCAGCAAGGTTTGCTCATAAACATGAGCCTTCCACTCTACAACCTGAAGGATCCTGCTGCAGGTTTGCCAGCTTCAAGTACAGGACTGCCACAAGGTTCTCAAAGTATCTCGTGGTGCTTCCCTGACACACAAGGTGAGGGAGGACACGGAAGGAACCCAAAGCTATTTGCTACAGGTAGACAGGGGCCTCCAGACTCAGTGGACTAAGTGGCATGGAGCCATTTCACACAGTGGTGACACAGCCACAAGAGGCTACTGTTGCACCCTGCCTCTGTACTCAACTCCCTCTGGCTCTAGGGGAAGCCAAGTCCCATCAGACCACCCCGGGGTGACATGAGACAACCACACCCCACCAGAGCCCAGTCTGGCTGCTGGCACGACGAGCACCATCACAGACGTTCTGAGGACAGACATTTCACAACATCCTGAGTGCGTTTCACACCACAGATAGCAGGAGGCATCAATGAAAAGAGAGTCACTGCTATAAAAAGCTTTAGAGGAAGGGACTCTGTCTCAGGCAAAATGGTGACTTTGAGAGGGCAGAAGGGCAAGAAATCCCCTGAAGCACAAGAGCTCAAAGTGTAGATGTTTGGAGCCATCCCCTTACTACTCAAAAATTCCACCTCAATCCACATCATCCCTCCAACACCAATGTGAGCAAAGCACTCTCTGCTCTGGTCACTCTGAGGATGCAGTTTATCAGCAATTTCATACTCTACAGAATTCCAGCATGGTTGGAAGGCATCTCCAGAGACCATCCAGTCCAACCTTACTGCTACAGTAGGGGCATCCACAGCAGCTTGTCCAGGAGCACAACAGCCAGGGGGGGTTGGAATCTGTCCAGACAAGGAGACTCAACAACCTCTCTGGGCAGCCTGCTCCAGGGCTCCAGCACCCTCACAACAAAGAATTTTCTCCTCAAGTTCACATGGAGCTTCCTGGGTTCCAGTTTGTGCCTGCTGCTCTTTGTCCTGTCGCTGGGCACCACTGAGAAGAGTCTGGCTCCATCTTCTTTGCCCTCCACCTCCAGCACTGACCAGACCCCTCTCAGGCTGCTCTTCTCCAGGCTCAACAGCCCCAGCTCTCAGTCCTTCCTCCTCACAGACACGCTCCTGCACTCTGGAATAGTCAAGTCCTGGCAGAGGCTGTTGTACCATTTCCGAGACGTATGGCACCGTTGTCTGGCACTTTTTCCTCCCACCTTTGCGCAGCAGTCTCCTCTGGAGACTCCTCTTGCAGTCTCCTCACTCCAAACTCTTCCAACAGCAGGAGAGAGAGCTGCGTTGTGCAACTGTGCAAAGGGCAGCCCTGTGAGGAGCATGAGCGACCCAGCACAAGCTCGCAGAGCAGCTGCGGCAGAGCTGCTTCCTGCCCAGCAGCAGCATTTCAGGAGGTTAAACAAGAAACTGTCACCCTGCTTTAGCAAGGGGTTGGGACCAGATGAACTCCAGAGGTGCCTTCCAACCTCCTTCCTTCTGTGATCTCAGCAGACAAAGCTGGAGAACAAAGGAAGCTTCTAGAAAGCGCTCAGCCAGCTGGAAAAGATGCTCAGAACCTCTTGGTTTTCCTTCTGCTGAAGACGGTCCTGGAGGCCACGGCCAGCAACACCCTGCTGACTGCCACATCACCAGGCAGGTAATCCCAGCAGATTTAATTGGAGCAACTTAATTAGCGCAATGTGAGAACATGCCTCAATTATAGACCTGCCAGCTGCAGTTAGGATCATCCCCCTGCCACCAAACACTACCCAAAACAAGCTCCAGGACAGCCATCTAGCCAGCACCACGTGTGTAGCCCAGAGGAACGTGCGTAGCTTCCAGCCCAGAGGAACAGACATATGGGATAAGTTCCCCAGGAATTTGGCAGGGAACAGAGACAGCAAAGCTTTGGGAAAAGGAGGGGCCTCCTTGGAGCCTGAAGCAGTCTGGAAGAGGGGCTCGGCTGAACTCAAACCAAGAGAGGCTGGGTGGCCTTAGAATGGTTTAGGTTGGAAGGGACCTCAAGGATCATCCAGCCCCAACCCCCTGCCATAGGCAGGGACACCTCCCACTAGAGCAGGCTGCTCAAGGCCTCATCCAGCCTGGCCTTGAACGCCTCCAGGGAGGAAGCATCCACAACCTCCCTGGGCAACCTGTTCCAGTGTCTCACCACCCTCACTGTAAAGAACTTCCTCCTAACATCCAGTCTAAATCTCCCCTCTTCCAGCTTAAACCCATTCCCCCTCGTCCTGACATTACTAGACCTTGTCAATAGTCCCTCCCCAGCCTTCCTGTAGGCTCCCTTCAGATACTGGAAAGCCACTCTAAGGTCTCCTCGAAGCCTTCTCTTCTCCAGGCTGCAGAGCCCCAACTCTCTCAGCCTGTCCTCATAGCAGAGCTGCTGCAGCCCTCTGAGCATCTTCGTGGCTCTCCTCTGGACCCGCTCCAGCAGTTCCATGTCCTTCTTGTGTTGGGGGCTCCAGAACTGCACACAGTACTCCAGGTGGGGTCTGAGGAGAGCAGAGTAAAGGGGGAGAATCCCCTCCCTTGCCCTGCTGGCCACACTGCTCTTGATGCAGCCCAGCACAGGGTTGCTGTCTGGGCTGCATGTGCACACTGCCGGCTCATGTTGAGCTTTTCGTCAACCCAGACCCCCAGGTCCTTCTCCTCAGGGCTGCTCTCCAGCCATTCATCACCCAGCCTGTATCTGTGCCTGGGATTGCACCGACCCAGGTGCAGGACCTTACACTTGGCCTTGTTAAACGTCATGAGGTTGGCCTGGGCCCACCTCTCCAGCCTGTCCAGGTCCCTCTGGATGACATCCCTGCTCTCCAGCAAGTCAACCTTCTTGAAAGGGTCTCCTAAACTCAGAGTGCAAGGACTTCAGGAGACTCCAAGATGGAGCAATGCAAGAAGAATATGGCTAACAAGTTAACCATGGCACAGCAGTGTGCCCTTCTGGCCAAGAAGGCCAATGGGATCCTGGGCTGTATTAGGAGGAGTGTGTCCAGCAGATCAAGGGAAGTGCTCTTCCCCCTCTGTCCTGCTGAGACCTCATCTCCAATACTGTGTTCAGTTTGAGGCTCCCCAGTTGAAGAGAGACAGGGATCTGCTGGAGAGAGTCCAGCAGAGGGCTACCAGGATGATGAGGGCACTGGAGGGCATGGCTTATGAGAGGCTGAGGGACCTGGGGCTTTTTAGTCTGGAGAAGAGAAGAGTGAGAGGGGATTTAACAAATGCCTATAAATATCTGAGGTCTGGGGGACAGGCTCTGCTCACTGCTCCCTGGGATAGGACAAGGAGCAGTGGGTGTAAGTTGCAGCAAAAGAGGTTCTGCCTCAACACAAGGGGGAACTTCTTTACTGTAAGGGTCACAGAGCACTGGAACAGGCTCCCTAGAGAGGTTGGAGTCTCCTTCTCTGGAGACTTTCAAGGCCTGTCTGGATGTGTTCCTGTGTGATCTGTGTTAGATTGTATTGTCCTGCTCTGGCAGGGGGTTTGGACTTGATGATCTCCTTGGATCCCTTCCAGCCCCTGATACCCTGTGAATATGGTGGGGAAAAGACAACTCCAGGACACCTATTTAAAAAACCCAAACATTCAGGATGGAAAAGCCCCTCAGGATCACCAAGTCCAACCCAGAACCCTACTCTGCAAGTTGTGCCCTAAACCATAGCCCCAAGCATCTCATCCAAATGACTTTTAAACATAGCCAGGGTTGGTGATTCCACCACCTCCCTGGACAACCCATTTCAATGCCTGACCACTCTCTTGCTGGGAAAAAACTCTTCCTAATGTCCAGTCTAAACCTACCCAGTGGCAACTGGAGGTCATTCCCTCTTGAAAGAGCTTTTATCCAGGAGATATTTATTTCTTACTTCCGTCTGTCCCACCATGTGGTGCTCTTGAGAGGAAATGGCTTTGAGCTGCCCAGGAGGACACTGAGGGTGGACATCAGGAAAAAATAATTCTTCCCCAAAAGGATTATCAAGGCCTGAAGGAAGCTGCCCAGGGTAGTGGGGGAGTCCTCACCCCTGGAGGGGTTTAACAGCCTTGGAGATGTGGTGCTGTGGGGCACGGTTTGGTGGTGAGCTGGCAGTCAGTCTCAATGACCTTAAAAGGTCTCTTCCAGCCTAAACAATTCTGTGGCCGTTCCTACCTCATAACAGTTCTATCATTTTTAATCAAGCCAAACTCACTAATGACACCAAATTACAGCAAGGAGCCTCATCCTTGCTACCTGGGCAGGTCATGGCTGTGACAGAAGGCTCTGCATTCACTCCTTAGTGCAGCAGCTTGCCACCCAGCCCAGCTGCTCCTCTGCCACGCATCACAGAACGCCAAAAGCCCTCCACGAAGCCTGTGGGCATGAGGGCTGCCATCAGCCACCACGGCAGGAACACAACTGCTGTCCTGGCTCAGCCCACACACTGCTCTTCCTCCTCCTGAGAGCAACCACCCTGTGGAGAAAGCTGTCTCTCTGCTGGGCAAACAAGGAACAACTGTTGAGGTTCCTCCAGGACAAAGCTGAGTGCTCAGCCATCTACTTGCATACACGCTGGTAGGTCCTGCTCTCAGCTGACAGCTGGGCTAGGAAGAGCTTTCCCATCTGCCTGAAGCTCTGCAAAGTCAGAACTTAATGGTTTACTATAGGATCAAGTCTTAACCACCCTGACAGCCTCGGGAGCTGCTGCAGAGATGGGGCACGAATGCAGAAACACCCAGGCTCCAAGCCCAGCAGCATCAGCTCAGAGGAGCCTTTGAGGTCTTGGGCTCGGGGCATTAAAGCAGTTTGCTGCTCCTCAGAACAGTCCTCCCTTCAGACAAGCCTCTTCTGCTGAAGCAGCAACCAGTTCCATGCCACTTTTGACAGCAAGAAATTTCCACGGTTTCGGCAGCAGCATTTTGCTCACCTCAGTTTCGTTCCAGGAAGCCATGAGTCACCAGATCTGCCCCCAGAAGCAGGGGCAAGGGGAAACTTTGAGCTGTTGGGTCCCCTCGCGTCAGGCTTCACTTCCCACCCCTCAGGAGAAGCCTCATGGAGAGATTAGGGCTCACTTACAAAGCTGATCTGCCCCACAGGGCTCCACTTCCTCTCATGCCCAGCCTCTGGGGACCTCCACTGCACCCCACAGCTTCCTCTCTGGCTCCCGTGCACCACTTGCAGCAAGGCACAGCAGATCCCTGGGGAGCAGAGGGGCTGAACTTTGCTTCACAAACTCAGCACAGTGGCCTGGCACTGTTGTGCCCAGCAGAAGTCTCCTCTAATTAAAAGAGCTTCCTTGGGGAACAAGCAGATCCACTGCACAACTCAAAGGGCTCTTTAGCTATTCCATGGGCAGTGTCACCACAAACCTGCATTAGAAAGGGACCTGAATGCAAAGAAGAGCCCAGAAGCTCCTTCGGCTGTTGGGAAAATACAACCAGGCAGCTGTGTTTTGTCTGGTTTGGTTTTTTTCCCCTCCCTCCCTAGAGAAGGCTTCAAAGATGAGCACAATTACAACTCCACGGCCTGCCTTTTAAGACTCAGCTTCTTCAAGCATCCAACACAGATGCTGCAAGAGACTTCCTGTCCCTACTTGGGCAGAGTCTGCAAGTCAGCAGACTCCCCAGCCCATGTCCAGCATACTATCATAGAATAGAATCAGTCAGGGTTGGAGGGGACCACAAGGATCATCCAGTTCCAACCCCGCTGCCATAGGCAGGGACACCCTACCCTAGAGCAGGCTGCCCACAGCCTCATCCAGCCTGGCCTTAAACACTTCCAGGGATGGGGCAAATACGGGTTCATATTTTGCACTCATGCTTCTCTATGAAGAGGAAGCCTAGTTCCATGATCACAAGACACAGAAGAATGGGAGCAAGGGGACAGCAGACAGAGTTTACTGGGTATAAAGTTACAGACCTTCCAGCAAAGCCACTCAAGACTGAGCCATCCCTAGCAGCTTCAGTCCCCACTGACACTCAGCAGGCACAGGACCAGCTTCACTGCAGTGAAGAGGACACTTTGCACCACACCAGAAGCATGGAAGCATGGTACCAGGGCCTAGAAACACAGAATCTCGGCAGGGTGGGGGATAGAAGGAACTCCTGGAGATCACCCAGTCCAACTCCCCCCCCCCACTAAAGCAGGGGCATGCACAGCAGCTTGCCCAGGGCAGCCTGCTCCAGGGCTCCAGCACCCTCACAACAAAGAACTTTCTCTTCAAGTTCACATGGAGCTTCCTGGGTTCCAGTTTGTGCCTGCTGCTCTTTGTCCTGTCTTGGCCACCACTGAGAAGAGTTTGGCTTCATCCTCTTGCCCCCCACCCTGTAGCTGTTGCTGAGCATTACTCAGATCCCCTCTCAGGCTGCTCTTCTCCAGGCTCAAGAGCCCCAAGACTCTCAGTTCTTCCTCCTCACAGAGATGCTCCAGGCCCCTCAGCACCTTTGTAGCCTCCTTCACTGGATACTGTCTAGTTCCCTCCCCTGAACTGGATCCAATACTTCCAATGTGACTTCACTAGGGCAGAGGGGAAGAAGAATCTCTAACTTGCTGGCCACACTGATCTTCATGTACCCCAGGATCCCATTTGCCTTCTTGTCCATAACAGCACATTGCTGGCTCATGGTGAACTTGCTGCCCACCAGCACTCCCAGATCCTTCTCTACAGAGCTGCTTTCCAGCAGGTTAACTTCTCACCTGTGCTGGTGCAGGAGGTGATTCCTTCCCAGGTGCAGAACCCTACACTTGCCCTTACTGAACTTCACAAGGTTCCTCTCTCCCCAACTCCGCAGCCTGTCCAGGACTGGCTGAACAGCAGCACAGCACTGACAGCCGGTTAGCCACTCCTACCAGTCTGCCATCACCACCCCCCTGTAAGCCAGCTCCTCTCCTGCTTTTTCAAGCTGCCCCCCCCGGGCAGCAGCAGAAGGGACCAAGGGCAGTGCTGGGCTCCAGCTGTGGGCAAGTGAGCAGCCCTTCTCTGCTTGCACACCAGACACTTCCCTCTACCTGAAGCAGAGTTATTTTTCCCTGTGAGGGGAACTCTGCATTATATAACTTCAGGTCTCCAGGCTGCTGGATCTCCCAATGTACACAGCTTCTCCCAGATCAGCATCTCTCCAGTGTGCAAGGCTATAGGATTATCATCATCATCATCCTGGGAGGGATGAGTGAGCTGCTTACAGCCCAGAAACCATTCTGCAGCAGAGTGCTTTTGTCATCTACCTGTCGGCTGCAGAGGAGCTGCTGCAGAGAAGCTGCAGCAGCTCAGCAGCATCTTTAAATGCCATCAGCACTCCTGGTGGCACAGGAGAGCTGGCCTTACCCAGCTCCCGAGCTCCTTAGGCAGTCAGGCCACTTTCCTCAGTAGCGAGTGGTAGAAGCGAAGGAGACGCACTGCACTTTGATTTGACTTCCCTTTAAATGGAGTTGTCCCAATTCTGAAGCTCCATCAAGGAGATAAAAGAACTGGAGCAGTCAGCCAGACAGCCCATGCATGTGCCTCTTCCCACAGGACCAAACCTGCCTTCAGCTCAGCCTCCTTCCCTCCCTCCTCACTATTTACTGTGTGACCCTCAAACCACCATCCAGCACCCTCGCACCAAAGAAGCTTCTCACGTTGAAGGGGAACCTCCTGGGTTCCAGTTTATGCCCGCTGTCCCGTGTCCTGCCACTGGTCAGCACTGAAAAGAGCCTGGCCAGAAGGACACACATGGAGGTAGAGTGCTGGCAGCCTCACCCACCCCAGCAGGCTGCTCTGGCTTATCCCTTTTTGCTGCTGCCCCATCCCAGGCAGTCCCCTTCGCAGCACTGCCCACAGAGGCAGCAAACCAGCTCGCTCTCAACCCCCAGACACACACCAGCTGTGACTGAAGCCATCTCCAGCACACAGCTCTGGGTGCTTCCCTTCTCACCAAGTCTGGGTTCCAGTCAGCCATCACCTGCCTCGGTGCTTCCCAGCCCAAGGAACTTTTGGTAAGCAGGTTGAAGGAACTGCCGGTGCTGTCTCTGCCTCCCCCACCATTCCTTTCACCATGCCAGGCAGAGGTTGCAATTCTGAGCCTTGCCTCCATTTCATTCCCTCTTTTAGAGTACAGAGGCACTAGGAAGAGACAGAAGTGGCTGGGTGAGGACTGCAGCTCCTGCAGAAGGTGGCTCAGGCAGCCGTCCCCTCACCTAGGTGTGGTTAATCATCTGCCCAGGGAAAGCTCTCCTTCCGCATTCCTCTGACACCAGCAGCAGGGCAAGAACGAGTTTGTTCCTTAGCCCAAAGGTGACAGCCACAGGGCAGGACTCCACATCTCAGGATGTCGTGAAGCATGTTCAGAGACAAATGAAGCCAGGGAAGGACCAGGGAGACCTTCTCATTCCCTACCACACCCTGAAAGGAAGGTAGGACAAAGCAGGGCTTAGCCTCTTCTCCCAAGGAAGAAGCAACAGGACAAAAGGAAACGGCCTGAAGTTGTGCCAGGGGTTATTTAGGTTAGATGTGAGGAACAATTTCTTCCCCAGAAGGGTTGTCAAGGCCTGGAACAGGCTGCCCAGGGCAGTGGTGGAATCCTCATCCCTGGAGGTATCTAAAATCTGTGTAGATGTGGTGCTGAGGGACATGGTTGAGTGGTGAGCTGGCAGTGCTGGGTTAATGGTTGAACTCAGTGAACTTACAGGTCTCTTCCAACCAAATCCACCCTACGCTTCCAAGGTGGAGACACAGATATGGTGCGCCCACTCCGGAGAGGTGAAGGCACTATAGAGTGAGTGGCAGAAAGAAGTTCATTTTGATGCACACAAGTCTTCCCAAAGAGGAAACTGAGGAAGAAGTGCAAGAACTGAGGCTCCAATCATCCCTTGGAGGCACAGGCAAGTGTTGCTGGCTCCTCCAGCCAGACCTCAAGCCCTGCTAGACCTGTGCTGGCACCTCCCATTCACCAGTGAATAGAAATAAAGAGGAGACCAGGAAGTAAGTGGCTGATAAGCCAGAAGCAATATGAAAGTGGAGCAGTATTTACCACCTCAGATAGCACTGGGCATGGTCCACCTCCCAGCATCACCTTGGCTTTCCTGCAACAGAGCCTGAGGTCCTTGGGGCAGCACCTTTGCCTCTGCTGCACAGTGCCAGGAGGCACCGTGAGCCACAGCCAGTCTGAGCAGGAAAACACCCTGGGGCTGGTACTTATCAGAGGTCTGTGAAAGGGCCCCTGCCCCTCACCGATTAAAACACCTACTGGGTGAATGTCTGCAGTCCTGAGTGGTCCCTTGCTGCCTTACAGCTGTGACATGAGGACCAAGAGATGGAGGAAAGGAATAAAACCTTTCCTCAGCTAGTCAGGTGAAGAATTTCACAAAAATCCTCTCCCTGCACCTCCTGGAATTTGAGGCAGAGACAAGTTTGGGCAGCAGGAATGGGGACTTTCCCTAGATCAGGGTAGGAAGCCTCCATGGAGCTGTGCAAAGGCCCTGGTTGAGCATCTCCAGCACCAACTCACAGTTGTAGGTCATGTCACACCTGCCTGTCCCCCAGGAGCTAAAATAGAGACAATAACAGGAATGAAGAGTGTCCAGATGAGCTGCATCATTAAAGCTGCTAAATCCTCTTAAGGGAGGAGCTTCCATGCAGCAGGATGGAGATCTCCCACAGGGAGAGCTTTCTCCAGGCACCCAGCTTGCATCTTGCTCTATTTCTGTCACATGCAGGTAAGGAACTGAGTGATCACTGCAAGATTTCACCCTGTGCTAGTTTGAGCCTAGCTAGCATGTTTTGGTGAGAAGAACTAGATGATAGGCTGTAAAATGAAAACAATGGTGAGGTCTACTTCGCTCACAGCCTTGCTGGGATGTATACAAAAGAAGAAAGGCAAAACAAAGATTAGGGCATTTGCTTCTTCTCCTCGCTGGGGAACTTTGCCTGCTGGGGAGCTCGTGGCTGCTGGCTGGACTCCATCTTGCCTTCTAACCTCACCCTTCCTTTGCTTGGCTGCTTCACCTTGCTTTTAACCCTCTTGGCCAAACCTCCATTCTTCCTTGGGACTGGGGTAAGGTTGAGAGGGGTAGGGGGAAGGTGAGGGGTGGTTGGGAGCCCCTCCTGGGGACTCAGGTTTCTGGGAGGGGAGTTGTGTTTGTATTACCTTTTTTTTTCCCTTATATATTTCTGTCTATAACTGTATATACTGTGAATATCTGCTTGTAAATTGTGCCAGCTGTAAATATAAGCTTCATTCAAATTTCCAGAGCCGACTGAGTCTAGTCTGGGGGATTTCTAAAAGTGTGGGGGGGCGGGGGACACCCAAACCATCACACACCCAAACACCCCTGCCCTGCAGCAAAAGGGACAAAGATGTCATCTCAACGGTCCCTGGAGCTCTAGGCAAGGACAGAGAAGCCCAAGACAAGAGAAGCTTGTGCCCAGAGAAGCAAGATACTTCTAGGAGAGAGGCGTTAAAAGAAAGGACCTGAAGAGTTCCACATCTCTGGGCCACTCCAAAGCCACACACTGGCTCGCAGAGTATCTGGCAAAGGTCCTTCCCACCCATGTGCCAGCCTGACATGACCAAGCACCTGTGGATTACTTAAGAAGCACAGCTGTAGGCACAGGAGTCCTTGCTCCAGCCAAAGGACCAGCAAACAAGCACAAACATTAAGAACCACCACTAGCAACTGCAAAGACATCCTGTGACGAGACAACAGCAGGACTGTCACCACCCCTGCAATGAGACGACAGAACAGGTCACTGCCAGTGCCCTCCTCCCCCATTAACACCCTGACACTCAGTGCTCACGACCCAAGTTTCCTAAGATCAGAGTAATTTGTCACTTTTATAGCTTGTTTGTCAAGGTGAACCTCCATGACATCAGTACAGAGCAGCACTCCATCGAGACACTTCCTCCCTCTAGATTTTCAGAGCCATGGTTCTACAAGTTAAACCTTGTGGTCCACCAGAAGGATCCTGCCCACAAGCTCTGCTCAATGAGTTTCATGGAACAGAATCACAGAATTGTCAGGGCTGGAAGGGACCTCAAGAATCATCCAGCTCCAATCCCCCTGCCACTGGCAGGGATGCCTCACACTAGAACAGGTTGCTCAGAGCCACATCCAGCCTGGTCCTAAAAACTTCAAGGGATGAGGCTTTTACCACCTCCTTGGGCAACCTGTCCCTGTGTTTCAGCACCCTCATGGTGAAGAGCTTCTTCCTAACATCCAATCTGAATCTACCCACATCCCACAAGCAAGCTTCACAACAACAGGTTCAAGGCTCAGGCTTTGACAGGGATTCTTCTCAAGACCAAGCTGCTCAAGGTTAAAGTAAAAAGTCTCCCATGGTGAGGATGTGTCAGCACTGGCAGATTCCAAGCCAGCACCCTTGCACAGAAGCACAGGGACGTCTGCAAAGAGGCTTTGACAGGTTAGGTCCCTGCAAACCCCTCCTGCCAGCAGCAGCACAAAACATCTCCAGGAGCTGTTCTGCTCACCACCACATCCGAGAGCACTGCAGTTGGACACTCAGTCCCTCCCTTGCACAGTCAAGTTGCAAGCTCTCATCTCATGCACAAGATGGAAACACCAGAGCTGGTCCAAGACATAGGAACACTTCATCCTGGACTAGGTTTACAGTTTATGAAGCCAACAAATTTAGATTCCAGGATGGACACGAGTTTTCCATCCCCTTTTTTACTTTCTCCTCTGTACAGAGTGCTCCGCTTTCTGCTGCAGCACTCAGAGCAAAGCTTTCCTGCTCTGGGGCAGAAAGGCAGCCCAGGTAGGCTGTAACAAACCTTTATGCCTGCGTCCACAAGCTGAGCTTGAAGGACTCTTTCAACCACAGATATTCTGTTAGCAGCCACACTGCAAGACAGCCAACATCTCCCCAGCTGCTGAAAGGCTCTGGCCAATCAGATATTCAGCGATTCTGCAAGGCCATTCACAGCCAACACCTGCCCAGCTGCTGAAAGGCTCTGAACTGGGATCCTAAAAGCAAGAAGAGACACAGCAGGCTGGGCCAGCCCCAGATTTCTGCCGTCCTAACAGGGGCAAAAATGCTAGGAAGGGGCATCTAATCTCCACTTCAGCAACCCCTCCAGACAGCGGCACTGCCCAGCTCCGCCAGCTTGCAGATGAGGCTTTGCCTTGCCAAAAGCACCTTCCAGCAACAGCCCGTGCAGCCCGCGGGCACCGCTCCTGCCCGACACCAGCTGCCCCGCACCTGCAGAAGACTCCTTCCAGCCCTACCTCACCCATCGAATGCGGTCCCACGGGGCACACACTACGAGCAGCGTGGGGCTGGCTTCCCTCTGCTTCAGCCACCCACCCCGGGTGACCCCAAACTGCGAGCCAGGTCGATCCTCGGAGGAGCTGCACTGCCCCGCGGCTCCCACGGCCGCCACCGGGGGGCCATGAGGGAGCTGCTCCCGCCCCGGCCCCCAGCGGGGGGCCATGAGGGACCTGCTCCTGCCCCGGCCCCCAGCGGGGGGCCATGAGGGAGCTGCTCCCGCCCCGGCCCCCACCGCCGCCACCGGGGGGGCCATGAGGGAGCTGCTCCCGCCCCGCCCCCACCGCCGCCACCGGGGGGCCATGAGGGAGCTGCTCCCGCCCCGGACCCCACCGCCGCCACCGGGGGGCCATGAGGGAGCTGCTCCTGCCCCGGCCCCCACCGCCGCCACCGGGGGAACACGGGGGAGCTGCTCCTGCCCCGGCCCCCACCAGGGGATCCTGGGGGGGCTGCTCCTGCCCCGGCCCCCACCGCCGCCCCCTGGGCCGCCCCGCAGCGCACCTACCTGCTCGGCTCGGCTCTCGGCTCCTTTCCCCTCCTTCCTCCGCCGCTGTGGCCCTTGCTCTGGCGGGGCGGAGCCGGCGGCTGCGCTGAGCCGGCCCCGGGGCGGGCGGACCGCGGACCACCGCCCCCCCCTTCCCCGGCCCCGGCGTGGGAGGTTGCCGAGAGCCGGCGCTTCGGCCCGGGCTGGCCGGGGGCTGCGTGGTGTGTTCCGGAGCGTTTCACAGCCCGGGCCGGTTCTAGGCTCCGCTCAAAGCAAATCACACCTGTGTGAGGCCGAGCTGAGCGAGTTGGGGTTGTGCAGCCTGCAGACGCTGCGGGGAGCCCTGCTGGTGGCCTATCAGTGCTTCAAGGAGCCAAGAAGAAAGCCGGGGACAGGCTTTAGAGCAGGGCCTGTTGTGACAAGACACGCGGTGATGGTCTGAACTAAAAGAGGGAGATGCAGAGTAGAGAAATGACCTGTTTTACACCGAGGGTGGCGAGTGCCTGTCCCGGGTTGCCCATATTGGTGGTAGAAGCCCCATCTTGGAACTGTTTCAGGTAAGGTTGTTCAGGGCCCTGAGCAACCTGCTCTAGTTGCAGATGTCCCTGCTGACTGCAGGGGCATTGGACTAGCTAGCCTTGAAAGGTCTCTCCCAACCCAAACTACTCCGTGGTGCTATGATTTTCCACTCCCCATCAGAGCTAAGCTCCTGTGGCCCTTCTCACCTGCTTGCCCTCTCCAGCCGGAACCAGTTCTCATTACTCCTCCTCCGCAGGTTCTGCTGCAGGGTCTTTGTCCATGCCCGGCTGTGTTTGCTGGTCACCTGCCTCACATGATGCTCTCCCTTTGTGACCTACCAAGCAGGTAGGTACACCTGCAGACAGCTTGTCTGTTCCTGCAACATCACAGAATTATTAAGGTTGGAAAAGACTTCTAAGATCATCAAGTTCAATCATCTACCCAACACCTCCATGCCATCGTCTGTGGCTCTGTGCCAGGTGAAAGCAAGCCTGATGACCCACTCAGACTTTTTCCAATGGGCAGTTCTGCTGCCCTGGTGAACCCTGTAAATATCATCAGAGCTGCTGCATTGTTCCTCACCCAAGCCCCGTGAAGCTCTGGCTTGCCCCAGTGATTACAGCGCCGTGACGGCCAGGTGCTGATGTGCTGTGGCTGCTGTATGCCCTGCTGAGCGCTGTCATTGCATTGTTTCCCCTGGCTTGTCCCTGCTTTGTGCGGCAGGCAGCAAGCTCACAGCACCAGGGTTTTGTTCCTGGCTTGTGGCATAATGAGCCCGATGAGACCCTGCCTCTAATCTTCTGGCAGAGCAGGACTAAAAATCATAGCAACAAGGCTCTGGTAGCAATAACGTGGTCCTCTTGGAAACCTCATTTCAGAGACACTAAAACCAAGCCATAGAATGGTTTGGGTCACAAGGGACCTTTAAAGCTCCTTTAGTTCAACCTCATCTGCAACTAAAGCAGGCTGCTCAGAGCTCAAACAAACAGACCTAGAATGGTTCCAGGGATGGGGCTTCTACCACCTCTCTGAGCAACCTGGGCCAGGCTCTCACCATCCTCAGCATGAACAATTTCTTCCTTCTACCTATTTCTTGTGTTTATTTCTCTTTTGTGTTTCCTGCTGCCCTGGCAGGAGACAGAACAGCAAGTTCATGCAGCTCAAGGCCCTGATCCTCCCTGCTGGGGACTGCAAAACCCCATTTGGCCTTTGTAACTGAGACAGCTGTACAGTGGCCATCTGACCTTTCCTTACAAGATGCCTCTCATCACCTTTCTGTGCCTGCAGGGTGGTTCCTCACTGTGCCACCAGACTTTGATAGAAACTTTTCTAATGCCTTTTCCTATGCTACCTTTTATTCACTGCATTCACTTGGGTTTTAATTCTTGTGCTCAGAACCCCATCCAGTTCAAGCTTTTCCCTTCAGCTCCTGTTCTTGTTTTCTGGCACCAGGACTAAACACATCTTTCATCCTCTCTTGCAGCAGTGGTGTTCAGCAGCCTTCCCACCAACCTGTACATCATCCTGCAGACAATGTTGGCAGGATTATTTATGGAATCATAGAACTGTTTTGGTTGGAAAAGACTTCTAAGATCATCAAGTCCAACCATCAACCCCACCTGAAGGGAGCTTACAGGAAAGCTGGGGAGGGACTATTTACACGGTCTAGTAATGTCAGGACGAGGGGGAATGGGTTTAAGCTGGAAGAGGGGAGATTCCGACTGGATGTTAGGAGGAAGTTCTTTACAGTGAGTGTGGTGAGACACTGGAACAGGTTGCCCAGGGAGGTTGTGGATGCTTCCTCCCTGGAGGTGTTTAAGGCCAGGCTGGATGAGGCCTTGAGCAGCCTGCTCTAGTGGGAGGTGTCCCTGCCTATGGCAGGGGGTTGGAGCTGGATGATCCTTGAGGTCCCTTCCAACCTAAACCATTCTATGATTCTATGTCCCAAAGTGCAACAGCCACAGCTTTTTTGAACACCTCCAGGGATGGGCACTCCACCACCTCCCTGGGCAGCCTGTTCCAATCCCTGACCACTCTTACCGCAAAGGCACTTTTCCACATCTCCAACCTAAACCTCCCCTGGGACAATTTCAAGCCATGTCCTCTCCTCCTATCACCTGATACTAGGGAGAAGAGACCAACCCCCACCTCACTGCCAACCTCCTTTCAGATACTTTTAGAGCATCTGTAATGGGTAAGCACAGGTCACCTAAGTCTTCCTTGTGGAGGATACAATGCTGGCAGTGTCTAGAGCCTGGCTGGATAGGACCTCGAGTAGTCTGGTCTGGTGGAAGGTGATTGAGGCCTCATCTCTGGAGATACTCAAGGTGAGGCTCAAGAGGACTTTGGGTAACCTGATCTATCTGAGGATGTGCCTGCTGACTGCAGAGGGTGTTGGATTAGTCAACCTTCAGAGATCCCTTCCTACCCAGACCAGTCTATGATTCTATTCTGTGATCTTTAAGGTCCTTTCCAACCCCAAACCATTCTACAATACTACAATTCCTGCACCTGGGACAACATGGGGATCTGTGGGAGGGGGCTGCAGGCTGCGTGCTTTCCTCAGTGCCCCCAGTAGCTCACTGCAGGCTCATCAGCTGCAGCTGGCCCACGGGCTCACCCAGGAAGAGGTGGTTGAAACATCAGCACTGGAGCAGAACAAGAATGATAAGGTGGAAGTGAAATAACTGGTTTTGCACAGGGACTTTTCTAGGTGTGGTTTCACCATCTGTTTCTGCAGCTGGCCAAAGCAAGACCAGGTTACTCGTGGCTTGCAAAGGGACCTAACTTTGCTCAGGCTCCCCACTCGTACCAGAAAAGCTGTAAGGGCAGTAGTTAGTGTCTAAATTGAGGACAAGTTTTGCATCAGAATTACTGAGGGCTAAGCTACAGCAGTTATTCTATCACCCTACATCCCCTCTGCAGCAGAGCAGGAGGATCAGGAAAAGGAGAGGAGACCTCACGGGCTGAAATGAAAACAGGCGTCATGAAACAGCAAAAGTCACAGCAGCACAAAACCATACTCACCCAGGAAACACATGGCAGCCACAACAAACAGGAGCAGCATGGTGAGCAGAACCCTCCAGAGACAGGGAGGAGCAGGAGGAGAAAGAAGGAGCACTCCTCTCTCAAACTCCCCTTTTATACTGAGCATGATGTTTCAGGGATGGGATACAGCTGAGCCAGCTCAGGGCCGCTGCACTGGCTTGAGCCCTTCTCAGCTTCAACTACAAACTGCTAACAGCCTCTGCACCGTGGCTGGCCCTGGCTTCATCCCAGTCATAGCAGGACTGGGATGGGCAGTGTCTGAACACTTATTTACAGCCAGGCTTGAAGTCATAGTTTTAGTTGGAAAACAGCTTTGATATTGTTGAGTCCAGCCTTCAACCTGAGACTACCATGGCCCAAAGTGCCATGTCCACACATTGCTTGAATACCTGCCTTGGGGATTACATCTGGAAGTTAATCACACTCCCCTGGATGCATTTAAAGGTCATTTAGATGTGGTGCTTGGGGATATGGTTTAGGGATGAACTTTGTCGAGTGAGGTAAATGGTTAGGCTTGATGATCCCAGGGGTGTTTTCCAACCTTGATGATTCTAAGATCTCTTTTCAGGCAATGAAATCACCCCTATTCCCAAACAGGATTGTGAAAGCCCTTTTTCTTTCCCTTTCTCTCACTTTTGATAGGCTTTGTCTTTTATTTAAACCTCTGGTCAGGCTCACAGCCTTATTCTGTAAGCCAGAATGGTTGTCTATGAAGACAGAAAGCTCTGTGGGGTAGAAGAAGTAGTGTCTGCTTGTTCTCGTATTCAGTTTCTCTCCTCTGGGCACTGCCAGGGTGCCCCAGGCTACAGGCAGGGGGGCAAGGTACAACAGAGAGAATTTAGCATTTTCATGATCATAGAAAGGCAGGGGTTGGAAGGGACCTCTGGAGATGAAGTCCAACCCCCATGCCAAGGCAGGCCCACCGAGAGAAGGCCACACAGGAACCCATCCAGGTGGGATTTGAATGTCTGCAGAGATGGAGATTCCATCACCCCTCTGGGCAGACTGCTCCAGTGCTCCATTGCCCTTGCAGAAGTCCCTCCTCATGTTTAGATGGAACTTGTGATGTTCAGTTTTGTGCCTGTTACCTCTTGCCCTGTCTCTGGGCACCACTGAACAAAGCCTGGTGCCATCCTCCTGACACCCACCCTTTAAGTATTGATAGCATTGATGAGCTCCCCCCACCCCAGTCTGCTTTTCTAGTGAGAGCTTCTGGCTCTTACAGAAAGTGTCCTACTTTAAGGGAGGCAGCCTGGGCTCCAAGCACATTCACACACACACACACCCCGAGGATTAGTGCAAAAGCTGCTTCTGAAAGGGAATGGGTTTGAAAGCAAGAAGGGATTTCAAGGTGGGGCGCAAATGGATCGTGCCTGTCGGGCTGGCAGCTCTGGTGCCTGGATGAATCTATGTCAGTGGCTTTGAGAAGGGGATGGATGTTAGCAAGGGCAGCACAGAGGTGTCTTTGCACCACTGGTTGCGTGTCTAATGGGCTGCACCTCGGTGCCATTCTGACATGAACCAGTGAGCCTGTTGAAAAGCATTAAGTCTGCACCACTGCGTTTGCCCAGAGCAGGAGCTTTAGCAGAGAGCTTCCAGAGAGCCTTGTGAGGAGAGCGAGCGACTGGGACAGGGGAGGAGCAGACCTGCAGAGATGTTGCAGCTGAGCTCTGCTCAGACACTGAACTAATGTGCTGGTGTGAGGCTAACTGGAATATTTTAAGGGGGAAAATGAGATTATAGGCTGTGAAAACAGTGGTGATGTCTGCTTCACTCATAGGTTTGCTGAGATGTACAAAGACAAGGCGGCCAAGAGAGCCAGTGGCATCCTGGCCTGCATCAGGAATGGTGTGGTCAGCAGGAGCAGGGAGGTCATTCTGCCCCTGTACTCTGCACTGGTTAGACCACACCTTGAGTACTTTGTTCAGTTCTGGGCCCCCCAGTTTAGAAGGGACATTGAGATGCTTGAGCGTGTCCAGAGAAGGGCGACGAGGCTGGTGAGAGGCCTCGAGCACAAGCCCCACGAGGNCCCTGGAGCTGTTCAAGGCAAGGTTGGACGTGGCACTTGGTGCCATGGTCTAGCCTTGAGCTCTGTGGTAAAGGGTTGGACTTGATGATCTGTGAGGTCTCTTCCAACCTTGGTGATACTGTGATACTGTGATACTGTGTGTGATACTGTGACACAAACACCGATAAGACATAGAATCAACCAGGTTGGAAGAGACCAGTCCAACCTATTACCCAGCCCTATCCAATCAACTGGACTATGGCACTAAGTGCCTCATCCAGTCTTCTCTCAAACACCTCCAGGGATGGTGTAAGAGGGAAGAGTTGGTTTGAGTGTGATCAGAAGTTACACCAAGCCAAGAGTCACTAGGTTACTAAAGATAAGATCCAGGGGAAGCAGGGCTTGCAGGTGTGCACATGAGCAGGAGGGAAAGATGGGACTCCAAAATAAAGGAGTACTTTGGTTCTCCCTGGTTCAGCATTCTGGGATGCACTGGACACATCACAGAACTCTGAACACGTCTAAAGCGAGGGCGTGGGTAGGCGAGTTGGAGCCGCACCACTCTGACCACCATGCTGCTGCCGTTCCTGCTGGGGACGCCTACCTCCCGGCTCCGCTGTCTATGCACCTCAGGAGCTCTGCTGGCCAGGGGGATAGGGTGAGTATAGCCTGCCCTTTGATCAACAGACCTGCTTGGGATTCTTTCTCATGTCTTACTCAGCATGGTAGTTCCTCCCTATGGCTGTAGCAGGTGAGGCAGAGATATTGTGTATATACCTTTCTCATGATGGTTTTAAGTGTTTAAGCTGTAATAAAGGATTGAAACTGTACCCAGAGAGAGGTACCCATGTGTGAGAGTGTTCCCTGGTCTCAAAGAACTCACTGGAACAGATGGATACTCCACCACNCAAAGAACTCACTGGAACAGATGGCAACTCCACCACCTCCCTGGGCAGCCCATTCCAATGCCAATCACTCTCTCTGGCAAGAACTTCCTCCTAACATCCAGCCTAGACCTCCCCCGGCACAACTTGAGACTGTGTCCCCTTGTTCTGTTGCTGGTTGCCTGGCAGAAGAGACCAACCCCCACCTGGCTACAGCCTCCCTTCTGGTGGTTGTAGACAGCAACGAGGTCCTCCCTGAGCCTCCCTTTCTCCAGGCTAAACAACCCCAGGTCCCTCAGCCTCTCCTCACAGGGCTGTGCTCCAGGCCCCTCACCAGTTTCATCGGAGTGTCTGTTTTCTCTTCTGCTTGGATCTGTGCAACTAATCTTTCTGCATCTGTGTAACTAATCTTTCTGCTTCTAACTCCCCTTGCTGATCCTCCAAACTCAACCTTGCACGTAAGGCAGACTCCGGGATAAGGTAGAGGGGTGGAAAGAAGGTGGAAAGGTGGTTGGGAGCCCCTCCTGGGCACTCTGATTTCCGAGAGAGCTGTAGTGTTTCTGTGTTACTTTTATCTTGAGTGCTTCTGCCTATAGCTGTAAGTAGTTGTAATATATTGTAAACGTCTGCTTGTATATTGTGCTGAGCTGTGAAGAGAAAGCTTCATTCCTTAACCTCCAGCCATCTCAGTCTAGTCTGGGTGAATTCATAAGAGGTGGGGGGGCAGGGTAACTCCCAAACCATCACAACTAAAAAGGCCAAGTATCAACATCTACAGCATACACAATGGGCTGGGTCCTTAGTGAGTGTTTGGACTTCTAAGTCTTCTAAGAATCACAGGACATTAGGGGCTGGAAGGCACCTCAAAAGATCATCTACTCGCAGGATCATCTAGAGTAGGTCCACAGGAATACACCCAGGCAGGTTCTGAATGTCTCCAGAGGACACTTGACAGCCTCTCTGGGCAGGCTGCTCCAGGGGTCTCTCACTCACAGTTAAGACCTTTTTCTTTATGTTCAGGAGGCACCTCCTCTGCTCCAGCCTGCACCCAGT
>WAAF01000238.1:56816-97733 GCA_013400475.1 Tricholaema leucomelas | reverse complement strand
GAGCAGAGCAGAGCACTGCCTGGGCTTTCTTTACTTCCTTTTGCTTCTGGCTTTTCTCCTCTACCTGTAGACAGCTCTGCACTTATGGCTTAGCATTTCCTCTTTGGTCACATCCAGTAGGTGTGTGTCTGACTCCTGTCATGCAGAAGAGCACTGGTGGGCACAGTGCTGGGTTGGAAGCCAGTCAAAGAGGGCATTTCATCAGCAGGCAATAGCTCTGCTGGGAGCAGCAGGGGAGGAATCAATGCATAGAGCCTCTTGTTTTCTTAGCCATGCTCCTACCCTATCTTTCCTGGGAGATTTATGAGCCTCCACACGTTGGACAGGCACCAGCAATAGACACTTTTAGCACCTGAGTGCTTCACTCTGCCTGGCTCCATGTGGAAGGACAAGTCCAGGCAAGGTGGTCCTCCAGAAAATGGTTTACTGGGACAGAATTCTGGCCTGCAGCCACAGCACCTTGGGCAGTGATCTTATCAGACCTCCGAAACAGAGCAGGGTTGGGCCTGTTTGTGACTTCAGTGGAAGACCTCCGAGGAGAGCTTGGGTGTTGCAAGAGGTGGGACCAGTGTTCCTCTGGGCCATGCTTTCCCTGGAGACCAATGAACCCAAACTGCAGCAGAACTGTGCTGCTGGAATGGCAGCACTGCAGGGAGAGGCAAAGCCCAGCTGAAACACAGGAGCACAGAACTTCAGAGGGTGGAAGGCACTTCCAGAGGTGGCTGAGTCCAACAGCATCCCAGAATCACAGACCCATCCAGGTCAGCAAAGCCTCTCAGAAGCACCTAGAGCCCTGCTCTACAAGATTCACCTTCAACCACAGCCCCAAGCACCACATCCAAACCACCCTGAAACACAGCCAGGGCTGGGAACTCCACCACCTCCCTGGGCAGCTCATTCCAGTCCCTGACCACTCTCTCCAGGAAAAACTTCTTCCTAATGTTCAGCTCAAACCTCCCCAGCCTCAGCTTGAGGCCATTCCCCTTTGTTCTGTCTCCAACTACCTGTGAGCAGAACCCAGCAGCAGCCTCTCCACAATGTTCCTCCAGGTAGCTGCAGACAGCAGTGAGGTCTCTCCTCAGCCTCCTCTCTTTCACACTACCCATCCCCAGCTCCCTCAGCTGCTCCTCCCTGCCAAGGCAGCATCACCCAGAGTAGTTCACTCAGGAACAGGTCCAGGTGGGTTTTGGAAGCCTCCCGAGAAGGGCACTGCACAACCTCTCTGGGCAGCCTGCTGCAGGGCTCTGAAGCAAGCATGAAAAGCAGAAGGAATGCACAGAACCAGCTCTGTATTCTCAGTGGTGTTCAGGGATGTGAGGGAGGACCTGGCCAGGGCTCTCCAAGGAGAGCTGTGCAGCTGAGGGTTGCTTTGGGAATCACAGCCCAGCTGTGTGTCTTTGAAGTCTGCACTGCCTGATTTGGCAGAGATGTCAACAAAGATCTGCTTGTTTCTTATTTTAGCCACCTTCAGGATGTGGGCTGAACTCTACCTTAACTCAGAGTCCCCTGGAAGTGCTCTCATTCCATTTTCTCTGGAGTTCTGACTTGCCTGGCAGGTTTGATGTGGCTGCAGATAACCTCCTGCTGAAAACAGCCACATCCATCATGGTGACACTTTGGGCTTGGACATGACTGTACCTTTGGACCTGATCAAGGTGCCCAAATACAGAAGTTCAGTGACCTTTGAGACACCTTAGGGCATCTGAGACATCTGCACAGGCTGGCAGATACGATGGGTCATAGGATGGGTTGATTGGGAAGGGACCTCCACGATCACCAAGCTCCAATGGCCCTGCCATGCTGGGAGGCTCTCAGCCTTTCCTCTTCACAGAGATGCTCCAGGCCCCTCAGCATCTTTGTAGCCTCCACTGATCAGATCCCCTCTCAGCCTTCTCACTCCCAGGCTAACCATTCCCAGGGCTCTCAGCCCTCCCTCATCACACAGATCTTCAATGCCTTCCTCATCCTTGTACTCCACTGGACTCTCTCCAGCAGTTTCCTGTCGCCCTTGACTGGGGTGGGTCCAGAACTGAACACAGTACTCCAGATATGGTCTGGCTAAGGCTCAGTAGAGGGGAAGGAGACCCTTCATTGCCTGCTGGCCACATTCCTACTGCACCTGAGTGTACCACTGGCAGTATCTGAAGGGGGCCCACACAAAAAGCTGGGGAGGGACTTTTTAGGCTATCAGGGAGTGACAGCACTGAGGGGAATGGGGCAAAGCTGGAGGTGGGGAGAATCAGCCTGGAGGTGAGGAGGAAGTTGTTGAGCATGAGAGTGGTGAGAGGCTGGAATGGGTTGCCCAGGGAGGTTGTGGACATCCCCTGACTGGAGGTGTTCAAGGCCAGGCTGGATGAGGCCTTGAGCAAGCTGTGCTGGTGGGAGGTGTCCCTGCCCATGGCAGGGGGTTGGAAGTGGCTGGTCCTTGTGGTCCCTTCCAACCCTAACTGGTTCTATGATTCTGTGATTCTTGGGCACCAGGGTACATTGCTGGCCCACAAAGAACTTATTATCAACCAGGACACCAAGGTCCTTCTCTGCAGAGCTGCTCTCCAGCAGGACAACCTCTAACCTGTCCTGGTGGTGGTGTCAACACTTGTATGAAGCAGCTGGATTTAGGGAGCCAATAGAATCACAGAATCAAGAATCAAGCAGGTTGGAAGAGAGCTCCAAGCTCAGCCAGCACAACCTAGCACCCAGCCCTGCCCAAGCAACCAGACCATGGCACTAAGTGCCCCAGCCAGGCTTGGCTTCAACATCTCCAGGCACAGCCACTCCACCTCCTCCCTGGGCAGCCCATTCCAATGCCAATCACTCTCTCTGCCAACAACTTCCTCCTAACATCCAGCCTATACTCCACATGTGCCTTTATTAGGGCAGAGTAGAAGAGCAGGAAAACCTTTCTCAGCCTACTGGCCACACTCTTCTTCATGCACCTTCCAACCCAACCCATTCCAAGGTTAAATGACTCTGTGATTCTGCAGTTAATGCTCCTGTGGAGACCCTCCCCTGAATGAAAGGACAGCAAAGGAACTAGAAGGAAATGCAGCTGGTTGGAATGATGTCTGCTATAAATGATCCTGCAAGACAGAGATGCTGAGTAGTTTTTCTTACTCTTTCCTTCCTTCTTTGCATGTAAAGGTTTGGGGTAAGAACTTTTCATACCACTGACAGGCACAGGTTTCATTAGATCCATGGAACCACAGAATGGTTTGGATTGGAAGGGACCTCAAAGCTCAGCCAGTTTCAACCTCCCGTGGGCAGGGACACCTCTCACTAGAAGAGGTTGCTCAAGGTCTCATCCAACCTGGTCCTGAACACCTTCAGGGAGGTTGTGGAGCACAGAAACATAGAATGTGATCTTCTTGGATGTTAGGAGGAAGTTGTTGTCAGAGAGAGTGATTGGCATTGGAATGGGCTGCCCAGGGAGGTGGTGGAGTCTCTGTGGCTGGAGGTGTTGAAGCCAAGCCTGGCTGGGGCACTTAGTGCCATGGTCTGGTTGCTTGGCCAGGGCGGGGTGCTAGGTTGGGCTGGATGAGCTTGGAGCTCTCTTCCAACCTGCTTGATTCTTGATTCTGTGATTCTAAGTGTTGAGAAAGGTTCTCCTCTGCATCTGATCTGATGTAGTGAGGCTACAGCTGCAGTACTGGGTCCAGTTCTGGGCTCCCCAGTTTAAGGGAGACA
This sequence comes from Tricholaema leucomelas, assembly GCA_013400475.1. Taxonomy (NCBI): domain Eukaryota; kingdom Metazoa; phylum Chordata; class Aves; order Piciformes; family Lybiidae; genus Tricholaema lacrymosa; species Tricholaema leucomelas. The sequence goes on along the minus strand of WAAF01000238.1, from coordinate 94,049 downwards.
GAGAACTGCTGGAGAGAGTCTGGAGGAGGTCACAAAGCTGATGAGGAGCCTGGAGCAGCTCTGTGAAAAGCAAAGAGCAAAGTCTGAGAGCTTCTGGGGCTGAGAGTCTGCAGAAGAGCAGCCCCAGAGGGGATCTGAGCAATGCTCAGCACATAAAGGGTGAGGGGCAAGAGGCTGGACCCAGACTCTTGTCAGTGGTGCCCAGGGACAAGACAAGGGCAGAGGGCACAAAGTGGAAGCCAGGAGGTTCCATCTGAACAGGAGGGGAATCTTCTTTGGTCTGAGGCTGCTGGAGGCCTGGAGCAGGCTGCCCAGAGAGGTTGTGGAGCCTCCTTCTGTGGAGAGATTCCACTTGCCCCTGGCCATTATGCTCCTGGGCAAGCTGGGTGCCCTGCTGGAACAGAGGGGGTTGGGCTGCATGATCTCCAGGGGTCCCTTCCAGCCCACACCATGCCTGGATTCAGAGCTGCTGTGAAAGAGTTCCTTGCTCCTCCTTTCCCTCAAGGCCACCTTGCAGAGTTCATCACTTTTCTCTTTGCTTTTCTGCTGCTTTTGTGTTCTTTTCCACCCAGATGAGTAGAGAAATTACCTCCCAGCCCCTGCACTTGCCAGCAGCCTGCACAAATGCTTCCTGCTGCCCGGATCCCAGCAGGCAGCTCTCTTGGATCCCTTTCTCTCCATCTCCTTGTATTGATCCTCACAGGAAGAGGGGTTGATGAGGCCATTGATTTAACCTGATCTTTGATCAATGATAACTGAGCCATCTTCTGGCCCAGTATGGTGGAAATAGGAAAACAAATGAGTTAATTTGCTGTGGAGCCTAAGCTATGATCATTGTTGTTCAAGCCTCTTCCATCAAGACTCCTGCTTAGAGTCATTGAGGTAATGCTAGACCTTAAAGACAGGTAAGAAATCTCCTCTGGAAGCTGAGGAGGAGTGATAGCAAGAGGCTCTGGGCTGAGGGGATGTTCTTCATGTCTCTCTATCAAGACTGATGGGAGCAGCTTCTGTGTTGCCCTCAAAATAACCCTTTGTCATGAAGATGTAGCCAGAGTAACAGCCACGAAGGATGGGGCTGGGCAGCAGCGAGCAGTGTGTGCTGAGTGCTCCGAAGGGAGATTTGTCTGCTTCATTGCAAGGTCACAGGGAAGTTCAGAGCATTTTCCTGATGGAGCAGAAAGCCTTGGAGAAAGCAATCTGCTGATCTTCACTCGAGTCAGGGCAGAGCCTCTGCAGTGCCTTGTGTGGTCACTCTGCCCTCGCAGCAACAGCTGCTGGAGAGAGACCTCGGAGTGCTGCTGGGCAGCAAGTTCTGCAGGGGCAGCAATGTGCTCTTGGGCCAACAGAGCCAGTGGCAGCCTGGGGGGCATCAGGAGAAGTGTGGCCAGCAGGACTAGGGAGGTTCTTCTCCCTCTCTGGTCTGTCCTGCTGAGACCAGACCAACAACTTCCTCCTAACATCCAGCCTCAACCTGCCCTGACACAGCCTGAGGCTGTGTCCCCTTCTTCTGTCCCTGGCTGCCTGGCAGCAGAGCCCAACCCCACCTGGCTACAGCCTCCCTGCAGGGAGCTGCAGACAGCAATGAGCTCTGCCCTCAGCCTCCTCTNGGCCAAAGTGCAGAACCCTGCCCTTGGCCTTGTTCAGTCTCATCCCCTTGGCCCCTGCCCACCCATCCAGCCTGGACAGGTCCCTCTGCAGGGCTCTGCTACCCTCCAACAGCTCCACAGCTGCTCCTAGCTTGGTGTCATCTGCAAACTTAGTGATGCTGGACTCAATCCCCTGGTCCAGAGCATCAATAAAGATATTGAACAGGAAGTTGAATTGAAAAGAAAGTTAAAAACTAAAGTTTAACAATAACTTAAAAAGGTCTCTGAGGTAGGGGAGTTACAAAGGTACAGGGAAGGGCAAGCAAAGACAAAAGGTATAAACACAACCTGAGCTTGCTGGGGAAGGCTTTGTCTGCCTCGTGGGTGATGGCCTCGTGGTGAAACAGAGAGAAACAGGAGCAGGATGGTGACACTGGTAGGCAGGGAGCAGGGAGTGCAGAGGGAGTGGAGCAAGGAGTGCCCCTGCTTTTATGGCTCTTTAGACAGGAGGGGGCAGTGGGAGAACCATCACCTGTGGTGTTCAGGCCCACCCCTGGGGAGGGGTCAAGACCCCCTAGGGTCAGGTTCAAGCTTACTCCCCCTGCAGGGTTAACCCTGTACATGGGCACATTACTTTCTCATCTTCAGCTCCTCCCTTCCAGCACCCCCAGGTCCCTTTCTTCCTGGCTGCTCTCAGCCACTCTGTCCCCAGAGTGGGGACTTTGTCCCTGTGAGGGTGCTGGAGGCCTGGAGCAGGCTGCCCAGAGAGGCTGTGGAGTCTTCTTCTCTGGCAGCTTCCAAGACCCACCTGGGTGCCCTCCTGTGCAAGGTGCCCTTTGTCAAGGCCTTGGACTGGATGATCTCCAGAGGTCCCTTCCTGCCACTACCGTTCTGTGGTGCTGTGACTCTCTGCTTTAGTTTCCCATCCAATATCTTTTTAACCTCCTGGCTGCCTCAGCAGGTTGCTGGACTGCCTGAAAGCAGCAAGACAGGGGTTGAGGAACCTGCTTTGGCGAACCCCAGCCCCAGGGCTTTGTCTTGGAGCTCTAATTACAGTGATTTGTCTGGAAAATTTGGCTTTCAGTGACAAAGGACCTCTCTGATGAGGAAGAGCCTAATCCTGATTGCAACCTCTGCTGAGCTGAGGCTGTGCAAATGCCTGTGAGCAGAGGTGTGCTGCTCTGCAGGAGAGCTCATGCATAGCAGTGACTCTCTTTACCAAAATGTTTTCACCTGCTCCACAGCACAGCCCCAAGTTATCTTATCTGTCTGGCTAAGGAAAATAAACAGATGCCTCCAAACATCAAAATCCTCCTGCAAGAGGAGTTCCTTATCAGGCCCCACTTCCTCCCCCTGGCCCAGTTGAGCCTGCACTAAGTCATTCATTTCCTCACCATGGCTTGTCTAGAAGAGTTTACCAACAGCTGGGGTTGGGCTCTGCTGCCAGGCAGCCAGGGACAGAAGAAGGGGACACAGCCTCAAGCTGTGGCAGGGCAGGTTCAGGGCAGTTCTTGACAGAGAGAGTGATTGGCACTGGAATGGGCTGCTCAAGGAGGTGGTGGAGTACCCATCCCTGGAGGTGTTGAAGCCAAGCCTGGCTGGGGCACTTAGTGCCATGGTCTGGTTGGTTGGGCAGGGCTGGGTGCTAGGTTGGGCTGGCTGAGCTTGGAGCTCTCTTCCAACCTGCTTGGTTCTGTGATAAAAAAGTTTACCCTTCTCTTCCTGTGGCACCTTCTCTGCTCCAGCTGGCACCCAGTGTCCCTTGTCCTGTCCTCAGACATCCCTGAGCAGAGCCTGGCTCTATCCCTGCACATTTGCACATCTGAGGGCTGGGAGTCAGAAGCTGGAGGGGACAGGCTCTGCTCACTGCTCCCTGGGCTAGGACAAGCAGCAATGGATGGAAGCTGCAGCACAGGAGGTTCCAGCTCAACCCTGGAAGGGTCCCAGAGGCCTGGCACAGGCTGCCCAGAGAGGTTGTGGAGTCTTCTTCTTTGGAGACTCCTCATGTTGAAGTGGAACCTCCTGGGTTCCAGCTTCTACCCATTGTTCCTTGTCCTATCACTGGGCACCACTGCTAAGAGCCTGGCACCTTCACCCTGACAGCCAACCCCTCAGGTATTCATCAGATCCCTCTCAGCCTTCTCCTCTCCAGACTAACCAGTCCCAAGGCTCTCAGCCTTTCTTCACAGCAGAGATGTTCAAGCCCCCAGACATCCCCAGGGTCGTTGCTGGACTCTCTGCATTAGGTCCCTGCCTCTCTTAAACTGGGGAGCCCAAAACAGACACAGGATTGCAGCTGTGGTCCCAGCAAGGCAGAGTAGATGGGGAAAAGACCCTCCCTTGCCCTGTCCTCCTGGACACACTTTTCTTGATGCACCCCAGGATACCATTGGCCCTCTTGGCCACAAGGGCACATTGCTGTCCCGTGGAGGACTTGGTGTCCACGAGGGAAAAGCACAGCAGGCTGTACCTGCATCACTCCTTCACTCCAGAGATTCCCCCAGTGCTTGGCTCCACTTGCAGGCAGAGCAGCTGCAGCCTACGACCCCCCTCTGCCCCATGCCAGAGCCTCAGCTAAACCAGGGGAGGCTGCAGGCTCTGGGGACAATCACTGAGCTAAACCAGGGGAGGCTGCAGGCTTTGGGGACAATCACTGAGCTAAACCAGGGGAGGCTGCAGGCTCTGGGGACAATCACTGAGCTAAACCAGGGGAGGCTGCAGGCTCTGGGGACAATCACTGAGCTAAACAAGGAGAGGCTGCAGGCTCTGGGGACAATCACTGAGGTGCAGCAGTGGGAGCATTTCTCTTCGATTTGCTGCAGGCTCTGGAACCCTTCTGTCTGCACTTCTCAGGGTGGAACCACAGAACAGTCAGGGCTGGAAGGGATTCAAGGATCAGCCAGTCCCAAGCCCCCCTGCCATGGGCAGGGACACCTCACACTAGATCAGGCTGCTCAGAGCCACATCCAGCCTGGCCTTGAAGACCATTTCCATGTGTGACAGCACAAGCAGGACACCTCCCTCAGCATGGCTGTCTGGAGGGCTGGGGTGATGAAAAGCTCAACAGGATCAAAAGCTCAACAGGAGCCTGCAGTGTGAGTGCAGCCCAGACAGCAACCCTGTGCTGGGCTGCAGCAAGAGCAGTGTGGGCAGCAGGGCAAGGGAGGGGATTCTGCCCCTTGGCTCTGCTCTCCTCAGACCCCACCTGCAGTCCTGGGTGCAGTTCTGAGCTCCCAACACAAACAGGACATGGAAGTGTTGGAGCCAGTGCAGAGGAGGCCACCAAGATGCTGAGAGGGCTGCAGCAGCTCTGCTCTGAGCACAGGCTGAGAGAGTTGGGGCTCTGCAGCCTGGAGAGGAGAAGGCTTCCAGGAGAGCTTGGAGTGGCCTTGCAGGATCTGAAGGGGGCTGCAGGAAAGGTGGAGAGGGACTATTGGGAAGGAATTATAACACCAGGATGAGGAGAAATGGGTTTGAAGTGTGAGAGGGGAGATTGAAAGTGGATGTGAGGAAGAAGTTGTTTGCAGTGAGGGTGGTGAGAGACTGGCACAGGTTTCCCAGGGAGGTTGTGGAGCACAGAAGCACAGATCAAAGGTCCCATTCTGTGCTTCTGTGCTCCACAACCTCCCTGGAGATGTTCAGGACCAGGTTGGATGAGGCCTTGAGCAACCTGTTCTAGTGGGAGGTCTCCCTGCCTACGGTAGGGTCTTGGAACTGGCTGAGCTTTGAGCTCCCTTCCAACCCATTCCATGTTTCTCTGTGTGTTCCCAGGCTCCACGTGCTCCTCTTGCTTACCTGTGCCAGATAACCAAGAATAAATCTCTGCTGGTCTTGAAGGGCTGAGGAGAGGTTTGAGGAAGAGTTGAGTCTGTACTAACAGAAGCTGTGGGCACACTCCTGAATGTGTCATTCCTAACTGAGGGGGAGGGCTGGAGAGCTCCCACCTGCTTCAGACAAGCTTCCAACCATCCCTGCAACAGCCTTGGGAGGATGCTGAAAGCTCCCCTGGAGCTCTGCATGCTTGCATTTTACTTACTGATTGACTCCAGCACCAATTGGCCAAACTCTGCTCTTTGGCTTTCTGCTTTTGCTTGTTTGCTTTTCTTTTATACATTGCACTGACATCTTCTTCTGGAAAACCTCTGCCACCTCATTTCCTCTGAAAGGAGGAGAATCAATCAGCACAGAGCCCTTGATCTTAGAATCATAGGATCACAGAGCTGTTCTGGTTGGAAAAGCTCTCTGAGCTCATCCAGTCCAACCACAGAGTCACAGAATCACAGAATCAAGCAGGTTGGAAGAGACCTCCAAGCTCCTCCAGTCCAACCTCTCACCCAGCCCTATCCAATCAACCAGACCATGGCACCAAGTGCTTCATCCACTCTTTTCTTGAACCCCACCATGGCCACTAAACCCTGGCCCCAAGTGCCATGCCCACACCTTTCTGGAACACCTCCAGGCATGGGCACTCCACCACCCCCCTGGGCAGCCTCTACCAATCCCTGACCACTCTTGCAGCAAAGAAATTGTTCCTCATCTCCATCCTAACCCTCCCCTGGCACAATTTCAGGCCAGTTCCTCTCCTTCTATCACCTGAGACTAGGGAGCAGAGCCCAACCCCCACCTCCCTGCAGCCTCCTCCCAGGGAGCTGTAGAGAGCAATGAGCTCTGCCCTCAGCCTCCTCTTCTCAGGGATGAGCACCTCCAGCTCCCTCAGCTGCTCCTAAGTCTTATGCCCTTTCCTCAGGCACTCTGAAGGGTAAGAGGCCCTTGCTAGAAAGCCCCAACCCAACAGCAGGTCACGAACCAGAGGATCTCAGAAGAGCACAGAGCCCTCAGCCTTGGGTGCCAGAGCTGTGTCCTCAGCCTGCACGGGGAGGGAGCTGTAGGTGCAGTTGGGAGGGAACAATTCCCTCCAAGCATGGCAGAGTGCACGTGGTGGAGGTGTGGGTTGGGAATGGGCCAGGTCAGGAGCTGCTCACACAGCTGCTGGGAGCAGGCTGCCTCTGACGGGGGTGGGGACAGGCAGCTGCACTGCCCTGTGCTCCCTGACCCTCTGCGGCTTGCTGCTGGCTGGCAGCAGCCAGAGGCCTCCCCTCTGTGTCGGGTGAGCTTTCTAGATCAGTGCTTCATGTCCATGCTTGGCTGCAGGCACAGTGAGGCTCTTTGCACTTTTCAGCCCTGCCCAAGCAACCAGACCATGGCACTAAGTGCCCCAGCCAGGCTTGGCTTCAACACCTCCAGCCACAGAGACTCCACCACCTCCCTGGGCAGCCCATTCCAATGCCAATCACTCTCTCTGCCAACAACTTCCTCCTAACATCCAGCCTAGACCTGCCCTGGCACAGCTTGAGGCTGTGTCCCCTTCTTCTGTCCCTGGCTGCCTGGCAGCAGAGCCCAACCCCAGCTGGCTACAGCCTCCCTGCAGGGAGCTGCAGACAGCAATGAGCTCTGCCCTGAGCCTCCTCTTCTGCAGGCTGCACACCCCCAGCTCCCTCAGCCTCTCCTCACAGGGCTGTGCTCCAGGCCCCTCCCCAGCCTTGCTGCCCTTCTCTCAACACCTTCCAGCACCTCAACATCTCTCTGCAATGGAGGAGCCCAGAACTGGACACAGCACTCCAGGGGTGGCCTGAGCAGTGCTGAGCACAGGGGCAGAAGAACCTCCCTTGTCCTGCTGCCCACACTGCTCCTGAGCCAGCTCAGGATGCCATTGGCTCTGCTGCCCACCTGGGCACTGCTGCCTCATCTTCAGCTACTATCCACCAGTACCCCCAGCTCCCTCTCTGCCTGGCTGTTCTCAGCCACTCTGTCCCCAGCCTGTAGCGCTGCTTGGGGTTTTTGTGGCCAAAGTGCAGAACCCTGCACTTGGCCTTGTTCAGTCTCATCCCATTGGCCTCTGCCCACCCATCCAGCCTGGCCAGGTCCCTCTGCAGGGCTCTGCTACCCTCCAACAGCTCCACAGCTGCTCCTAGCTTGGTGTCATCTGCAAACTTACTGCTGCTGGACTCAATCCCCTGCTCCAGATCATCAGTAAAGATGTTGAACAGGACTGGGCCCAGCACTGATCCTTGGGGCACACCACTGGTGCCAGCTGCCAGCTGCATGTGGCACCATTCACCACCACTCTCTGGGCTTGGCCTTCCAGCCAGTTCCAGTTCAGTTTGCTCTGAGAGCTTCTCCCCAGGCTCTGTGGTGTGGGAGAGCTTCCCTGTGCCCACTGCCCAGGCTGTGCTGGGGGCTGCTGAGTGCTCTGCACAGACTCACACAACTGTTTTGCTTGGAAAAGCCTTCCCACATCATCCAGTGCCACCATGGCCACTAAACCATGGCCCCAGGTGCCATGGACACACCTTTCTTCAACACCTCCAGGCATGGGGACTCCACCACCTCCCTGGGCAGCCCCTGCCAGTCCCTGACCACTCTTGCAGCAGAGAATTTTTTCCTTCTCTCCAACCTAACCCTCCCCTGGTACAATTTCAGGTCTTTTCCTCTCCTTCTGTCACCTGAGCCTATGAGCAGAGCCCAACCCCCACCTCCCTGCAGCCTCCTCCCAGGGAGCTGTAGAGAGCAATGAGCTCTGCCCTCAGCCTCTTCTCCACACTACTCACACCCAGCTCCCTCAGCTGCTCCTCCCCCGCCATACTCTGCAGACCCTTCCCCAATGTTGCTGCCCTTCTCTGGACCTGTTGCAGTCCTTCAATGTTCTTCTTGGGAGCAAGAGGCTCAAAACTGACCTCAGAATTAGAGGTGTGGCCTCACCAGAGCTGTCACCAGACGGCAGAGCAGGCTCCTTGGCAGAGCATGAAGGCCACCAGCACCGTCAGTGCCAGGAAGTGTGAGGGACAGACGTATTTCCCTCTATTTCCCTCTGTTTCCTTCTGTTTCCCTGTGTTTCTCTGGACAGGGCATTCAGGTAGTAGCAGCACAGAGGGAGCACATTCCTGCCTCTGTCACCCTGACAGAACATCTTGTTCCTCCTCTGTGGCACAAAACTGGAACCACAGAATCAAAGAATGGTAGCGGCTGGAAGGGACCCAAAGAGATCACCAAGTGCCACCTCCCTGCCAGAGCAGCATCACCCAGGGCAGGGCACACAGCAGCACAGCCAGGGGGGGCTGGAAAGGCTCCACAGAAGGAGACTCCACAACCTCTCTGGGCAGCCTGCTCCAGCCTCCAGCAGCCTCACACCACACAAGTTTCTCCTCACGCCCAGGTAGCACCTCCTGGGCTCCAGTTTGTGTCCATTGCTCCTTGCTCTATCCCAGCCTCGCCCCTGCCTCTTGCCCCCCACCCTTCAGCTGTTTGCAACCATTACTCAGATCCCCTCTCAGGCTGCTCCTCTCCAGGCTAAGCAGCCCCAAGGCTCTCAGCCTCTCCTCCTCAGAGCTTCCAGGTCCTGCAGCATCCTCACCACTCCCATTGGACTCTCTCTATTATATTCCTGTTCTTCTTGAACAGGGGAGCCAAGAAGTGGACAGAAAAGCTTTGCCCATTGTCACCCTCCTGCTGCAGCAGAGGTGAGCTGAGGTTCTTCATTCCCTGAGCCTCCTGCCCTGCACTCCAACAGTTAAGGCTCCTCGGTGCTTTCAAAGGTTTCCTTTATTTCCTGCCTGACAGACAGGGGGGAGGAATTTGGTCTGCCAGAGAAGGAGAGAGATGTTTTCCTCAGTCCAGCTCCATCCACGCCCTCTGCTCAGGACAATTGTTTCCAGGAGCAGTACAAAAACACACCATGCATGTGGAAATAAGGAAAATGCTTCTCCTGCTTCTCTCCACCAGCAGAAGACAGCTTGGAAGCCCTTGAGGTGTGCTCCAGAAGAGAAGCCTGCAGTCAGGATGGGTGCCAGGAGATGTTTCCACTGGAGGGGTCACCTTTGAGCATGGCTGCAGTGAGTCCCTCAGCACCACATGCCCATTGCCACGGTGCCAGGCTCTGGAGAGCTCTCCCTGGAGGAGGTGAAAAGAGGCCTTCAGCTCCCTGGCATTCCCCCAGTGTGCCAGGAGGAGGGTTGGACCAGATGGGTCTCCTGGCTCTGTGCCTGTCCCCTTTGGCTTCCCCAGAGCTGGAACCACAGGAGGTCATCTATCCACAGCCACAGTGCTCAGCCAAACCCAGCAAACTGCTCCTGATCATGGAATCATGGAATCAGTCAGGGCTGGAAGGCACCACAAGGATCAGCCAGCTCCAACCCCCCTGCCATGCCCAGGGACACCTCACACTAGAGCAGGCTGCACACAGCCTCAGCCAGCCTGGCCTTAAACACCTCCAGGGATGAGGCTACCACCACCTCCCTGGGCAACCACTGCCAGGCTCTCACCACTCTCATGCTGAAGAACTTCTTCCTAACCTCCAGTCTGAATCTCTCCATTTCCAGCTTTGTTCCATCCCCCCCAGTCCTATCCCTACCTGACAACCTAGAAAGTCCCTCCCCAGTCCCTCTGATACCTCCACAGTACTTTCTGCTGCTACTTTCAGCCTTGAGTTCCTTGGCCACAGCCTCTCAACCTCTCCTGCTGTCCCCCATGGCAGAGGGCAGCCTGCTCTGCACTGTGCACTTCATTTCCTAAGGTTTCTCTCACATCTGCCCTTCCCTTGCTAAGAACTGATAAAAACTCACAGTATTTTGTGGACCAGCTTCAAGCAGCCGCAGCTCAGCAGGCTGCTGGGCGCAGTGGGGAAGGGTGAGGAGTTCCAGCAGATTCAGGCAGCAGCCTTCTCCAGCTGGCTGCTCACCCTCCAGTGATGTTTGCCCTCTCCTCTGTAAGAGCTCACCCAGGTGTCTCCTTTGGCCATCATCTAGGAACACAGCCAAGTGTGCCCAGCAGGCTGGTGGTGTGGTCAAGGCTGGCACATCTGCAGTCAGCTCAGAGCTGCCCTTTCCCAGCAGGAGCTTTGCCACCACGATGATGCCTCCTGAAACACGTCCAGGGAATGCAGTACAGAGTCTGTACTCAGCCTTGCTAACTCTGAGCCTCTCTAGCATCTACCAGTGGTGCCCCCAGCACAATAGAGACCTGAAGGTGTTAGAGCAGGTCCAGAGGAGGCCACGAGGATGATCAGAGGGCTGGAGAACTTCTCAGGAAAGCCACCCCGGGAGACAAGCATGGGTCTTTGTAAAGAAGGACATGGAACTGTTTGATAGGGTCCAGAGGAGGCCACAGGCTGAGAACCTCCTCTATGGGGACAGGCTGGGAGAGTTGAGGCTGTTCAGCTTGGAGAAGAGAAGGCTTCAGGGAGACCTCGGAGCAGCCTTGCAGTGCCTGAAGGGGCTAAAGGAGAGCTGGGGAGGGACCTTGGACAAGGGCTGGGAGTGACAGGATGAGGGACAATGGCTTTGGGCTGGGAGAGGGGAGAGTGAGAGTGGAGATGAGGAAAAAATTGCTGAGACCTTGGCACAGGTTGCCAGGGAGGTTGTGGCTGCCCCCTGCCTGGAGGTGTTCCTGCCTATGGAAGAGGGTTGGGAACAGATTATCCCTTCCAACCTAAACCATCCTGTGAATCTATGAATGAGACCCCAGCTACAGTCCCTCTGCAGTGGTCAGCCCCTGTGGTGTGTGAGGACAGCCAGAAGGAGGTGTAGGCTACAGCTGCATGAACATCTTCCGTGGCACAGCAAGTGGCAAAGGAAGGCTCCAGGCACCTTCCAACTCTGCAGGCTTTGGTGGAATCTCCTTCTTGATGCATGCAGAGCTGTGTTAATGCCTGGGGGCAGAGTGCCAGCTCCTGGGGTCAGGGCTTTGGGAAGCAGTGCTGTGATGCAACCCATCGCTGCGAACCTCTTGGCCAGCTGCCTCGGGCACTGAGGCAAGCAGCCTGTGCGCCCTGCCAGGGAACGTAAGCCCTGCGTGCTCATGACCCAGGAGCAAGGTCCAGGCTCGCTCGGGAGCCCTTTCTGAGGGAAGAAGCCCAAAAGAATGGCCTCTTGTTTCCTCTGGAGCTCCTGACACGCGGCACAGGCAGCGGCTGGCAGCGAGCGCTGCCTGCTCAGCCTCCTCTCCCTCCCCGGCAGCAGCCTGAGTCATGGCTGTGGCCACAGACGGTGACACAATGCCGCTGCCATCCCAGGAATGCAGCCTCCTCCTGCGCTGCGCAGACACCGAGCAGGCTGCATTCTCCCTGCTCTCCAGAGGAGAGAGACACTCTCTGGGCGCTTGCTCTGAGTGCCCCCGGGAGCTGTGCTGCCTAAACCCTCCCTCTGCTCCCCCCGTGTCCCCCAGGCGCCCACAGGTCACAGTCTCACAGGATTGGAAGGGACCCAAAGAGATCATCGAGTCCAACTCCCCTGCCACACATTCCAGCTCAGAGCACACAGGAACACATCCAGACAGGCCTGCAAAGGCTCCACAGAAGGAGACTCCACAACCTCTCTGGGCAGCCTGTGCCAGGGCTCTGGGACCCTTCCAGCCAAGAAGTTGCCCTTGTGCTGAGCTGGAACCTCCTGTGCTGCAGCTTCCATCCATTGCTGCTTGTCCTGTCCCAGGGAGCAGTGAGCAGAGCCTGTCCCCCCCTCCTGACCCCCAGCCCTCAGAGGCATTGATTCAATTCCTTTTCAGTCTTCTCCAGACTAAGCAGCCCCAGGGCCCTCAGCCTCTCCTCATCAGGCAGTGCTCCAGTCCCCTCCTCATCCTCCTAGCCCTCTGCTGCAGATCCCTGTCCCTCTTCAACTGAGCAATTACTGATGCTCAGCACTCAGAGCTGGGACCCGAGGCTGCTGAGTGGATTTCCTGCCAGCAGCACAGGCAGGGCAGCATAAGGGAAGTGTGAGTTCAGTCTCTGAACTGTGCACTGAGGTCACAGCACTGCAGCCAGCTCAAGAGCCAGGGTCTGGCCCAGTGGAGTTGGCTTGGATGTGTAGCCTGGATCAGAAGCTCTGTGGCCAGCAGTAGGGAAGTGATTATCCTCCTGTACTGGTCACTGGTGAGGCCAGACCCTGAGTACTGGGTTCTGGTTTGGGCACTGCAGTGTAAGAAGGGCATTGAGGTACTGGAGCACAGCCAGAGAAGGGCAATGAAGCTGGGGAGGGGTTTGGAGAGCAGATTCTTATAAGACAGGCTGAGGGAGCTGGGGGTGCTGAGCTGGAAAAAGAAGAGGCTGAGAGGAGACCTCATTGCTATCTACAGCTACCTGAAAGGAGGCTGCAATGAGGCTGGACCTGGCATCTTCTCACAGCTGACTAAGGACAAGACAAGAGGAAATGGCCTGAAACTGTGCCAGGGGAGGGTTAGGATGGAGAGGAGGAAAGATTTCTTTGCTGCAAGTGGTCAGGGATTGGCAGAAGCTGCCCAGGGTGATGGAGTCCCCAAGCCTGGAGGTGTTCCAGAAATGAGGAGTTGTGGCACTTTGGGACACAGCCTATTGGTGGTGGAGGTGTTGGGTAGAAGCTTGGACTCGATGAACTCAGAGGTCTTTTCCAACCTGAATGATTCCACATAGAGACAATACCAGAGCAGGTAGACAACCTGGGCTCCTCCTCCACCCTCTGGAGCTGCCTCCCTTGCTGTTTTGTCCCAAAGCAAGGAGACATCCAGCTCAGAGCAACCACAGCACAGACCCTGCAAAGCCTCCTTTGATCACCAGCTCTGTTCTTGCCCTCTGTGCACACCCCAGGGGACCAGAGACATAACCCCCCCAGACAATTCCTCTCCTCATAGCTTGGAGATGTAGCTTCATTGACTTACTAAGACTGCAGACCTGCTCTGGGGAGACCTCATCTGCAGTTCTGTATCCAGCTTTGGGGCCCTCAACACAAAAAGGACCTGGACCTGATGGAGAGGATCCAGAAGAGGCCACAAAGATGATGAGAAGCTGGAGAAGCTCTGCTGTGGGGAAAGGCTGTGAGAGTTGGGGCTGTGCAGCCTGGAGAAGAGAAGGCTCCAGGGAGACCCCAGAGCTACATTTCAGTATCTGAAGGAGAGCTGCAGCCAGGCTGGGGAGGGATTGTTCAGAAGGAGCTGAGGGAATAGGCAAAGGAGAATGGTTTGGAATTGAAGTAAGGCAGAGTTAGGTTGGACAGCAGGAGGCAGTTGTGCACAGTGAGGGTAGTGAGACACTGGCACAGCTGGCCCAGGTTGGTGGTTGAAGTCTGAGGTCCCATCACTGGAGACAGTGAAGGAAAATCTGATGTGGCCCTGAGCAACCTGCTCCAGTTGGACCTGTCCCTGCTGCCTGCAGTGGGGGTTGGACAAGATGATCTCTGAGGGTCCCTTGCAGCCCAGCCCATGCTATGGTTCTGTGTGGCACTGTGGCTGTGGCAGTGGCTGTGACGGTTGCTCTCCATGAGGTCGATGTGAGCTCACTGTGTCCTTGGGGGAGAAGTTGGTGAGAGGAGTTAATATGAAGAGGAGGTGATTGGATGTGCAGAGATGTTGGACAGATTTTGGGCTTCCTCAGCTGTACTTAAACCAGGATCAAAGGAAGAGTCAATGTTACTCATACCATAACAACCTGCACCCAGTGTGTGCCCTCCCCAGGTGGAACATTCACATCACTGACAGCCTGGCAGGGTAAGCCAGGCTGGCTCTGCCCAGGCAGCCTGTGAAAAGCTACTGGTGGGTCACAGACCCAAAGAATCACAGAATGGTTTGGGTTGGAAGGGACCTCCAGACCTCATCCAGCCCAACCCCCTGTGCTCAGCAGGGACACCCTCCACTAGAGCAGGTTGCCCACAGCTCTGTCCAGCCTCACCTTCAATATGTCCAGGGATGGGGCCTCAATTCCCTCCCTGGGCAACCTCTTCCAGTGTTCCACCACCCTTCTGGTGCAGAACTTGTTCCTCACATCCAACCTCAATCTGCTCTGCTCTCGTTTCAAACCATTGCTCTGGTCCTATCCCTGCAGACCTTCGGCAGCAGTCCCCCTGCAGCCTTCCTGCAGCCCTGTCAGGTACTGGCAGGCTGCTCTGAGGTCTCCCTGGAGCCTTCTCTTCTCCAGGCTGAACAGCCCAGCCCCAGCTCCCTCAGCCTGTCCTTGTAGCAGAGGATGCTGCTGAGCTGGCTCCCGCAGCGGGCAGTGGAAGTGCCGCACGTTGCGGAGGGGAGGCTGAGAAGGAGCGGATGTTTGGGAGCAGATAGGTGATGCAGAGGACTTCCTTCCTCAGCTCAGAAGGCAAATAATTGGCATCCTGATTACAAATTATGAGGGTTTGTAGATTGCAAGGTCAGGAGGGACCATTATAATTGTGTCAGCTGACCTGCCCAAACGCTGCAGTCTTGGAAGGAGCCGCAGTGGTTCCCACACCGAGGCCAGGAATTGAGGGTGGCCTACAGCAGGTCCTGGATCCAGACTCAGACACAGAATTCTCTGTCCCTGACTCGGTGGCCTGAGAGGTGATTGTGAAGCACAACCTTTGCTCTGCCTCCTAAGACAGCTCAGCTCCAGCTTGTGTTTTGCCAGCAGCTCCTTTGCCTAAAGAGGTCCTGTCAGATTTCACAGACTCACAAACTGGCTCAGGCTGGAAGGGATCCCAGAGGTCATCCACTCCAACCCCCCCGGCATGGGTAGTGACACCTCTCAACTAGACTTGGCTGCTCAAAGCCTCATCCAACCTGACCTTGAACATGCCAATGTGATGCCCATCCACAAGAAGGGTTGAAAGCAGGGACCAGAAAACTACAGAGCTGTCAGCCTGAGCTCAGTGCCAGGCAAGGTGATGGAGCAGATCATCTTGAGTGCCATCACACAGCACCTACAGGATGGCCAAGAGATCAGGCCCAGCCAGCAGGGGTTTAGGAAGGGCAGGTCCTGCCTGGCCAACCTGATCTCCTTTTATGATGTGGGGCAGGCTGTGGATGGAGTCTACCTGGACTTCAGCAAAGCCTTCGGCACCATCTGCCACAACAAGCTCCTGGCACAGCTGGCAGCTCGTGGCTTGGACAGGTTCACTCTGATATGGGTCAAGAACTGGCTGGAAGGTTGAGCCCAGAGTGTGGTGGTGAATGGTGCCACATCCAGTTGGCAGCTGGCACCAGTGGTGTTCCCCAGGGATCAGTGTTGGGCCCTGTCCTGTTCAACATTTTTACTGATGATCTGGACCAGAGGATTGAGTCCAGCATCAGTGAGTTTGCAGATGACACCAAGTTGGGAGCAGCTGTGGAGCTGTTGGAGGGTAGGAGAGCCCTGCAGAGGGACCTGGCCAGGCTGGATGGGTGGGCACAGGCCAAGGGGATGAGACTGAACAAGGCCAAGTGCAGGGTTCTGCACTTTGGCCACAACAACCCCAAGCAGCACTACAGGCTGGGGCCAGAGTGGCTGAGAGCAGCCAGGCAGAGAGGGAGCTGGGGGTGCTGGGAGAGAGGAGCTGAAGAGGAGGCAGCAGTGCCCAGGTGGGCAGCAGAGCCAATGGCATCCTGGGCTGGCTCAGGAGCAGTGTGGGCAGCAGGACAAGGGAGGTTCTTCTGCCCCTGTGCTCAGCACTGCTCAGGCCACCCCTGGAGTGCTGTGTCCAGTTCTGGGCTCCTCCATTGCAGAGAGATGTTGAGGTGCTGGAAGGTGTTGAGAGAAGGGCAGCAAGGCTGGGGAGGGGCCTGGAGCACAGCCCTGTGAGGAGAGGCTGAGGGAGCTGGGGGTGTGCAGCCTGCAGAAGAGGAGGCTCAGGGCAGAGCTCATTGCTGTCTGCAGCTCCCTGCAGGGAGGCTGTAGCCAGGTGGGGTTGGGCTCTGCTGCCAGGCAGCCAGCAACAGGACAAGGGGACACAGCCTGAAGCTGTGCCAGGGGAGGTTGAGGCTGGATGTTAGGAGGAAGTTGTTGTCAGAGAGAGTGATTGGCATTGGAATGGGCTGCCCAGGGAGGTGGTGGAGTGGCCGTTCCTGGAAGTGTTCAAGAAAGGACTGGATGAGGCACTTAGTGCCATGGTCTGGTGACTGGATGGGGCTGGGTGCTAGGTTGGAGGTCTCTTTCAACCTGGTTGATTCTATGATTCCATGCCCAGGGAGGAGGTAAACTCCCTGGGCAGCCTGTTCCAGAGTCTCACCACCCTGGTGCTGAAGAACTTCTTCCTCAGCTCCAGTCTAACCCTGCTCTCCCTCAGCCTCAAACCATTCTCCCTTGGCCTGTCTGAGACACCCTCAGGAAAAGTCTCTCTGCAGCTTTCCTGTAGGATCCCTTCAGGTATTGGAAAGTTCTGATCCAGTAAGCAGCAGTGGGATTGTGCCATGTCCCCCTGTTTCCACAACTCACTGCTAACAACCTGGCATGAAGAACAGAGGAGGCTGCTTAGGAAATCCAAAACTGGGCTGCATCCAAAGCAGTGTGACCAGCAGAGCAGGGGATCCCCTCTATTCTCATGGGACTCCAACAGGAGCACTGCATCCAGTCATGGTGCCCTCCAAACAAGAAAGACATTGAACTGTTGGAGCAAGTCCAAAGGAGGATACAAAAATGATCAGAGGGATGGAGAACCTCCTCTACAGGGAGAGGCTGGGAGAGTTGGACCTGTTCAGCCTGGAGAAGAGAAGGCTGCAGGGAGATCTTAGGGCAGCCTTCCAGTGCCTGCAGGGGCTGCAGGAGAGCTGGGGAGGGACTTTGGACAAGGGCTGGGAGTGACAGGATGAGGGACAATGGCTTTGAGCTGGGAGAGGGGAGAGTGAGAGTGGAGATGAGGAAGAGATTGTTGAGAGTGAGGGTGGGGAGACACTGGCACAGGTTGCCCAGGGAGGCTGTGGATGTCCCCTGCCTGGAGGTGTTGAAAGCCAGGCTGGATGAGGCCTTGAGCACCCTGTGCTGGTGAGAAGTGTCCCTGCCCATAGCAGGGAGTTTGGACTGGTTAACCTTTAAGGTCTCTTCCAACCCAACCCATTCTGTGAGCCTGAGAGCAGCTGGCCCCAGGGTACCACACTCCCCGCAGCACTGTGCAGGTGCCATGTGGGATGCTCATTTACAAGCCAGAGCACTGCAGCTGTGACCTCTGTGGGATGTAAACACTTCTGAAACGTGCAGCCAGACTGCTTCACTCTTTAAATACTGAGGCTGTCTGGAGGCTGCAGGCCACAGAGGTCTGTATCCGTGCCAAGGACACCAACCCCTGACAGCACAGTGCTGCATCCTGCGCCGCAATCGCTGCGCTCAGGCTTGGGCAGCCTCAGTCCCTGCTGAAGCAAACACAGGCTCCGTTTTACAGGCATCAGCAAAGCCACCCCAGGAGACAAGCATGGATCTTTATAAAGAATATGAAACTGGTTGATAGGGTCCAGAGGAGGCCACAAAGGTGGTCAGAGGGGTGAGAACCTCTGCTATAGGGATGGGCTGGGAGAGTTGAGGCTGTTCAGCCTGGAGAAGAAAAGGCTCTGCTCACTGCTCTCTGGGATAGGACAAGCAGCAGTGGATGGTAGCTGCAGCACAGGAGGTTCCAGCTCAACACAAGGGGCAACTTCTTGCCTGGAAGGGTCCCAGAGCCCTGGCACAGGCTGCCCAGAGAGGCTGTGGAGTCTCCTTCTCTGGAGCCTCTGCAGGCCTGTCTGGATATGTTCTCCTGTGATCTGTGCTAGACTGTGTGGTCCTGCTCTGGCAGGAGGATTGGAGTCGATGATCTCTTTGGATCCCTTCCAATCCCTGACATCCTCTGATCCTGTGAACTCAGAGCAGCCTTCCAGTACATGAAGGGGCTCCAGAAGAGCTGGGGAGGGACTTGTGACAAGGGCTGGGAGTGATAGGACAAGGGACAATGGTTTGAACCTGGAGCTGTGTAGGTTTAGGTTGAACATCAGGAGGAAGTTCTGCGCAATGAGGGTGGGGAGAGACTGGCACAGGCTACACAGGGAGGTGGTAGAGGAGACATTGAAGGTGAGCCCTGAGCAACCTGCTCTAGCTGGAGGTGTCCCTGCTGCCTGCAGTGGGGTTGGACAAGATGACCTTTGAGGGTCCCTTCCATCCCACTACGAGCAGTGGTTCTGTGATCTGTTAGTCAGGCTGTTTATGATGGTATGGCCCAAAGTGCCCTGCTCAGGGCCATGGGTCACACTGCACAGCAGCTCCACTGCCATCATTACTCACAGCCACTGCAACCCAGCAGCAACAAAGCTACAACCTGTGTGCAGAGACCAGAGGTGCCCTGCAGGGTAACAGCAGGACAAATTCCCATGGATTTACCCTTCTGGAAAGCAAAGCACAGAGCAGCAGGTCTGAGTCCAGAAGTTGGTGCAGAATAGTCAGCAGTAGTGGTGGCATTGTGAGCCCTAGGCAAGAAGATGGACTTGATCTGGAGAGCAGGGCTGGGGAGGAGCAGCTGAGGGAGCTGGAGGTGTTCAGCCTGGAGCAAAGCAGGCTGAGGAGAGGCCTCATTGCTCACTACAACTCTCTGAAAGGAGGCTTCAGTGAGGTGGGGGTTGGGCTCAGCTCCCTAGTCTCAGGTAATAGCAGGAGAGGAACTGGTCTGAAGTTGCACCAGGGGAGGGTTAGGTTGGAGATGAGGAACAATTTCTTTGCTGCAAGAGTGGTCAGGGACTGGCACAGGCTGCCCAGGGAGGTGGTGGAGTGCCCATGCCTGGAGGTATTTAAAAGCTGTGTGGATGTGGTGCTGAGGGATGTGGTTCAGTGGCAGAGGCTTAGCAGCAGGTGTAGGACTGTGAGCTGCAGGTGAGTGGATGGACTTGGTGATCTCAAAGGTCTCCTTAACCTCTGCAGTTCCATGACTCTGTGATGCCCTCCTGGCACTGGCACTGTGCTGGGACGGGTCCCAGGAGCACTGCAGCTCAGCTCAGGGTTGCTCTGCCTGCTTGGCTGCAGCCAGGTTTGTATGCTTGGTTTGCAGACCAGGTTCATGCAGCTCCTGAGCCCTGCACAAGCTGCCAGCCTTAGCCCTGCTGACTCAGGCAATAGTCCCAGATGAGGACGGCCCAGGGTGGAGAGAAGAAAACAAAGCAAAGCAGCCGTGCCCTGGGGCTGAGCTAGCAAAGGCTGCTGAGGAGATAGGGACGGGACAAGGGTGAGCAAGTCAGGCTGCACCGCACGGGCAGCAGAGATAAGCCTGCACGAGGAGCTTCAGCCTCCTGCTGCTGGCTCTTCAGGCTGCTGACAGCTCTCTTACACCAGCCCTTGGCGGGGCAGGCACCAGGCTGCTCGGCTGCATCCCCCCAGGACACACAGTTATGTGTGCAGGAATCCTCCTTTTCCCCCCATGCACAGGAGCTGCCTCCTAGGCTCAGCCTGGGCTCTTCCCAAGCCGGTGTCGAGCAGCACCTCTGGCACCTCTTCAGCGTGGGACACAATGAGGACTAATCAGGACCTGTCAGGGGCTGCTGTGTTTTTCCTCCACTCTTATTTGCGTGCTAGAGCCTGGAAAACAGGATGGCCATGCTTTCCTGCCCTGCATTCCCCGAGACTAAACAAAGGAGGTTGGAGTTCCAGCCTGCCCCCTGCACTCTGAGAGCTGCAGAGCTTTCAGGAATTCCATGGGAAGAGCAACAGTCTGGAAAGGGGTGCTCAAAGATCTGCCCCTTGGGCTGGCTGTGTAGGAGGGGGTGGCCACAGATGTGACATCCCTGATGAGGGTGAAGGTTTTACATCTCCCTTTTGGGGGACAATCACAGCCTCACAGCCCCATGCAGGCTGGCACAGCCCCTCAGGAGCACCAAGCCCAGCCTAGAGGTCTGCTCTACAGGATTTGCCTTCAACCATAGCCCCAAGCACCACATCCAAACCATCCTGAAACACAGCTGGGGTTGGGGACTCCACCACCTCCCTGAGCAGCTCCTTCCAGTCCCTGACCACTCTCTCCAGGAAAAACTTTTCCCTAATATCCAATCTGAAGCTCCCCAGCCTCAGCCTGAGGCCATTCTCCCTTGTGCTGTCTCCATCTCCCTGTGAGCAGAGCCCAGCAGCAGCCTCTCCACAACGTCCCTTGGGTAGCTGTAGGCAGCCCAAGGGCAGGTCTGCTGTGCCCAGCCTGCCCAGCTTGCAATGGCCCTGCTGGGTTGCTCTCATTAAGTTGGAAGGAGGTAGACTGAGACTGGAGATCAGGTAGAAATTCTTTACAGTGAGAAGGGGAGACACTGGCACAGGTTGCCCAGGGAGGCTGTGGATGCCCCCTGCAGGTGTTCAAGGCCAGGTTGGATGATGCAAGGAGCAAGCTGGGCCGGAGGGAGGAGTCCCTGCCCATGGCAGGGGGTTGGAACTGGCTGAGCTTTAAGGTTCCTTCCAACCCATTCTGTGACTCTCTGATAGTTTGTTAAGCTCTCACTAGGTTTGACCATGCTAAGTGCTTCACAGTGCAGTACAAAACTGAGGCCAGGCTGTCAGAGGCTGAAGAGGCAGGAGGTGTTTGCTTCTGGCAGTGTAACCATCAGCACCACCCAGGCATGAGTTAGATGCTGAGTCCCTAATGTCAACACCTAAAATGGGAGCTGAGCTGATTGGAGATGAAACTTCAGGCAGTCTGAGAGCCCAGGGCTTTGCTCTGCCTCTTGCAAGGCCTTTCCTCAGCTCAGTTTCCAGAGCTTGCACTAAGGTTTGACCTTCTACCTGATGTCTCCTAGGTTTAAGTAGCTGCTTTCTGCAGCCACAGGAGAACTCTTCAGAGCAAGTGATAATTGGGGCTTGTGCTGCTTGTGGAACCTTTGGAAGGTCTTAAAATGATGCCTGAATAGGAAAAAGGAATGATGGAGATGCTGGGTCTGAACTGATGTTGGGAGCTTAGCCCCACATTGCAGTGTGTACAGTATCTGCCTGAGCAGTTGCTCAGTTTGCAGGTTGGGTCTATTCCCATCACCTGGAATGACAAAATCAGCCAGAGGCAGCTTCTGGGGAGCAGGGGCCAGGAATAAAAAGGAGATGAAGAGAGAAAAGCTGCCTTAGCTGTCTTGAAGAGAAGGTCTGAGGACCTGGGGTGTGTTTCACACTGCAAATGTCTCAGTTTCCACTCAGAGTCCACAGGCAAACATTTCCCACACATGGAGCATCCTTCTCACTTATTCCCACCAGTGGGGAACAGTTTTGTTGCTGGGCACTTCTGTTGATGCAGAGCACAAAGGCTCAGCACTCTTCCTGGCACGGGGAACACCACCAGGGTTTGTCTGGTTCCAGGGAAGTGATCACAGTGTGGGGTGGATTCCTGTTTTCCAGATATGGTTTCTCTGGTCAAATCCCAGAGCCCCAGCAGGGTGGGGTTGGAATGGACCTCTGGAGATCATCCAGTCCACCCCTCCTGCTCCAGCAGGGCACCCACAGCAGCTTGCCCAGGATCACAATAGTTGGAAGCTCTCCACAGGAGACTCCACAACCTCTCTGGGCAGCCTGCTCCAGGCTCCCAGCAGCCTCACACCAAAGAAGATTCTCCTCCTGTTCAGATGGAACCTCCTGGGTTCCACTTTGTATCCTCTGCCCCTTGTCCTGTCCCTGGGCACCGCTGACAGGAGTCTGGCCCCAGCCCCTTGCCCCCCACCCTTTATCTCTTGTGAGCATTGCTCAGTTCCCCTCTGGGGCTGCTCTTCTGCAGGCTCTCAGCCCCAGGGCTCTCAGCCTTTGCTCCTCACAGAGCTGTTCCAGGCCCCTCAGCAGCTTTGTAGCCTCTCCTGAGCTCTCTCCAGTAGTTCCCTGTCCCTCTTCAAGTGGGGAGCCCAGAACTGGACCCAGTACTCCAGAGGAGGCCTCCCTGGGGGTGAATAAAGCGGGAGGAGAACCTTCCTCAGTTCTTTTTGATTCACCCTAGGAGACCATTTGCCTCCATGGCCATGGGGGCACATTCCAGTATCTGAAGGGAGCCTACAGGAAGGCTGGGGAGGGACTATTGACAAGGTCTGGGAATGTCAGGACGAGGGGGAATGGGTTTGAACTGGCAGAGGGGAGATTTAGAGTGGATGTTAGGAGGAAGTTCTTTACAGTGAGGGTGGTGAGACACTGGCACAGGTTGAGGGTGGTGAGACCCTGGCACAGGTTGAGGGTGGTGAGACACTGGCACAGGTTTCCCAGGGAGGTTGTGGAGCACAGAAGCACCGAATGTGATCGAAGATCACATTGGGTGCTTCTGTGCTCCACAACCTCCCTGGAGGTGTTTAAGGCCAGGCTGGATGAGGCCTTGAGCAACCTGCTCTAGTGGGAGGTGTCGCTGCCTATGGCAGGGGGGTTGGGCTGGATGATCCTTGAGGTCCCTTTCCAACCTGAACCATTCTATGATTACTGCTTTGTGGTGAACTTGCCCACCAGCACTTCCAGGTTCTTTCCAGGTGCTTCCCAGCAGTTCCTCTCTCACCTGTCCTGGAGCAGGAGGTTGTCCCTCCCCAGGTGCAGGACCCTACTCTTGGCCTTGCTGGGCTTCATGAGGTTCCTCTGCCCAGCTCTCCAGCCTGGCCAGGTCGCACTGAGCAGCAGCACAGCCTGGTCTGGTGGCAGCCACTCCTCCCAGTGCACTTGCTGAGGGTCCATCCACTCTTAGCCCATCTCCAGAGCTGAGCTGCCTCTTCCTTGGCAAACTCCTTTCTGAAGTAGAACTGCCACAGGTGTAATTGTAAAACAACTGCACAGCTTGGGCAAACCTCTGAGATCACAGAATCACAACCACAGAGTCACCTGGGTTGGAAGGGACCTCTAAAGATCCCTGCAGTGAGCAGGGACATCTGCAAGGAGAGCAGGTCACCCAGAGTGCCCCACAGATGGGCAATGCAGGTTGGACTCCTGAGCATAAACCCAAAGGACCATAGAATGGTTTGGGTTAGAAATGCCCTCTGAGGTCATCCAGTCCAAGCACCAACACAGCACCACCATGGCCACTAAACCCTGGCCCCAAGTGCCATGGCCACAGGTTTCTGGAACACCTCCAGGGTTGGGGACTCCATCACCTCCCTGGGCAGCCTCTGCCAACCCCTGACCGCTCTGGCAGCAAAGACTTTTTTCCTGACACCCAGACCTCCAGTGTGTGACACAGGGACTGTGCCTGCTCCTCCTGGAGTGGGTGTGGGAGCAGAGCCAGGAGCTGCTCTTGACTCCAGCTGGGGTCGTGGGAGGCCAAGAAAGTGGATCCTGTCCTCTCCGCACTGCAGCTCAGCTTTAATCACTTCATTTATCTCTGGGCTTGGCCCTGAATGTTCTGTCCCTGGGGTACTAAAATGCTAAAGAAATCACAGCCCCCTCCAACCTAATCACCGGATCAGGGTCTGAAACCTTGTTGTAGTTTATAAGATAAGAGCTTATTAAACAGTGTGAAAGCAACCTTGGAAAGGGAGGTTTCCAAATCAGCCCAGCAAGGTCCTGAGAAGTGAAGGCTGAAGAAATCTGCTTGGGTTACTTCATCTTCCTCGGCGATGCTTATCTGCATCATCCCCAGCTCGCTGTCACCCTGCAGCCTCCCGACGTTACCAGGGAAGGGATGGGAAGAGCTGGATGGAAACTGTTTGCATTTCTCTGGATGACTTCAAGCCAGGCATAAACTGCACTATCTCTAAAGGTATCTGCAGGATCTGGAGGCAGGGATGGTATCTGAGGAGCACTCTTCACAGCCAAAGAAAACACCACCGCCCCCCCCCGCCCCCCCAAAACATGCATCCTACGGAACCTGGCACACCGCAAACCGCAGCTTTGGCCGGCAGCAAAGCCGCAGAGCACCTGCGCTGCAGCACCAGCAGGGGCAGCTGGGGAGGAGGGAAAGGGAGAAAGCTCAGCTGGATACGCCAACGACAGCAACCCCCAAACTTCCTCCCTCCCCCTGCCCCTCCCCAGCCCCTCGTTTCTCAACAGCGCTTGGGAGTTACAGCTCCCAGAGGCGAGCAGTGAGCAGGACCTGGCAAGGCTGCCCGGAGCATGGCAGCAGAGCAGGTGTTGGCATGGCAGAGCACTCAGGCTGCCTGCTCATTACATAACAGCCCAGGAATTTGGCAGCACTCACCCAGAAATAGGGCAAATAATCATCTTTCCCCCACGGCCCCCTCCCCCCCATGCCCCTCTCTGATTCATCTTTCCCTCATTGAAAAGTTACCTTTGCAAACCCTTCCAGACAGCTCTGCAACCTGGGCAGAAATGAGGAACAGCTTCCAGGGAGGCATTGCCACACCTCAAACAACTCTTTTGTTCAGTTCTGGGCTCCCCAGTTGAAGAGGGACAGGGATCTGCTGGAGAGGGTCCAAGGGAGTGCTACAAGGATGAGGAGGGGACTGGAGTGCTGCCTGGTGAGGAGAGGCTGAGGGACCTGGGGATGCTTAGTGTGGAGAAGAGAAGGCTGAGAGGGGATTGAATCAATGTTTATCAATATCTGAGGGTCAGGAGGAGTGGGACAGGCTCTGCTCACTGCTCCCTGGGATAGGACAAGCAGCAATGGATGGAAGCTGCAGCACAGGAGGTTCCAGCTCAGCACAAGGGGAACTTCTTGAGTGGAAGGGTCCAGAGCCCTGGCACAGGCTGCCCAGAGAGGTTCTGGAGTCTCCTTCTCTGGAGCCTTTCCAGGCCTGTCTGGATGTGTTCCTGTGTGACCTGAGCTAGACTGTATGGTCCTGCTCTGGCAGGGGGTTGGACTGGATGACTCTTTGAGTACTTTCCAACCCCTGACATCCTGGGATAGAAAGCTCAGCACTGAACACTCAGCAGTGTTTTGCTTCCAAACTCTGGCACAAACTGGTACTGGAGTTGCCTGGCCCCACTTTGCCTCTAGGCACAGACTTGGCCCAGACTAATGGAACACTCCTGTCACTGTGGTAATTCAGCCCTGACATTTGGACTGTGTCACTCATCTTCACCCAAGAACTGATCTTTCACAGAGTCACAGGATGGTAGAGTTGGAAGGGACCTCCAGAGATCATCCAACCCCCTGCCAGAGCAGCATCACCCAGGGCAGGGCACACAGCAGCACAGCCAGGGGGGGCTGGAAAGGCTCCACAGAAGGAGACTCCACAACCTCTCTGGGCAGCCTGCTCCAGCCTCCAGCAGCCTCACACCAAACAAGTTCCTCCTCATGCCCAGGTGGCACCTCCTGGGTTCCAGTTTGTGTCCATTGCTCCTTGCTCTACCCCAGGACACTGCCCAGAGCCAGGCCCCTGCTGCTTGCCCCCCACCCTCCAGCTGTTTGTAAGCACTGCTCAGATCCCCTCTCAGGCTGCTGCTCTCCAGGCTAAGCAGCCCCAGGGCTCTCAGCCTCTCCTCCTCACACAGAGCTTCCAGGCCCCACACCATCCTCATAGCTCCCCATGGACTCTCTATATTATATCCCAGTCCCTCTTGAACTGGGGAGCCCAGAACTGGTTACAATACTCCAGATGTGGCCTGAGCAGGGCAGAGTTAAAGGGGAAGAGATTTTTTCCTGTTTACTGGAAGAAAAGTGGAGGCAGAAGCAGGAGCAGTGCTCTCCAAGCTGGTGTAAGAAGTTGAGTCCTTCAGGTATGCTCCAGCCCACTTCTATGCAATCAGCCTCAACAGCTCAGAGATTGTTCACTCCCAGGTCTGGACAAAGGGAAAATGAAATGGTCAAAGAGTGCTGATGTGGAGTAGTGATGGGGGTGGGACCAATGCCTCTGGAGCTTTCTGAGTGTAGATGTTTATTCACTCACCAGGTCCCTCCTTCCCTTTTGGGGAGGCAGCAAAGCTTCTTCTTCATCTTCATGTCCAGAGAAGGGCAGCAAGGCTGGGGAGGGGCCTGGAGCACAGCCCTGTGAGGAGAGGCTGAGGGAGCTGGGGGTGTGCAGCCTGCAGAAGAGGAGGCTCAGGGCAGAGCTCATTGCTGTCTGCAGCTCCCTGCAGGGAGGCTGTAGCCAGGTGGGGTTGGGCTCTGCTGCCAGGCAGCCAGGGACAGAAGGGGACATAGCCTCAAGCTGTTCCAGGGGAGATTCAGGCTGGATGTTAGGAGGAAGTTGTTGGCAGAGAGAGTGATTGGCATTGGAATGGGCTGCCCAGGGAGGTGGTGGAGTCCCATCCCTGGAGGTGTTGAAGAGGAGGCTGCATGAGGCACTCAGTGCCATGGGTTAGGTAAGGAGAAGGAGTTGGGTGCTAGGTTGGACTCGAGCTCAGAGGTCCTTTCCAACCTGGTTCATTCTGTGGTTGTGTGATTCTGTGATTCTCTGCTGTCCAGCACTGAGTGGTCATTGGAAGTGTCCTTCTCAAGCTGTGAACTGAGCAATCCTCACTAGGCTTAACTGTAGCAGAAAGTGCAACAGTGAAGTTACAGAGTTCAGAGGAAAAGCGACTCTGACAGTGGCAATGGAGTCAGAAGTGCAGCACACACATTTCCTACTGTCTGCCCTTCCTCCTGGAGTCAGCCTCCCTCTCCACTGCTCCTTTGAGTCTTAAAGTCAGTAGCCCAAGGTGCTGGAGAAGACACCACCAGTTCCAGGGTCCTGAGAGAGCTGGGTTTGTTCAGCCTGGGGAAGAGAAGGCTTAGTGAAGAGCTGATCACCATGGACCAGTGCATAAAGGAGGGCAGAGACTCCCTTTTTACAGGGAGTCCCCTGGAAAAGCCAAAGGGTGCTGGGGACAAGTTACTGCTGGGGACATTCCCACTGAGCTCCACAAGAAAACGTTTGCCCACGAGAGCAGGCAGTCACTGGCATCATCCCCCAGGGGCAGCAGTGCAGTGCCCTGCACTGGGCAGTCTCCAGACTCAGCCTGCCAGGCTGCTGTGCCAGCTCATTTCAGCTGCACCATGAGCTAGAAAGGTTGGAGTAGATGGTCCTTGAGATCCTTCCCACCTGGCACTCTGGGATTCTGTGATGCAGAGTCCTGTTTAGGGAGGAATTTGATGTCCACATTGCTGCTTTCCTTCTTTTCTCTCCAGCATCCACTTAAAGAGCTTTGTGTAAGCTCACTCCCGTGCCAACAGCTCCTGTTTGTGTGCTGGCTGCTGAACTCCCTTCTGACATGGATGTACATCCAAACTCACACTCTGGTGTCCTCCACATCTGCTAGGAGCTGCCTCCTTCTTCTCCCATCACAGAGCTGCATTGTTTTTTCACCTGACCACTGGTGAGTTGTGGTGCTGAGGGTGGTGAGCCACTGGCACAAGTTGCCCAGGGATGTGGTTGATGCCCACCCCTAGAGGCATTCAAGGTCAAAATCGATGTGGCCCTGGGCAGCCTGATCAGCCACAAAGATGGTCAGAGGCTGGAGAACCTCTGCTATGGGGGCAGGCTGGGAGAGTTGGGGCTGTGCAGCCTGGAGAAGAGAAGGCTCCAGGCAGACCTCAGAGCTGCATTTCAGCATCTGAAGGGGACTTACATGCAGGCTGGGGAGGGACTGTTCAGAAGGGCCTGTAGGGATAGGCTGAGGGCAATGGTTTGAAACTGGAGCAGGGCAGAGCTAGGTTGGACATCAGGAGGAAGTTGTGCACAGTGAGGGTGGTGAGACACTGGCACAGCTTGCCCAGGGAGGTGGTTGATGCCCATCCCTGGAGGCATTCAAGGTCAAACTCGGTGTGGCCCTGGGCAGCCTGATCTAGTTGGAGGTGTCCCTGCTGCCTGCAGGGGGGTTGGACAAGGAGTCCTTTGAGGCTACCTTCCAACCCAGTGCAATCCATGCCCCTGAGTTAGTTGTTCAGTGCTGTGGGGCCTACTTTGCTAGCCCTCACCCCACCTCTTATCACTCCACCTCTGTGCTGCACCCTGTGCCTCCACTCCTCATTTCTCTGCTGTCTCACCTGGATTGTATTTCTCTAACTCCTTGTCTGAGAGCCATAAACATCTCGTTATGGCCAGAAGAAGCACTTGGTAGTGCTGTTTATAAAACCCTCTGACTCTAGCACACAAAGGCAGCAGAGGCAAACCCAGCAGCCACAGGCACCCACACAACTGCCTGAGCTGACATCACTGCAAAAGGGCCAACAGGGTCAGGCAAAGTTCAGATGAAGAGATTTTGACCAGTCTCAGCCCTGAGGTCCTGCAGGCTCAGTGCAAAGCTTGTGTGCCAATGCTAGCAGCAGCAGTGCCCTGTGCCAGGGCTGCCCTGTTACAACAGGCAGCAACCCAGTCCTGGTGACTGTCACTTTGCTGCTGCTGGTGCCTCAAGGAGACTGAGAGGGCCAGAGGTGGGTCAAGAATCATAGAATCATAGAAATCAGTCAAGGTTAGAAGGGACCTCAGGGATCATTCAATTCCAACCCCCTGCCATGGGCAGGGACACCCCACACTAGATCAGGCTGCCCACAGCCTCATCCAGCCTGACCTTAAACACCTCCAGGGATGAGGCTTCCACCACCTCCCTGGGCAACCTATGCTGGGCTCTCACCACCCTCATGCTGAAGAATTTCTTCCTAACACCCAGTCTGACTCCCCCCACCTCCAGCTTTGCTCCATTCCCCCCAGTTCTATCACTCCCTGACAGCCTACAAAGTCCCTCCCCAGATTTCCTGCAGCCCCCTGCAGATACTGGAAGGTCACAATAAGGTCACCTGGGAGCCTTCTCCTCTCCAGACTAACAGCCCCAACTACCTCAGTCTCCCCTCACAGCAGAGCAGCTCCAGCCCTCTGCTCATCCTCATGACCCTTCTTTGGACACCTTCCAGCACCTCCATAGCCCTCTTGTCCCAGGGGCTCCAGAACTGGATGCAGTGCTCCAGTACAGCTTGCAAGAGCTCAGTGAAGAACCCTTCATGTGGTGACTGAATAGAGAAGGATCTTCATGGATACCCCCTGAGAGATGTGACCTCTGAATATGCACAGCAGAGGTAGAATCATAGAACAGTGTGGGTTGGAAGGGAACTCCCAAGGTCCAGCCCCCCACAACAGCAGGTTGCTCAGAGCCCTGTTGAGCTCACCAGATGTCTCCAATTGCCAGTGAAGGTGGAGTGGAAGTGGGGAGCAAGACCATGCTGCTTCACCTGAGCAAGAAGGGTTGGACTGAGCACTAGGAGGAAAACTGCTCCTTGGGACAGCCTGCAAAAGGTGTGGAACTGTGGATTCGCCATGGCTGGCATCTTCTTAAATCAAGATGACTTCTGGTTTTCAACATAAGTCTCTGCCACAGCCAGGAATTAATTCTCTGCTCTCCTGAGGTCTTTATTACCCAGGAAGACAGATTAGATGTCACAGCAACTCCTCCTTCACAATCTATGAATCTCTAGGCAGAATCCAGGGCTTGAAATGGGTGTCAAGGGTGCTGCAGAGAGGAAGCTGGCAGCTCCTTGGGTGCTCAGTCTGCCCTTAGCCCTACTTGTTGGCACTGCACTTTCCTCCAGCAAGCAGCAAAACCATCACTTGTGCTCCTCACAAGCCATGGGCTGGGCTGCAAGGAGTGGCTGAGGGAGCTGGGGGTGTGCAGCCTGCAGAAGAGGAGGCTCAGGGCAGAGCTCATTGCTGTCTGCAGCTCCCTGCAGGGAGGTTGTGCCCAGGTGGGGTTGGGCTCTGCTGCCAGGCAGCCAGGGACAGAAGAAGGGGACACAGCCTGAAGCTGGGCCAGGGCAGGTTGGGGCTGGATGTGAGGAGGAAGTTGTTATCAGAGAGAGTGATTGGCATTGGAATGGGCTGCCCAGGGAGGTGGTGGAGTGGCCGTGCCTGGAGGTGTTTAGGAGGAGGCTGCATGAGGCACTTAGTGCCCTGGGTTAGTTGATGAGAAGGTGTTGGCTGCTAGGTTGGACTCGATGAGCTCAGAGGTCTTTTCCAACCTGGTTGATTCTGTGGCTCTGTGGGAGGACAGGGATGCTCAGTGGGCAGTCTGGCACCCAGCAGTGGGAGCTCAGTTACAGCCATTGCAGTAGGCTGCCAAAATCCCAGAGACTTCCCAGCTCCTCCATCTGACACAGGACTGCTTCAGCAGCAGCACTGTGGCTCCAGAGTCCTGGCCCTGGTTTGTTTGAGCCCCAGGCAGACTGAGGCTGTCATTGTCAGCTAAATCTGAACAGTGGCTGTCTGCAGCCCTTCAGGTAGGTGAACTTCTCTGCAGTGAAGCATTCCTGGAGCATGCTACACAGAATGTCAGGGGCTGGAAGGGAGCTCCAGAGCTCAGCCAGTCCAACCCCTGCCAGAGCAGGAGCACCCAGAGCAGATCACACAGGAACACATCCAGGCAGCTCTTGAGTATCTGCAGAGAGGGAGACTCCACAGCCTCCCTGGGCAGCCTGTGCCAGGCTCTGGCACCCTCACAGGGAAAAAAAATCTTCCTCACATTTCAATGGAGCTTCCTCTGCCTCAGCTTCCACCACTGCCCCTTGTGCTGGCACTGGCATCCCCCAGCAGGGCCTGGTTCAGCCTCTGCCACTCACCTGCACACATTGATAACCACTGCTGAGGTCACCTCTCAGGCTCCTCTTCTCCAAGCAGCACAGCCCCAGCTCCCTCAGGCTCTGCTTGTGAGGAAGATGTTCCATTGCCTTCATCATTTTTGTGGCTCTGTGCTGGACTCTCTCAAGCAGTTCCCTGAGGTCCTTCTTGAACTGCAAGGCCCAGAACTGGAGACAATATTCGAGATGCGGCCTCTCCAGGGCAGAACAGAGAGAGAAGAGAACCTCTCTCAGCCTACTCACCACAGCCCTTCTAACCCACCCCAGAATGGCTTTGACCTTCTTGGCCAGCAGAGCACACTGCAGATTCTTCTGCCACCTGGCAAGATTTGTTTCCAAGGAGCAAACACTGAAACCAAAATGTGTTGGAAAACAAAGTATAGAATCATAGAATCAAGCAGGTTGGAAGAGACCTCCAAGCTCATCCAGCCCAACCCAGGACCCAGCCCTATCCAGTCATCTAGACCATGGCACTGAGTGCCCCAGCCAGGCTTTGCTTGAAAACCAGATCCAATGTTTGAGGGGGCAGAAATACTCTTTTATTTAATTGTGACAAGTCTGATTTCTTCTTTAAACCTCCCTACTTAAGGGCAGTGAAAGATCTCCTCCTAGCTTCACCTGCACTCCTAGAAATCAAAGGCAGCTTAGCCTGGTCATGGCTGGGAGCTCAGTTGTCTCTCTTGCTCTTGGGGCTGCCTCTACAGTTGTTGTGCCTATGGAATCATGGACTCCCAGGCTGGATGGGTTGAAAGGACCTTTGAGGCTCATCCAGTGCAGCCCCCTGCAGTCAGCAGGGACATCAGCAGCTAGAGCAGGTTGCTCACAGACCCAAACAA
The DNA here is from genome assembly GCA_013400475.1 of Tricholaema leucomelas. Lineage (NCBI taxonomy): Eukaryota > Metazoa > Chordata > Aves > Piciformes > Lybiidae > Tricholaema lacrymosa > Tricholaema leucomelas. The sequence goes on along the minus strand of WAAF01000238.1, from coordinate 62,513 downwards.
CCTGACCTGGGATGGTTCCACGGATGAGCATCTCCCACCTTTGTGGGCAACCTGGGGCAGGCTTTCACCACCCTCAGTGTCAAACATTTCTCCCTTCTCTCCAGCCTTAATCTCCCTCTTTTAGTTTCAAACCATTCCCCTCTTGTCCTGTCACCACAAGCCCTGCTCTAAAGTCTGTCCCCAGCTTTCTGCTCAGCCCTTTAAGTACTGCAAGGCCACCAGAAGGTCTCCCTGCAGCCTTCTCTTCTCCAGGCTGAACAACCTCACCTGGGCTCACAGCAGGCAGGTTCCAATAACTGGAACTGTCACTAACTCTGCAGGCTTGGAACAAATCCCCTGTGAAGTTGGCCTCTGCCCCTCACAGAGTTTGAGGTCTGTGTCTGAGGGGCACCAAGCACAGGTAGCACACAGGCTGACGATGCTGCCTTCCATGGATCACTCACCACATGCCACCTACATCACCACAACAGCCCATCTGGAGTGACCTGAACCTCAGCCTGCTCCCAGGCTGTAGGACATCTGTTCAACCACTCTGTGTACCCCCGAGGCAGGTGTGATGAAGCCACCCCCCACATTTAGCCAGACCTGGATCCACAGCTGCTTCATTTCGGTAGCAGAGTCCAGGAGATCTTCAAAGTATGCAGGACTGCAGCAGCAGACTCAGGAGTGAGCTGGACTGAGAAGCTTCTGTCCCATGCAGACAGCACAGGGCATGAGGAGAGCACAGAGGCCCCTGGGGTTACTGCTAATTAAAGAAATGCCTTCTCCAGCACAACCTCCTCTTCAGTGGGCTGTGGTTCAAGCTTCTCCATCATCTTTCCCTCATCTCTGAATGAGAGCCAAGGAAAGCAGACAAGGCCTGTGCTGGCTTTTTGCAGCTGGCAGCTGGTGACAGCACCCTTTGTACTACACGAGCAGTTCAAGCTGCCCTCAGACTCCCAGAGAGCAGCTTTGCAAGCTTGGCATCCACATGGCAAAGTGCTCTGGGGTCAGCCTGGCCCCCGTCAGCTCGTGGCAGCGCTGCTGGCATCCTCCCTCAGGCCACATGGGGCTGAAAAGTAATCAGGAGTCAGCTCTGGTGTGACAGCATTGCTCAGCCAGGCTGAGCCTGCCAGCACCAGAACCAGCACATGCAGACAAGCTCTGTCCCTAAGTCCAGCTGCTTCATACAAGTACTGACACCACCACCAGGACAGAGTAGAGGTTGTCCTGCTGGAGAGCAGCTCTGCAGAGAAGGACCTTGGTGTCCTGGTTGATAATAAGTTCTCTGTGGGCCAGAAATGTGCCCTGGTGGCCAAGAAGGCCAATGGTACACTCAGGTGCATTAAGCAGGTCAAGGGAGGTTCTCCTCTCCCTCTACTCAGCCTTTAGTGAGACCGCATCTGGAGTACTGTGTTCAGTTCTGGGCTCCCCAGGCCAAGGAAGAGAGGAAACTGCTGGAGATGGTCTGGAAGAGAACTCCAAGGATGCTGAAGGCGCTGAAGGCACTGAAGATCTGCATCATGAAGGAAGGCTGAGAGCCCTGGGAATGGTTAGCCTGGGAGTGAGAAGGCTGAGGGGGGATCTGATCAACGCCTACAACATCTGAGGGGTGGCTGTCAGGAGGATGAAGCCTGTCACTTTTCAGGAACAGGGATAGAACGAGGAGCAGTGGACACAAACTCATTCACAGGAGAGAGAAGGCTCCAGGGATAACTTAGAGGAAGCTTCCAGTACCTGAAGGGGGCTACAGGAGTGCTGGGGAGGGGCTTTGGACAAGTGCTGGGAGTGCCAGGATGAGGATGCAGTGTACTGAAGTTTGAGGAGAGTAAAGTCAGACTGGAGACTGGGAAGAAAGTCTTTGGAGTGAGGGTGGGGAGGCACTGGCACAGGTTGCCCATGGAGACTGTGGATGCCCTCTCCCTGGAGGTGTTCAAGGCCAGGTTGGATGGGGCCTTGAGCATCCTGGGTTGGTGGGAGGTGTCCCTGCCCATGGCAGGGAGATTGAGACTGGATGAGCTTGAGGGTCCAATCCAACCCAACTCATTCTGTGGTTGTTTTTTATCCTGAACTCACCTTGGGGATGGGATCTAAAGCAGCCCCAGCAGAGCAGGCAAGTGATGGCAGGGAGTGGCTGACACCATGACAAGGAAATGCTTTGTCACCTTCATCTGCTCTCACAAACATTGTCCCTTATCACAGCAAAGCCTTTATAGAGTGCTGTAACTAAACATGAAGCCTTGGAACCCAGGCTGGAACCTGCCCCTGCCCTGCCGAGCCAACAGTCTGCCCCAGTGCAGCAACCCGAACCCAGCTGCTGAGAGGCTGCTAAGACCTGCTCGCTGCAAACACATCCCAGGAGCTTGCAGGCAGGACCTGGCCCATGCTGCCTGGGGACACTGGAAAAGGGTTGCTGGTGCTTGGCTGTGTGGGGTAGGAGTCCTTCATGCACCAAGCAGTGAGTGAGGAAAGCACAGGATGGTTTGGGCCGGAAGGGACATTAAAGCTCATCCAGTTCCAACTCCCTGCCATAGGCAGGGACACTTCCCACCACCCAGGTTGCTCTTTGCATCATCCAACTTGGCCTTGAACACCTCCAGGGAGGCAGCCACAGCCTCCCTGGGCAACCTGTGCCAGTGTCTCCCCACCCTCACTCTCAAGAATTTCTTCCTCATCTCCAGTCTAAATCTCTCCTCCTCAAGCTTCAACCCATTCCACCTCATCCTATCACTACAAGCCCTTGTAAGAATTCCCTTCCTGGCTTTCTTGTAGGCCCTTTTCAGGTACTGGAAGGACACTCTGAGGTCTCCCAGTGTCGAGAAGAACACCAAGTGGAGAAACTGAGGCAAAGAAGAAGAGCAGCTCTCCGGAGCAGCTGCACACAGAAACAAACCACAGTGCAGATGCCCCAGACCCTATCTGCCACCACCAGCCCTGCTCCTGCAGGCTGTGCCCACTGAAGGGGAAGGCTGAACCCGTTCTGCAGCCCAAGCCCTTTGCACCACTTCCCCAAACAGAAGCTGAGAGGGAGCAGAGCTGGCAGCATTCCTCGGCACTGCCCGTTTGAACACAAGGGAGAGGCTGCGATCGCTATCTGGGCAGGCTCAGCAGCTGAAGGCATCTCAAGACAGATACCGCAGGAGACTTCCTGCTAAATTGCAGCATGGCAGAGGAGTCTGCAGCTACTTGCACCCAGCCATCATCGCAGCAAAGAGCTCTCCGATTGCTGGCTGGTTCCTGAGCTGATAATTGCTCAGAAGAATTAAGGGTTGGGTAATTCCTCCTGAAATTAATTACCTGGCTGCGGGCGCCGCAGGGCAGGCAGCAGCAGCAGGTTGGGAGCAGATGATAGAAGCGTTTCCCTCCTCAGCCTGGAAACCAGGAAACAGCTCACTCAAGGCCATCTTCATCCCAAAAGGGCTTTTAGTTTTCTTGATTCCTTCACTCTGGAAAAGTTTTGGCTGTCTCAGGGGTTCCTGAGTAAAGCTCTGAGGGTCCCTAGCAGCTGCAAGCAATTATGGACACTCAATCAGCTGCCTCCTCTGACAGGGACAATGCAGTGCCCTGCAGCATTTTGCTCTGCTTGTTTGAGCACTTCCTATTAAAAAGCCTCTACTTGCAAGGTGGTTATAGAGGAGGAAAGGAGAAGAGGCTCAGAACATTCACAGTGAGCTCCACTCTTCAGTTACAGAAGCATAGAAACACAGATTTCTGGAACCATAGATGGGGTTAAGTGGGAAGGGACCTCAAAGCTCAGCCAGTGCCAACTCCCTGGCCATAGGCAGGGACGTNGGTTCTCACCACCCTCAACCTGTGCCAGGGTCTCACCATCCTCAACCTGTGCCAGTCTCTCACCACCCACACTGCAAACAGCTTCTTCCTAACATCCACTTTCAGTCTCCCCTCTACCACTTTTAAGCCCATCCCTCCCTGTCCTGTCGTTACAAGACCTTGTCAATAGTCCTTCCCCAGCCCTTCTGAAGCCCCTCTTTGTTTTGGTTAGAAAAGCCCTCTCAGATCAGCCAGTCCAACCACCAACCAAACCCCACCACAGCCACTAAACCCTGGCCCCAAGTGCCATGGACACACCTTTCTTCAACACCTCCAGGCATGGGGACTCTGCCGCCTCCCTGGGCAGCCCCTGCCAGTCCCTGGCCACTCTTGCAGCAAAGAAATGTTTCCTCTTCTCCAACCTAGTCCTCCCCTGGTACAATTTCAGGACATCTCCTCTCCTATCACCTGAGACTAGGGAGCAGAGCCCAACCTCCACCTCACTGCAGCCTCCTCTCCAGGAGCTGCAGACAGCAATGAGCTCTGCCCTCAGCCTCCTCTTCTCCAGTCTAAACACCCCCAGCTCCCTCAGCTGCTCCTCCCCAGCCCTGTTCTCCAGATCCTCCCCCAGCTTTGTTGCCCTTCTCTGGACCTGCTGCAGCCCCTCAATGTCCTTCTTGGAGTGAGTGGCCTGAAACTGAAGCTAGTATTTGAGATGTGGCTTCACCAGTGCCCAGTACAGGAGCATCATCACTTCCCTGCTCCTGCTGACCACACCACTGCTGATCCGGGGCAGGAATACCTGCAGGCAGTCCTCTGCTGCCTTCACATGAGCTGCTCTCAGCTACCTCCTCTCTCTGGCTTTGGGCAAACCCCTTCATTCCCCCTGAATCTGTCTTGCCTTCTGTAAAACCCCTCCCTGTCTGTGTCCTGGCTCCTTAGAGGAAGCTTTCTTCGAGAAGAGGGAAGCTTTGCCTGCACATGTGAGCTGCCACCTCCCTTCACCTCCTTTATGCAAAGAATATCCTTTTGCAGTAAAGAAAAACCGACCTAAAGCTCATTGATTCACAAAGGAGTGGAGCTGGCAATCCTTGCCCAAGGCAGATCAACTCCATTTGTGTCTCTGTCCCTTTTAAGTACTCCTTACAAAGAACTTTTCACCACCCTCCCAGCTGAAAGAGTCTAAAATGTCCTTTTTTTTTCCCACCCATGGATTTTTTTTCCCTTGGTTTTATCTGTATTAGCAGCTCAGATTATGAACTCTTCCCACACAGTTCACATCTTCCAGACATCTGCTGGTGCCCAGTTCTGGATGGCCATGGCTTTGTAGGCACAGGACCCCTCCCGAGACACCCTGCAGGGCCTCGCAGGGCTCTGCACATCCTTTCAGCTCCGTTTCCATGTGTGACAGCACAAGCAGGACACCTCCCTCACCATAGCTGTCTGGGGGCTGGAGTGAGGTGTTATGGAGGCAGGAATTAATTTGGCCGAGTTCAGGAATTTATAAAAATAGAGTTATTTTATTTCCCAAAAACCTGCCCCCAAAACTAGATACAGAAGATAATTTATATTTAATTAGCAGGTTCTTTTGGTTGTTTGAGAATATCTACACAATAGGATGCCACAGGTAAACTTGACTAATTTTAAGTCAGTAATTGGGAAAGGATTTGTGCTAATAAATATATATAGCGTTCCCCACTATCAGAATAGGCTGAGCCTAGGCTGCTCACCACAGCTGGCTGGAAAAGAAGGAAGATTCAAAGGTCTGTCCCGTGGTCTTTTCAGCAGCCTTCAGGGTCGTTAAGAGCGATAAGCCACACAATAAGGACGCTTAAAGTGAAGTCCTTCAGGGCTTGTCTTCGGAGTGTCAAAGGCTCCGTGTAGAAGTTATCCAGGTGGGGGGAGAAGAACTCCAAGCAGGCACACCAAGGCGGGAACGCGATCCAA
>WAAF01000238.1:13585-56530 GCA_013400475.1 Tricholaema leucomelas | reverse complement strand
AAGATGCTGAGAGGGCTGCAGCAGCTCTGCTCTGAGCACAGGCTGAGAGAGTTGGGGCTCTGCAGCCTGCAGAGGAGAAGGCTTCCAGGAGAGCTTGGAGTGGCCTTGCAGGATCTGAAGGGGGCTGCAGGAGGGCTGGGGAGGGACTATTGACAAGGTCTGGTGATGAGAGGATGAGGAGGAGGAATGGGTTTGAAGTGTGAGAGGGGAGATTGAAAGTGGATGTGAGGAAGAAGTTGTTTGCAGTGAGGGTGGTGAGAGACTGGCACAGGTTGAGGGTAATGAGGCCCTGGCACAGGTTGTCCAGGGAGGTTGTGGAGCACAGAAGCATAGAATATGCTCCACAACCTCCCTGGGCAACCTGTGCCAGGGTCTCACCACTCTCACTGCAAAGACCTCATCTCCACTCTCAGTCTCCTCTCCCCCAGCTCAAAGCCATTGTCCCTCACCCTGCCACTGCCAGCCCTTGTCAGAAGTCTCTCCCCAGCTCTCCTGGAGTCCCTTCAGATATTGAAATGCATCTCTGAGGCCTCCCTGGAGCCATCCCTTCTCCAGGCTGGACAGCCCCAACTCTCGCAGCCTGTGCCCATGGGGAGGTGCTTGCCACCCATCCATAAAGTTTCACATCAGTGGTAACCTCTCCAGGCACATCACAGTGAACAAATAGCCCTTCCCTTCTCCTCACAGACTTTCCTCAAGGAAGCTCCCCATGACATTCCCTATCCTTCCTTCTCCCTCTCCCTTCGCTCACTGTGCTGGTTGGAGGCTAACTGGAATACTTTAAGGAGAAAAATGATAGGCTGTGAAAAGGAAACAGTGCTGATGGCTGCTGCACTCTGAGGCTTGCTGAGATGTATGGAACAAGGACACAGAGAAGAGAGTGAGAGAGTCTCTATCTGTCAAGAGTCGCTGTCTGTGTTTTCTCCCTGGGCTGCTGCTGCTCTGCCTGGGTCTGTGTAACCCAACTAATTCTTCTGCTTCTAACCCCCCTGCCCATCATCCCAGCTCACCTTGCATGTAAGGCAGACTCTGGGGTAAGGTAGACAGGTGGAAAGAAGGTGGAAGGGTGGTTGGGAGCCCCTCCTGGGGACTCTGCCTTCTGGGAGGGCTGCCGTGTGTCTGTGTCACTCTTACCTTGTGGATTTCTGCCTATAGCTGTAGAGATTTGTAATCTAATGTAAGTATCTGCTGGGGTATTGTGCTAAGCTGGGAGTAGAAAGCTTCATTCCTTAACTTCCAGCCAGCTGGGTCTAGTCTGGGTGAATTCATTGTGTGGGGGGTGGGTAAGTCCCAAAGCATCACACTCACACAGAATCATAGAATCATAGAATGGTTTAGGTTGGAAGGGACCTCAAGGATCATCCAGCTCAAACCCCCTGCCATAGGCAGGGACACCTCCCACTAGAGCAGGTTGCTCAAGGCCTCATCCAGCCTGGCCTTAAACACCTCCAGGGAGGAAGCAGCCACAACCTCCCTGGGCAACCTGTGCCAGTGTCTCACCACCCTCACTGTAAAGAACTTCCTCCTAACATCCAGTCTAAATCTCCCCTCTGCCAGTTCAAACCCATTCCCCCTCGTCCTGACATTCCCAGACCTTGTCAATAGTCCCTCCCCAGCCTTCCTGTAGGCTCCCTTCAGATACTGCAAAGCCACTCTAAGGTCTCCTCGAAGCCTTCTCTTCTCCAGGCTGCAGAGCCCCAACTCTCTCAGCCTGTCCTCAGAGCAGAGCTGCTGCAGCCCTCTGAGCATCTTCGTGGCTCTCCTCTGGACTGGCTCCAGCAGTTCCATGTCCTTCTTGTGCTGGGGGCTCCAGAACTGCACCCAGGACTGCAGGTGGGGTCTGAGGAGAGCAGAGCCAAGGGGCAGAATCCCCTCCCTTGCCCTGCTGCCCACACTGCTCTTGCTGCAGCCCAGCACAGGGTTGCTGTCTGGGCTGCATGTGCACACTGCAGGCTCCTGTTGAGCTTTTCATCAGCCCAGACCCCCAGGTCCTTCTCCTCAGGGCTGCTCTCAGCCATTCCCCACCCAGCCTGGAGCTGTGCCTGGGATTGCACTGACCCAGGTGCAGGACCTTACACTTGGCCTTGTTAAACGTCATGAGGTTGGCTGCTTGAGAGCAGCCAAGCCCTGAGCTCTAAGGAAAGGGCTTGTGGTGATAGAAGGAGAGGGAAGGGATTGAAGTTTGAGGAAGGGAGACTGAGACCAGAGAAAAGAACGAAATTCCCTAGAGTGAGGGTGGGGAGACAGTGGCACAGGTTGCCCAGGAAGGTGGTGGCTGCCTGCTCCCTGCAGGTGTTCAAGGCCAGGCTGGATGATGCATGGAGCAAGCTGGGCTGGTGGGAGGTGTCCCTGCCCATAGCAGGGGGTTGGAACTGGCTGATCCTTGTGGTCCCTTCCAAGCCTGATTGATTCTAAGATTCTGTGATTGTTAAGGTCCCTTCCAACCCCACCCATTCTGTGACTCTATGAGAGCCTGCAGAGCAAGCAGAAGAGCAGGCAAAGTTGTTTTGACTCAGTCTGGATGTTTGCTGCAGGGGCTGCCCAGTTTGGAGCCCAGCTGGCAGTGCTGGGGCAACCTCAAAGGGAGCAGGTGAGACACGTGGAGACCAGAGGAGCCTGTCACCTGCCCGTCTGTGTATGCATGGCTGAGCTCCTCCTCTTCCTCAGCCCTTTGAATCGAGGCCTTCCTTTTGTCTGCCAGGACAATATCAGCCGCTCGTAAGCCTCAGACAACAACGTCTGTGGTCAGAGGCTGAGCTCACCACCGGCGGCTGCCAGCTCCGACTGCTGTGCTTCAGTGCAGGTATCTGGTCCTTTCCCTAGCCAGCTTCTGTTCCCTCTGGTCCTCCAGCATCCTGACTTCCAGATGAACTTCAGAGGGAGCAGGAAATCCAACAGCACCACATAAACACAGCAGGGGGATGGACGCCAGCTCCTCTGCTGGGCTGCCCTTGTTTTTCCTGCTCCTGTTTTTGGCTCAACCCAGGGTTAATCACCGACGGTTCCGAATTCCTGCCCTGAGGGAGGGGAAAGGGAAATGAGCAGGAGGGCTTTGATTCAGCAGCAGGGCACTGCCTGCTGCCTTGAACCCCTCGCTGCTTCATTAGCTGCTTTTCCATGCTGGGAGAAGGAGGCTGCATGAGAGACAGGAGAGCTGCCAAGGCCAAGCCCCAGTGCCCTTATTGAGAGCACAGCAATGCACTTTGCATTGTTCTCCTTTCCTCTCCTGTGAATAATAAAAGCTGTTTGACAGCTCCAGGACTAAAACCATGCTCTGCCATGGCTGAATCTCCATAATGTGTCCCACTTAAACACTTAAATCATTTTAACCCTTTGCCATCCATCTCACTCTAAGGTAGCCCAGAGGTGATGTTCAAGAGAAGACTGGATGAGGCACTTGGATGAGTGCCATGGTGTACTTCATTGTCCAGGGCTGGGTGCTAGGTTGGACTGGATGAGCTGGGAGGTCTCTTCCAACCTGCTTGATTCTATGATTCTAAGATGAAGATGACATTGGCTGCTAAGACAGAGCTTAGATGGCTGAAGGGATGTTGGAAGCATCTCTGATGTTCCATAGAGCAATCAAGGCTGGCAGAAACCTGCTTTGGCAGGGGAGCCAGACTCAATGATCTCTGGAGGTCCCTTCCCACCCCTAACACTCTGATTCTGAGGTCATCAAGTCCTGCACTGTGCCTCCTGGAAGCAGGTCTCATCTGGTGGCTTTGCTGGTGCTGGCAGCTCCAGTGGCTGGGGCCAAGGTGCAACAGCAGCTGAGAGGACCCAGGGCACTCACAGCAAGTGCTGTGCCCTTGGTCTGAAGCAGCACAGCAGCACAGGGGCAGTCAACCTCCTCTGCTGCCTTAGAGGTACTGAGAAGGAAAAGGGAAGTGAAGATGAGAGCAGATGGAGATAGAGAGCAGAGCAAGTGCAGACTGGAGGCTGTTTGAACTGAACAGGCATTTTGGCAGTGAGAGGGCTTGGCCTGTCCAACAGGAGGGGGCAAAGGGCCAGGTTTAGAGCGGGTTTAGGTGCCCCAAGGTTGTCAATCAACACTCACTGTGAACTGAGGAGTCAGAGGGTGACTGCCTTGCACTTGTGCTCACAGTTGGTCACGTTTCCATGCTAGAGCTGCAAGAGAAAGAATTCTGCTCCAAACGGGCTGCATGGTGCTCTGTGAGCAGCTGTACTGCTGCCAGTCCTTCAGCCCAGGATGCTGCTCATTAATCCCTGTGTCCTGCTGAGAGCCTGGGGCCGGGCAGGAGCTTGCTGTGGCTGTTCTGCAACCCTGATGCTTCCACGAAGCTTGCGCTACAAAGCTCTTGGCTGCCTGAGCTGAAATCAGTGCAGCAGCCTTGGGCAGGCAGCTCTGGAGCTGAACCCACCCGGTGAGACCTGGGTGGCTCAGTGGTGTGCTCAGGTTGACAGATCAGCTTTGGCATCTCCAGGAACCTTTTTGCCAGTGGCAGAAAACAGCAGATCTTGCTGGGACTTAGGACAGCAGCAGAGAGGTTGCTGCACCCTCGGAACCAGCTGGAGGGCTCAGGGAAGAAATCTACAGTTTGTCATCTGCTTCAAGGCTAATTGCTGTCAGCAGAGCTGGAGGCTGTCAGGAGAAGCTGGCACCACTCCACAGGGCCTCTGGTACCACACTGTGGCTCACACCCAGTGTTGCCTTGCAGGGAGCTCTTGATGTCTTGATCTTCAAATCTCTGGCATGTGAAGCCTGAGCCCGGGGAGGGACTCTTCAGAAGGGCTTGTGGTGATAGGATGAGAGGCAATGGTTTGAAACTGGAGCAGGGAGATTTAGGTTGGACATCAGGAGGGAGTTCTGCACAGTGAGGGTGGAGAGAGACTGGCACAGGCTGCCCAGGGAGGTGGTCGAGGCCCCATCCCTGGAGACATTCAAGATTAAACTTGCTGTGGCCCTGGGCAGCCTGCTCTAGTTGGAGCTGTCCCTGCTGCCTGCAGGGGGGTTGCACGAGATGCCCTTTGAGGGTCCCTTCCACTGCACTGCAGCCTGTGAACATCTCTGCAGAACAGAGCTGCTGATCTCTGAGCATCCTCTCAGGACTCCTGCTTGGCCCCAACCTGCTGAGCCTTGGAGGGCCAATGCCAGATGAGCCCTGTATGCTCTGGCTGCTCTCCCCCATGCTGGCTCTCAGGCAGCACACACAGCCTGGCACCTGCAAACCCTCTGCCCTGGCTTGAGTGTGGGGCTGCACATTGGGATGGTGCTGGGCACAGACTTGGCCTTGTTCCCAAGTTCTTCAGCTTTGCTCTGCCACCTCTGGCTGCAGCAGCTTTGCACATGCTGGGGACTGGGAGAGCCAAGCACCTGGTTCCAGTGGTGTTGTGGGAACTGCTCAGCCAGAACTGAGAGAAGATTTTCATCTTAAAGCTGAGAGCCCTGGGGCTGTTGAGCCTGGAGAGGAGCAGCCTGACAGGACATCTGGGCAGTGGTTAAATATCTGAAGGGTGGGAGGCAAAAAGGGGCCAGGCTGTCCTGTGGTAGGACAAGGGGCGAGGGACACAAACTGGAACTCAAGAGGAGAAGCCTCTTTGAAGTGAGGGTGCTGGAGGCCTAGAGAAGGCTGCCCAGAGAGGGGCAGAGTCTCTGCTTCTGGAGACTCCACAATCTCTGCAGTGCTCTGCCCCCCTGAAAGTAAAGAAATTCCTTCCCATGCTTAGATGGAACTTCCTCGGTGCAAGTTTATGCTCATTGCCTCTTCTCTTGTCACTTGGAACCACCAAGAAGAGCCTGGCCCCATCTTCCTGGCACCCACCCCTTAGACATTTGTAACCACTGATCAGACCCCCCTCAGCCTCCTCTTCCCCAGGCTCACCAGCCCCAGCTCTCCTGGGGGGCATTCAGCAGAGTGTGCCCAGCAGATCAAGGGAGGTTCTCCTCTACCTCTACTCTGCTGAGACCTCATCTTGAGTGCTGCCTTCAGTTTTGGGCTCCCCAGTTGAAGAGGGACAGGAACTGCTGGAGAGAGTCCAGCAGAGGGCTATGAGGATGATGAGGGGACTGGAGGGCACTGCCTGGTGAGGAGAGGCTGAGGGACTTGGGGCTGTTTAGTCTGGAGAAGAGAAGCCTGAGAGGGGATTGAATCAATGTCTGTAACTATCTGAGGGCTGGGGGTCAGGAGGGGGGCACAGGCTCTGCTCACTGCTCCCTGGGATAGGACAAGCAGCAGTGGATGGAAGCTGCAGCACAGGAGGTTGCAGCTCAACACAAGGGGAACTTCTTGCCTGGAAGGGTCCCAGAGCCCTGGCACAGGCTGCCCAGAGAGGTTGTGGAGTCTCCTTTTTGGAGCCTTTGCAGGCCTGTCTGGATGTGTTCCTGTGTGCCCTGAGCTGGATTGTGTGGTCCTGCTCTGGCAGGGGGTTGGACTGGATGAGCTCTTTGGGTTCCTTCCAACTCCTGACATCTGTGAGCTGTGATCCTCAGATGAGAGTTGTCCCAAGTCCCCTCAGCATCTCATTGCTCTTCGCTGGACTCTCTCCAGTAGTTCTTTGTCCTTCTAGACCTGGGATGTGCAGAACTTCCCAGGGGAAGTGCAGGCTCCTGGTCACTGGATTGCCATAGCACAGAGTCACAGAATGAACCAGGCTGGAAAAGACCTCTGAGATCATCCAGTCCAACCTAGCACCCAGCACCTTCTCATCAACTAACCCCTGGCACCGAGTGCCTCATGCAGCCTCCTCTTAAACACCTCCAGGGATGGGCACTCCACCACCTCCCTGGGCAGCCCATTCCAATGCCAATCACTCTCTCTGCCAACAACTTCCTCCTAACATCCAGCCTCAACCTGCCCTGGCACAGCTTCAGGCTGTGTCTCCTCCTTCTGCCACTGCTTGTCTCCCTTTCTCAAAGACAGAAGTCACTCACTCTGGGCAGTTTTGTCTTCAGGGAGGACAGAAAGATGAATTTTTATGACATGAACAGAGTTAAGCTGCTTTGGGACTTTGGAAGTCTGCCTTGTGGAAGGCTCCCAGGGCAAAGTGCAAGGGAAAAAAGGGGGAGATAAATGAATTTTATCACCTAGGAATTATGTAATCAATTGATGGATTTGCTACCTTTGCCTCCTCTGCACCCTGCCCTTCTGCTTCTCTCTCTAGGATCTGCACCTCCCCACAGCTGCCAGAGCTCCAGCAAGTGGCCAGTCCTGCAGAATGCCTCCAAGTGCACATCTGACAGAATTCTCCAGAACGTGCTTAGGCCACTACTGAATTCCATTGGGATAAGTGCTGCAGAAAGTGACCCCCTAGAGGACAGTTCAAATGAATCTTTCAGAGGTGATTTTGCTATAGTTTTGGGGGATGTAATGTGCCAATTGCATCAGGAGAGATGTGTCCAGTTCTGGGCTCCCCAGTTCAAGAGGGACAGGGAAATACCAGAGAGAGTCCAAGGGAGGCTATGAGGATGCTTCAGGGCCTGGAAACTTTGTGTGAGAAGAGGCTGAGAGCCCTGGGGCTGCTTAGCCTGGAGAGCAGCAGCCTGAGAGGGGATCTGAGCAGTGCTTACAAACAGCTGGAGGGTGGGGGGCAAGCAGCAGGGGCCAGGCTCTGGGCAGTGTCCTGGGGTAGGGCAAGGAGCAATGGACACAAACTGAAACCCAGGAGGTGCCACCTGGGCATGAGGAGAAACTTGTTTGGTGTGAGGCTGCTGGAGGCTGGAGCAGGCTGCCCAGAGAGGTTGTGGAGTCTCCTTCTGTGGAGCCTTTCCAGCCCCCCCTGACTGTGCTGCTGTGTGCCCTGCCCTGGGTGATGCTGCTCTGGCAGGGGGTTGGATGATCTCTGGAGGTCCCTTCCAACTCTACCATCCTGTGACTCTGTGAAAGATCAGTTCTTGGGTGAAGATGAGTGACACAGTCCAAATGTCAGGGCTGAATTACCACAGTGACAGGAGTGTTCCATTAGTCTGGGCCAAGTCTGTGCCTAGAGGCAAAGTGGGGCCAGGCAACTCCAGTACCAGTTTGTGCCAGAGTTTGGAAGCAAAACACTGCTGAGTGTTCAGTGCTGAGCTTTCCTTCTTACCTGCCCTGGGTGATCCTGCTTTGGCAGAGGAGTAGGACTCAATGCTCTCCAGAGGTCCCTTCCAAGCCCTGCCATTCCATTGCTCCATGACCAAGAGTCTATTCAATGTGCCAGCTGGGGGGGTGTGCCTGGTACCCCCTGGACCTGCACAGCAAGGCTCAGTGTTCCACTCTGCAGAGCCCTGTGGCCATTTTGTGTCTTCTTTCTCTCCTTTGTCTCTCTGGAGAACTCTGGAGAAGAGTTTCTCTTGGGCACAAAGTGGGCAAGCCCTGAGAGCTGTGGCAGCTCAGTGGATCACCCTGTAGGAGGTACCAACAGCTTTCTCTGGTAGCTGAATTTGTGCCAGGTGGTCAAGGCCAGGCTGGATGAGGCCTTGAGCAACCAGGCCTGGTTGGGAGGCATCCCTGCCCGAGGCAGAGGGGTTGGAGAAGATGATCTCTGAGGGTCTCTTCCAACCTGAGCCATTCGAGGGCTCTGTGACTCCCCCAGCCCAGCAAAGAGAGGGATAGCTGCAGCCTGCAGCAGCAGCCAGTTTCATGCCCCGTAGGTCCCCTTGCTCCATCTGAATATCTCAACTTGGAATGCTCCCAGATGGCACCCAGCAAAGAGGAGAGTGCCTGGGGAAAGAGGTGGTGGCATGCATGCTCCCCTGGGGAAGGCTGGTGCCCAGATGTTCCCAAGCCACCAGTGGGGATGGTGCCTGCAGAGAGCCATCTGGGGCCAGATGATTGCTGAGGGACTGAGCTTGGGCTCACTTCTCCCTTTTTACTCCAAGCCACCAGTCTGAAAGTCAGCAATGGTGCTTCATGCCAGGGCCACTGTGGACACAGGAGGTCAGACCCAAGTGCCCGGGGAGGTGGTGGAGTTACCATCCCTGGAGGTGTCCAAAGCATGAGCAGAGTTTGTATGGAGGTGTTGGGTAGAAGGTTGGACTTGGTGATCTTAGAAGGTCTTTTCCAACCTCAATGATTGAGTGCAGCATCAGTGAGTTTGCAGAGGACACCTAGATGGGACCAGATGTGGGTCTGTTTGAGGGCAGGAGGGCTCTGCAGAGGGACCTGGGCAGGCTGCACAGATGGGCACAGTCCAGTGCCAGGAGTTCTAACAAGGCCAAGTGCAGGGTTCTGCATTTTAGACACAACAACCCCAAGCAGCACTACAGGCTGGGGCCAGAGTGGCTGAGAGCAGCCAGGCAGAGAGGGAGCTGGGGGTGCTGGGAGAGAGGAGCTGAAGAGGAGGCAGCAGTGCCCAGGTGGGCAGCAGAGCCAATGGCATCCTGGGCTGGCTCAGGAGCAGTGTGGGCAGCAGGACAAGGGAGGTTCTTCTGCCCCTGTGCTCAGCACTGCTCAGGCCACACCTGGAGTGCTGTGTCCAGTTCTGGGCTCCTCCATTGCAGAGAGATGTTGAGGTGCTGGAAGGTGTTTGGAGAAGGGCAGCAAGGCTGGGGAGGGGCCTGGAGCACAGCCCTGTGAGGAGAGGCTGAGGGAGCTGGGGGTGTGCAGCCTGCAGCAGAGGAGGCTCAGGGCAGAGCTCATTGCTGTCTGCAGCTCCCTGCAGGGAGGCTGTAGCCAGCTGGGGTTGGGCTCTGCTGCCAGGCAGCCAGGGACAGAAGAAGGGGCCAGAGGCTGAAGCTGTGTCAGGGCAGGTTGAGGCTGGACATTAAGAGGAAGTTGTTGTCAGAGAGAGTGATTGGCATTGGAATGGGCTGCCCAGGGAGGTGGTGGAGTGCCCATGCCTGGAAGTGTTTAGGAGGAGGCTGCATGAGGCACTTAGTGCCATGGGTTAGTTACTGAGGAGGTGTTGGCTGCTAGGTTGGACTGGATGATCTCAGAGGTTCTTTTCCAACATGGTTCATTCTGTGACTCTCTGATTCTCTGGTTCTGTGATTCCAAGTGAAGGTTGCCAGGTTCATGCAAGCTGCAGCTCTGTGAAGGAGGCTGCCTGGTGACATGAAGAGCCCCACAGAGAGGAACAGGAGAGGATCTGCTGCTGTAGTTCACTGTGTGTCAGCTCTCACAAGCTAGCCAGGACTACGTGGGAGACCCAAGGGAAGCTGTGCTGCTGCAGGGCAAGATGCTGAGTCCTGGCATGTTGGTCTGTGAGTCAGAGCTAAGTCAATGTATTTTGGAGCTGGAAATAGCCTGTGATGGGTTGCAGTCTCTGAAGCCCCCCCTGGCTATCTCTTCTCTGTAAAAATAAAACCTCCAGCAGAGGTTCCTCTGTCTGACGTCTCTGCCCCAAGGCCCCACTGGGAGCTGGGGCCAGGATGCACTTCTGAGATGACAGCATGAAGTGGTGGAGCAGGAAAATGATGTTCTGCCTTTTGATATCAGTGGGGGATCTGGCTCCAGCCTCACTTCTCTTTTCCTGCAGTCTGTTGATTATCTGTGCCCTGTTCAGTGGCAGCTACCTTCTGGCCCAGGAGCCACAGCAATCCAAAATGAGATAAATCAGTGACTTAGGAGACCTGGAAGATTCCTCTGGACAAACCTGACAGTCACTGATGGCTGATTGCTGGGATGCTTTAGGTTCCATCACCCTTTGCTGAGTGCTGTTTACTGGAGTCGCTCACCAAGGCTGAATTGCATCCTGGTGGCAGTGAGGTGGAGGTCAATCTCCTCTCACAGGCAACAAGTGATAGAGAAGAGAAAATGGACTCAGATTGCACCAGGGGAGGTTTAGGTTGGACACCAGAAGAGACTTCTTGACTGAAAGGATTCCCAAGCACAGGCTGCCCAGAGAGGTGGTTAAATCCTGGTGCTTGGAGGTGTTTCAGAAAGGCAGAGGTGTGGTGCTGAGGGCCATGGGTTAGCCCAAGCCATGGTAGAGTTAGAGCCTGGCTGCACTCCGTGATCTTGGAGATCTTTTCCAACCAAAATGATCCCTTCCTGGGAATGATTCTATCATTCCAAGTTAGTTGAGATATCAGTACCCATGCAGCCTGGGTAGGGCTTGCAGCCAGGGCTGTTCCCACTCCAGCTGTACACTGCCTTGCTGCTACACCTATGTGCCTGTGCCCTCCTGCAGCTCTCACTCCCACAGTTCAGCATCAGCCAGCTGGAAGAGGCAGATGAAGCAGTATCTTGGATCAGCAAGGACTTGAGGTCTAAGGGGGCTGAAGACCTTGGCAAAGTCACAGACCCATCTCAACTGGAAAAGCCTTTTAAGATGATCCTCCAGTCCAGCCACAGGATCACAGAATGTCAGGGGCTGGAGGGACCTCCAGAGCAGATCACACAGGAACACATCCAGGCAGGGTTTGAATATCTGCAGAGAGGGAGACTCCACAGCTCCCCTGGGCAGCCTGTGCCAGGCTCTGGCAGCCTCACAGGGAAAAATTCCTCCTCATGGTTAAATGAAACTTCCTCTGCCTCAGCTTGCACCACTGCCCCTTGTGCTGGCACTGGCATCCCCCAGCAGAGCCTGGCCCCAGCCTCCTGCCACTCACCTGCACACATTGATAACCACTGCTGAGGTCACCTCTCAGGCTCCTCTTCTCCCAGCTCCCAGCCCCAGCTCCCTCAGGCTCTCCTTGTAAGAGAGATGTTCCCCTCCCTTCAGCTTCTTTATGCAGCCATGCTCTAACTCTACGAGGGCAAAAGATCCCACAGGAGAGATTGGTTGGAGTGAAAACCAAAGGATCCTGCAGTGACATTGACTCTGCTCATCACTTGTCTGTTCAGGGCACTGGGAGAAGAGTCTGAACCCTTTTGTTTGTTCCTGGAAGCTCTGTTTCTCGAGGCACTTTGGAAAAGCAGCAAATGAGCTGTCCTGGGGAGCTGTGTGCCAAAGGGGAGTGAACAGTGCTCGGTGCAGGAATGGCCTCATTAGGCTGCCCCTGGCAGAGGCAGGACTCAGAGCTGGGCAAATTTTAAAAGTAGTTATAATTAATACTTGCCTTTTAAGGGTGGGAGAAGTGAAGGCTCAGCCTAAGGCTTGAGCTCATGGCACACAAGAAGGGGAAGAGAAAAAACAGTGGAGGCAGCTGTGTGTCTGCAGCCCAGAGCCAGCTGTGTGCTGGCTGCAGCCAGAGCAGGCAGAGCAGCAGCACAGGGAGGGCATCCTCTGCTCAGACCTCACCTGCAGCACTGCCTCCAGCTCTGGGCCCCCAGCACAAGAAGGACCTGGAGCTGCTGGAAAGTGTGCAGAGCAGGCTATGAAGATGATCAGAGGGCTGGAGAACCTTCCCTGGGGGGTGCTGGGAGAGTTGGGGCTGTTCAGCCTGGAGAAGAGAAGGCTTCAGGGAGACCTTAGAGCAGCCTGCCAGTACCTGAAGAGGCTCCAGGAGAGCTGGGGAGGGACCATGGCAGGGGGTTGGAACTAGATGATCTTTGACATCCCTTCCAACCCAACCCATTCTGTGATTCTATGGGACCCAGGCAGATGGGGAAGGAGACAGTGAGCTCCTCTTCAGCTCCAACCTGGGAAGTGAAAAGGCAAAGCATCCTTCTGGAAAAGGTTTTCTTCTTCCCAGGCAGGTAGGGGAAGCCCCAGATTGAGCAAGAGCTCAGCAGTGTGCCAGCCACCACAGGGCACCCTGGAGCTGGCCTGCAGATGAGAATGTAGCTGAAGCTGCTCAGTGTTGCAGTAGATATGAGGCCATGCCCCTGGCCAACCCCCCTGGCAGGCTGTTCCCCAAGGAGCAGCATTTGTCTGCACTGGGACCTGCTCTCCTCTTGCTTCTTCTGATCTTCTGACACGGACACTACAGGACTTGAACATCCTCCCATGGGAAAAGGCTGAGGGCCCTGGGGCTGTTTTGTCTGGAGAAGGCTCAGAGGGGATCTGAGCAATGTCTATGAACAGCTGAAGGGTGGGGGGCAAGCAGCAGGGGCCAGGCTCTGGGCAGTGGTGTCTTGGGAGAGGACAAGGAGCAATGGACACAAACTGGAAGCCAGGAGGTGCCACCTGGGCATGAGGAGAAACTTCCTGGGTGTGAAGGTGCTGGAGCCTGGAGCAGGCTGCCCAGAGAGGCTGTGGAGTCTCCTCTGGAGACTTTCAAATCCCACCTGGCTGTGCTCCTGTGTGCCCTGCCCTGGGTGAGGCTGCTCTGGCAGAGGGATTGAACAGGATGGTCTTCAGAGGTCCCTTCCCACCCCTGGAATTCCATGATCCCATGATTTGTGGGAAATGTGTCCGAGGCCTTTCCCCAGCCTGCTCCAGACACCCAAGTATGTGCTGAAGAGATGATTTAAGGAAAAACAGAGGACTGAAACCATAAAAGAAAATCACTTAGACAAAATAAAGGTCAGAAAAGGCTCACAGAAAATTTTGATCCCAGAACTGAGTCTGGGATCTGGTGGGAAAAACCTCTGTGTGTGGTGACATGGAAAGACATGATCATGACAGCACTCTGCAGGGTCTCAGTTGTGGTTCTGCAGCAGCCCACAAGCATTCTGGAGTGCTTTGAGTTTGCAGCCTTGACCTTCCTCCAAATTGATTTAACAACCTGGAAGTGCTACCCCAGGAACATCCTGCACTGCTGATCCCTCTCCAGCTCTGCAAGGCTTAGGCCTCTGATCTATGCCAGGAGCAGGGTGAGGGCAGAAGCAGCCTGGTGCCTGTTCTATCCAACGAGAAGTCTGATGTCTAAGAAACCTCCTACAGTCTGTCTTCATCCTCTTCATCATCTCTACACAGGATCACAGAATGTCAGGGACTGGAAGGGACCTCCAAAGCTCAGCCAGTCCAAGCCCTGCAGGAGCAGCATCACCCAGAGCAGATCACACAGGAGCACATAGAACGAATCATAGAATCACAGAATGGTTTAGGTTGGAAGGGACCTCAAGGATCATCCAGCTCCAACCCCCTGCCATAGGCAGGGACACCTCCCACTGGAGCAGGTTGCTCAGGGCCTCATCCAGCCTGGCCTTAAACACCTCCAGGGCTCCTGCTGCCACACCACTGCTGACCCAGGCCAGGATGAGATCTCACAGCCTCTAAGAAGCCAAAGGATCTGAGACAATGGTGAAGGTGACTTGCCCAAGGGAATGGCCCCTCCTGCTCTGGGGAAGAGCTCATCAGTGTAGGGTCAGGTCGGGAAGCTCCCTGTCTGTGGCACCACTGCCCACTGCCCGTGCAGCCTGTGGCCTCTTGTTGTCATCCTGATCAGTGGCAGATATGAGGAGCTGGAGCTGAGCAGCTAAGGAGCAATCTTCAGCTCCAAGCTGTGGTCTGAAGCACTCAGGTGGAGCAGAGCAGGCAGCTTGCCTCTGAGGCAGAGCCCCTCAGGCAGCGTGAGGAACCCAATGGAGGTTCCTGGCGAGGATGCAGCCAGGCTGCACGGCTGGAGAAGGGGAAATGGAGCTGCAAAATGTGGTCAGGCTTGACAGACTCTGCTGCCAGGGGAGAAGAAGGAGACCTCCTGCTTTTCTTGTTCCAACCTGCAGGGACCTAAATATAGACAGCTCTGCCAAGCTGCTGCCACTCCCAGCTCCGTCAGCTGAACTTCGCAATCCCCTCCACACCCTCCCACAGCCAGGGAGGGAAACCTGCAGGGCAGGTGCTGGGAATTGCTCACACTCACTCTTTAGCGTTTGGAGCTACACAGCCTGGAGCCTCCTTTGGTCTTAGAATCACAGAATTGTTTCAATTGGAAAAGCCTTCTCAGATCACTGAGTCCAACCATCGACTCAGCACCACCATGGCCACTAAACCATGGCCCCAGGTGCCATGGCCACACATTTCTGCAACACCTCCAGGGGTGGGGACTCCACTACCTCCCTGGGCAGCCTGGGCAGTCTTCTGTTTCATTCCCCAGCAGCAGGAATAGTGTGATGCTGCTGTGGGAGGCAGGAATACTCCTGAACTCCCTTGGAAGGGGACAGTGGGGATGTGCTCCCACACTTCACTCAAAGATGGAGTGCAGGGAACAGAAAGATCTTCAGTGATGGCCCAGGGCAAAATGAGTTCTTGCCTTGACTAATTACTCAAATGAATCTGGTACTAATCTCAGGTGATAGAAGGAGAGGAAATGGCCTGAAATTGTGCCAGGGGAGGGTTGGGTTGGAGATGAGGAAAAATTTCTTTGCTGCAAGAGTGGTCAGGGATTGGCAGAGGCTGCCCAGGGAGGTGGTGGAGTCCTCATGCCTGGAGGTGTTTAAAAGTCATGGGTAGGTAGTGGTTAGGGCTATGGTCTAGTGAAGGACTTGTCAGTGTTGGGCTAATGATTTGACTCAGTGACCTTAAAGGTCTTTTCCAGCCTAGGCAATTCTGTGGTTCTGTGATCTAGTCCAACTCCTCTGCAAGAGCAGGTTCAGCCAGAGCAGGCTCAGCCACAGCAGGCTCACCCAGAGGGGGTTCATCCAGAGCAGGCTCACCCAGAGCAGGCTCACCCAGAGCAGGCTCACCCAGAGCAGGCTCACCCAGAGCAGGCTCACCCAGAGCAGGCTCACCAGGACCCTGTCAAGTTTCAGAAATCTCCAGAGAAGGAGACTCCACAGCCTCTCTGGGCAGCCTTCTCCAGGCCTCCTCCATCAGTCTCACAGGGAAAAGGTGTTCTGGGCGTTCCTGTGGCACCTCCTCTGCTCCAGCTTGCTCCCAGTGCCCCTTGTCCTGTCATTGGCCACCCCTGAGCAGAGCCTGGCTGCATCATTGCACATCTTTCACTTCACNAGGGCAGGTTGAGGCTGGATGTTAGGAGGAAGTTATTGTCAGAGAGAGTGATTGGCATTGGAATGGGCTGCCCAGGGAGGTGGTGGAGTCCTCATCCCTGGAGGTGCTGAATAGAAGGCTGCATGAGGCACTCAGTGCCATGGGTTAGTTAATGGGAAGGTGTTAGGTGCTAGGGTGGACTCGATGATCTCAGAGGTCTTTTCCAACCTGGTTACTTCTGTGCTCCTGTGTTCTCTATCACAGCACTGAGGGCAGCCCTCAGGCTGCTCTGCTGCCAACTCCCAGGCTCAGCTCCCTCAGCCTGGCTTCACAGGAGATGTTCACTGCCTGCAGCAGCTTTGTGCTCTGTGCTGGACTCTCTCAAGTGGTTCTCTGAGGTTCTTCTTGAGCTGAGGGGCCCAGCACTGGAGTTCTCCTGTGTCACTGCCATGGGAGTTTGGTGTCAAGCAGAGCAGAACAGACCCTTCTGCTCCTGGCCAACTGTTCAGGTGCAAGCTCAGCTGGGAAGGAAGAGCTCTGCAAAGCTGGAGCTCTTCTTCCCTGACTCTAGATGCCAACACTGTGGACACATCTGTGCCTGCAGCAGTCACTGCACCCAGAGGCTGGAAATAGGCTGCTTCAAGCCCTCATCCTGATTTAGGCTACAGGATGTGTCATGTCCTCAGAGCTCCTGTCTGTCTCCAGTGACACTGTAAGGCTGTGGCTCAGCTCAGTCTGCTGCTGCAGCACAGACACTCTCCAGCCCCCCTGGTGCTCTCCTGCCATTCCACTAGAAAACAGATGATTGATGGATCCACAGAAGGGTTTAGGTTGGAAGGGACCTCAAAGGCCATCCAGTTCCAACTGCCCTGCAGCTGGAGAGGAACTGCTCCAATTTAACATGGTGCACTGAGAATTGGGGCCCTAAGCAGGGCCAGGAGGAGAGGGAGTTCAGCCTTCCAGTGGTTTGCTTAAGCAAGATGCCATGGACCACAAGGCCACAGGAGAGCTTGTGACTGCCAAGCACAGCAGAACATAGCCACTATCAGCTGTAGGTCCAAGCCCACAGCTCCTAGGATGTCAGGAGACCTTCAAACAAGCCTCCAGCCTGCTGCTGCCTGCAGGCTGTCTGAGCACATCCCTTTGCTCATCCCTCTCCCTTAGAGGAGCGATCACCACAATGGGAGAGAAGCTCCAACACCAATGATGGAGGTGACCTGTCCCAGACACCCTTGAGAAGATTATTCAGGTCTCATTTCACTGCCCCCTGCCACACCAAGGAATACAGAACAGAGCCTGACAAGAGCATCCCCTGCGTAAGGATGGTTAAATCTCTTAAGCTGGTTACCCCTGGGGAGATCAGCTGCAGCCTGCAGAGGCATCTCTGCCTTCCTCCCTCTACACTCAGTGGATGCTTCTGTCACATCAGCTTCTGGTCCTTTTACAGCTCCAACTGCTCCACAGCTCTTGAACCCTGCAAATGAAAAGGGCTTTCAGG
Organism: Tricholaema leucomelas; assembly: GCA_013400475.1. Lineage (NCBI taxonomy): Eukaryota > Metazoa > Chordata > Aves > Piciformes > Lybiidae > Tricholaema lacrymosa > Tricholaema leucomelas. Next base: position 39,399 of record WAAF01000238.1, on the reverse strand, counting down.
TGTCCACAGGATCCCAGGATGTTAGGGGTTGGAAGGGACCTCTGGAGATCTTCCAGTCCAACCACTGCCAGGGCAGGACCAGAGAATCCAGCACAGGGCACACAGATGGACATCCAGACAGAAAGAGACTCCACAACCTCTCTGGGCAGCCTGTGCCAGGGCTCTGGGACCCTTCCAGGCAAGAAGTTCCTCCTTGTGCTGAGCTGGAACCTCCTGTGCTGCAGCTTCCATCCATTGCTGCTTGTCCTACCCCAGGGAGCAGTGAGCAGAGCCTGTCCCTGCCCTTTCCTTACTTAACCTCAGCCCTCAGATATTCACAGACACTGATCAAATCCCCTTTCAGCCTTCTCCTCTCCAGAATCCATCACATCCCATCTCCACCAGCTGAATTTTTTGGCATCTTCTGGCCAATTGCTTAATTTGCTCTTGTCTTTACTATACTCTTAACAGAGCACCACAGAATCACTGAATCACAGCATCACAGAATCACACAACCACAGAACCACAAAATCACAGAATCATTGAATCACTGAATCACTGAATCACTGAATCACAGCATCACAGCATCACAGCATCACAGAATCACTGAATCACTGAATCACTGAATCACAGCATCACAGAACCACTGCATCACAACATCACAGAACCACAGAATCACAGCATCACAGCATCACAGAATCACTGAATCACAGAATCACTGAATCACAGCATCACAGCATCACAGCATCACAGCACCGCAGGATCACAGCATCGCAGAATCACTGAATCACAGCACCACAGCATCACAGGATCACTGAATCACTGAATCACAGCATCACAGCATCACAGCATCACAGGATCACAGCACCACAGCATCACAGCATCGCAGAATCACTGAATCACAGCATCACAGCATCGCAGAATCACTGAATCACAGCACCACAGCATCACAGCATCACAGAATCACTGAATCACTGAATCACAGCATGACAGCATCACAGGATCACAACACCACAGCATCACAGCATCACAGCACCACAGCACCACTGAATCAGAATGTCACATGCTGTGATTCTGTGCTTCTGCGATTCTGTGCTGCTGTGATTCTGTGACATGAACCTTCCCCATGTGTCTGTCATGGAATCCAACTTCTCTATTTCATGTCTGCCTTATGTCTGCAGCTCTTCACAGCCCAGCTGGTTCCTCTGGAGGTTGATTCCTTCAGGAATCTTATGACCTGGAGACCTGCCTTTGTCCATCATTATTGAGCCACCACAAGGACTGATTCTCTTCAGCCACCCTGCAGGCAAACTTAGAGATACCACCAAAGATCCCCAAATCGTTGGTTAGGGTTGACACAAGTGGCTCAAAGCTTTGCCCAACTACTTGAGCTGGCCCACAGGAGAGGTTCAGTCTAGATCCAGTTCACAGATCACAGAATGCATCAGGTGGGAAGAGACCCTCTAAGGTCATCTTCTTCTACCCCCTGCAGGCAGCAGAGACACCTCCAACTAGAGCAGGTTGCTCAGGGCCACAGCAAGTTTGACCTTCAATGTCTCCAGGGATGGTGTCTTGACCACCTCCCTGTGCAGCCTGTGCCAGTCTCTCCCCACCCTCACTGTGCAGAACTTCCTGCTGATGTCCAACCTAACTCTGCCCTGCTCCAGTTCCAAGTCACTGCCTTTCATCCTGTCCCTGCAGCTCCCCTTCATGACACCACTGCAAGTCCCTGGCTCAGCTAACTCTAATCTTTCCACACTCCCTGGTGACTTTGGGGTTAAACTTTACCTTCCTCCAAACCTAAGCTCTACCTTCAGAGGTGACATCAATGCTTAGGAACCCAGGGGCTATCAGAAGCAGCAGGACTTATCAGGTTCCAGTCCCTGAACAAATTGCAGCATGCCAGGGGATGATAGGAGCTGTCTGTGGACATGCTCCCAGTCCGTGGCAAATGCAAGGAATGTTCCTTCCTTCATGGTGGGTTAAGCTCAGTCACACTGCCTGGGGTTTGCTGTGGGCTAGGAGCACACAGGAGCACTTCTCACAACTCTGGGCATGCACCATGCTGTGTGCAGACCAACCTTCCTCCTGCTGCTTCCTCACGGATCGTTTTGTTTCTGCTGTCTTCAGGACAGTTCAAGCACCCAGAGAGAGCCTTGGAATGCCCTGGGACTCCTGATGGAGATGCACAATGGCAACCCCTGCACCGGGGCTTTGTCCCAGCAGCAGGTGAAGGGTTTGTTGGGCTCCTTCCTGCAGCCCAAAGCTGTGCATCACTGATTGTCAGCAAGACTGCAAGAGACGAAGGTCAGAGAACCTCAGAGCTTCTGGTGTGAGCTGCTTTGCCCACTGAGCAGTCCACAGGGGCTGGGGGTGTGCTGCAGCACCACCTTCATAGAATCATAGGATCACAACCTGGTAGGGCTTGGAAGGGACCTCAGGGAGATCAAGTCCAACCCCACTGCCAAAGCAGCATCACCAAGGGCAGGGCACACAGCCACACATCCAGGGGGGGATTGAAATTCTCCAGGAGACTCCACAGCCTCTCTGGGCAGCCTGCTCCAGCCTCCAGCACCCTCACACCAAACAAGTTTCTCCTCATCTTCAGGTGGAACCTCCTGGGTTCCAGTTTGCATCCACTGCCCCTTGACCTGTCACAGGGCACCACCAAAAAAAGTCTGGTCCCATCTTGCCCCTCAGATACCCTTCAGATACCTTAGTAATGTAAACATGAATGAGATCTCTGTGGGTGCCATGGACAGAGGCACTGAGTGCAGCCTCAGCAAGTCTGCTGCCCACACCAAGCTGTGTGCTGCAGCAGCCAGGCTGGAGGGCAGGGATCCATCCAGAGGGACCTGGACAGGCTGCAGAGGTGGGCACAAGCCAAGCTCAGGAGGTTCAACAGGACCAAGTGCAAGAGCTGGGTTGAGGCAATGTCAAGCACAAATCCAGGCTGGGCAGTGAGTGGCTGGAGAGCAGCCCTGTGGAGAGGGACTTGGGGGTGCTGCTGGAGGAGAAGCTCAGCAGGAGCCAGCAGTGTGCACTTGCAGCCCAGAAAGCCAACCAGAGCCTGGGCTGCAGCAGCAGAAGTGTGGCCAGCAGGGCCAGGGAGGGGATTCTCCTCCTCTGCTGTGCCTCTGCTGAGACCCCACCTGGAGTACTGCATCCAGTTCTGGAGCCCCTGGGACAAGAGGGCTGTGGAGATGCTGGAGAGTGTCCAGAGCAGGGCCAGGAGGATGCTGAGAGGGCTGCAGCAGCTCTGCTGTGAGCACAGACTGAAAGAGTTGGGGCTGTGCAGGCTGCAGCAGAGGAGGCTCCCAGGTGACCTTCTTGTGGCCTTCCAGGATCTGAAGGGGGCTACAAAAAAGCTGGGGAGGGACTTTTGAGGCTGTCAGGGAGTGCCAGGACTGGGGGGAATGGAGCAAAGCTGGAGGTGGGGAGAGTCAGGCTGGAGGTGAGGAGGAAGTTGTTGAGCAGGAGAGTGGTGAGAGGCTGGAATGGGTTGCCCAGGGAGGTGGTTGAGGCCCCATGGCTGGAGGTGTTTCAGGCCAGGCTGGCTGAGGCTGTGTGCAGCCTGCTCTAGGGTAGGGTGTCCCTGGGCATGGCAGGGGGGTTGGGACTGGCTGCTCCTTGTGATCCCTTCCAACCCTGTCTGATTCTATGATTCTATGATCTCCTCTCAGTCTTCTCTCTTCCAGAGAAGCACCAAGTCCCTCAGCACCACATCTACATGGCTGTGAAACCCCTCCAGGGATGGGAACTCCACCACTGTCCTGGACAATCTTTCCCAAGCCTTAAAAACTTCTGGAGAAGAAACTGCTCCTCATGTCCAACCTTAACCTCCCCTGGTGCAACTTGAAGCCATTTCCTCTTGTCCCATCAACATCACCTTTCCTAAAGTGCAGCCTGGCCAACCTCTGCTCAAATGGGACTGAGACTGGAAGAGGGAAGGAAGTTCACAGTCTGCCCTGGATGTCTGCAGAGGGAGGGCTCAGACCTGTGGGGCTGGAGGCAGAGTCACAGAATCTGAGTTGGAATTTTGGTTGAAAAAGACCTCTGAGATCATTGATTCACAGGATCACAGCTCACAGATGTCAGGGGTTGGAAGGGACCCAAGGAGATCATTGACTCCAACCCCCCTGCCAGAGCAGGACCACACAATCCAGCTCAGGGCACACAGGAACACATCCAGACAGGCCTGCAAAGGCTCCAGAGAAGGAGACTCCACAACCTCTCTGGGCAGCCTGTGCCAGGGCTCTGGGACCCTTCCAGGCAAGAAGTTGCCCTTGTGCTGAGATGGAACCTCCTGTGCTGCAGCTTCCATCCATTGCTGCTTGTCCTGTCCCAGGGAGCAGTGAGCAGAGCCTGTCCCCCACTCCTGACCCCCGGCCCCCCAGTTATAGACATTGATTCAACTCCCTTTCAGTCTTCTCCAGACTAAGCAGCCCCAGGGCCCTCAGCCTCTCCTCATCAGGCAGTGCTCCAGTCCCCTCCTCATCCTCGTAGCCCTCTGCTGCAGATCCCTGTCCCTCTTCAGCTGAGCAATTACTGATGCTCAGCACTCAGAGCTGGGACCCGAGGCTGCTGAGTGGATTTCCTGCCAGCAGCACAGGCAGGGCAGCATAAGGGAAGTGTGAGTTCAGTCTCTGAACTGTGCACTGAGGTCACAGCTCCAGTCCCCTCATCATCCTTGTAGCCCCCCCCTTGGACTCTCTCCAGCAGATCCCTGTCCCTCTCAAACTGGGGAGCCCAAAACTGAAGGCAGTCCTCGAGATGAGGTCTCAGCAGGACAGAGTAGAGGTGGAGGAGAACCTCCCTTGGTCTGCTGGACACTCTGCTGAATGCCCCCCAGGATCCCATTGACCCTCTCAGCCACCAGGGCACTTTGCTGTGCCATGGATAACTTGTTTCAGCCAACAGAGGCAGTGGCACAGGTGAGAAGTGGCCACGTGTGGGGCACTGCAGCTTGTTCTGCTGACTGACAGCTCCATTGCTGGGGCTATCACTGAACAAACACTGCAGCAGCAGCAGATAGCTGTGCCTGGGCTGCTTCTTGTATCAGTGCCCTACTTTGCTTGGGCTGCCCACAGCCTGCACAGGCTTGGCACAGCAGTGCCTGCTGGAATGGGAATGTTTTGCTTCTCCTTTATCTGTCTGTCAGAGCAGTGCAGCTTTGCCCTGCCAAGGCTGCTTTGGAGGCCTCACCTCCAGATAACAGCATTGAAAGGCTGAGCTGGGCTGGAGAGCAAACACTGCCCGTGGGGAACGTTTGCAGAGTGCTGGAGCTGGGACTGATGGAGCTGCTGTGGGCAAACTTTGCCCCAGTCAGGCTGAGGTAGCCAAGCAGAGCCCAGGACCAGTCCTGACTTGTGAGTGTCACCAACAGACCTGGCCTTGAGAGTGACAATTGCAATGGCTTGAAACTGGAGCAGGGGAGATGTAGGTTGGACATCAGGAGGGAGCTCTGCACAGTGAGGGAGGAGAAACACTGGAACTGGAACTGGGGCTGAGTCCCCATCCCTGCAGACATGGAAGGTCAGACTCAAGGTGGCCCTGGGCAGCCTGCAGGGGGGCATGGACACGATGCCCTTTGAGGATCCCTTGCAGCCCAATCTGAATCACTTTGAGTTTCTTCTTAGGGCTGCCAGAAGAGTGATCCCCACTGCATGGAGCCACACAAAGGCCTGTGGGGGACACCCTGTGCCAAGTAGTGCTGCAGGGAGAGATGGCTGTGACAGAGCAGCTCAGCACCTGACATCTCCTCCTGCACAAATGCCAAGCACCACTGGGCTTTGTGTCTTGACAGGTGGTGAAGTGTCTGACTGCCTCCTTGTCTGCAGGCTTTGGAGTCTGCAGGCTGAGGGCTGACTCCTGCACACCCAACTGAAACATGAATGGAAACCTGTTACTGAGTGCACCACTGCTGAAGTCTCTCTAAAGAGGCAGGGCATAGGAAACCCCAGAATCCCAGCATGGGGTAGGTCAGAAGGGACCTCTGGAGATCACCCAGTCCTACCCCCCTGCTCAAGCAGGGCACCCACAGCAGCTCACCCAGGGTCACAATGGTCAGGGGGAGTTTGGAATCTCTCCAGAGAAGGAGACTCCACAACCTCTCTGGGCAGCCTGTTCCAGGCCTCCAGCAGCCTCACACCAAACAAGTTTCTCCTCCCATTCAGATGTTCAGTTTGTGCCCACTGGCCCTGCCCTGTCACTGGGCATCACTGCAGAAGAAGTCTGAGGCTGAAGGTGTTCACCACAGTACCCCTCAGGAAGGTTTGCCTGAGCCTGCAGTACTCAGGGCCATGGTGCAAGGACCTGGAGGAGAGCAGAAGGAATCCTAGAATCACAGAATGGGTTGGGTTGGAAGGGACTTGAAGATCATCCAGTTCCAACCTCCTGCCATGAATAGAATAGAATAGAATAGAATAGAATCAATCAAGTTGGAGGAGACTTCCAAGCTCATCCAGTCCAACCTAGCACCCAGCCCTATCCAGTCAACCAGACCATGGCACTAAGTGCCTCATCCAGGCTTTTCCTGAACACCCCCAGGGATGGTGACTCCACCACCTCCCTGGGCAGCCCATTCCAATGCCAATCACTCTCTCTGACAACAACTTCCTCCTAACATCCAGCCTCAACCTGCCCTGACACAGCTTCAGCCTCTGGCCCCTTCTTCTGTCCCTGGCTGCCTGGCAGCAGAGCCCAACCCCACCTGGCTACAGCCTCCCTGCAGGGAGCTGCAGACAGCAATGAGCTCTGCCCTGAGCCTCCTCTTCTGCAGGCTGCACACCCCCAGCTCCCTCAGCCTCTCCTCACAGGGCTGTGCTCCAGGCCCCTCCCCAGCCTTGCTGCCCTTCTCTCAACACCTTCCAGCACCTCAACATCTCTCTTAAATTGAGCAGCCCAGAACTGGACACAGCACTCAAGGGGTGGCCTGAGCAGTGCTGAGCACAGGGGCAGAAGAACCTCCCTTGTCCTGCTGCCTACACTGCTCCTATTTTTAAGGCCAGGCTGGATGTGGCTCTGGGCAACCTGATCTAGTGTGAGGTGACCCTGCCTATAGCAGGGGGGTTGGAACTGGATGATCCTTGAGGTCCCTTCCAGCCCTGACAATTCTGTGACTCTGTGATGGAGAAGATGAGGACCCTGATGTAGTTCTTACTGCAGAGGGGGTTGGACTGGCTGACCCTTGGAGGTCCCTTCCAACCCAGACCATCCTAAGAATCCATGGTTCTAGGCAATGCTGTTGCTGCCTCATGGGCACAGCTCTCTCTGGAGGACTTGCCTGGCTTCCTGAGCTCTTCTTCCACGTGGCCTGAGCTCCTTGGGCTACAGACATCTGGCACACACAGGGGACAATCAGCTCCTTTTGGAGCTGCATCTGAGAGCAGAATGTCACTTCCTTCTGGATGCCTGTGGTGGTTTGACACCTCTGTTGTCTCTCTGTTGAGCAATGGAGATGGTGAGTCACAGACTGGAAAGGACTTTAGGATCCTAGCAAGGATCAGGCTCCAACCAGCTGTGTGCCATGCACATGGAGGAGGCAAACCTTTGCTCCTGATGGGTTTATGAGCTGGCTGCAGAAGCAGAGGATGTCAACAGAGAGGGAGAACAACTTGTTTAATGTTATGTAGGGAAGGAGGTTTGTCACTTGAAGCATGACAGCATCACAGAACCTCAGAATCCCTCCAGCTGGCCGAGGCCTCCAAGCTCAGCCAGTCCAGCCCTGGCCCAGCACTGCAGGCTCACCACTAAACCACGTCCCTGAGTGCCAGCTCCACACACTGCTCACCACCCCCAGGGATGGTGACTGCAGCACTGCCCTGGGCAGACCATTCCAAGGTGTGAGACCCCTTCCAGTGAAGAAATATTTCCTAGCAGCCAGCCTGAGCTTCCCCTGGGACAGCCTGGAACCATTTCCCCTGCTGATGTCCCTTGTCACCAAGGAGCAGAGGCTGTGCCCTCCTCGCTCCAATCTCCCTGCAGGGAGCTGCAGAGAGCAATGAACTCTGCCCTCAGCCTGCTCTGCTTTAGTCTGGAGACTCTCAGCTCCCTCAGCCTCTCCTCACAGACCTTCAAGGCTCTTCTTCATCTTAATTTCTCTTCTTTGGAGCATCTCAATGTCCTTGTAGTGAGGAGCCCCACACTGAATCCAGTATTTGAGGTGTTCCCATAGGCAGATAAAGAACTGGTGTGAGATAGAGCAAGGATCACCCCAGACATCTTCCTGGCACAAGATGTGCCTCTCCTGGGAGCAGAGATGCTCTCTGGTTTCTCTGGGTTTAGCTCATTTTCCTCTGTCTGTGTGAGAAATTTTCTGTCACTTCCTCTGGAGCCAGAAGAATCCCAGGGGCTGCCCTTGCAGGCAGGGACAGGCAGCTCAGGTTCCCCAGGACACTGTCCCACCTCCATTGGCAGCACTTGCCAGGGCCAGCTGCCCTCAGGGAAGGCTACACCCACATTAACCACGGCCAAGGAAGCTGGCAGGGGGTGAAGTGTGACCAAGGCAGCTCCAATCTGCATGCAGAGCTTGGAGACCTGTCACTTGTCATCAGCTGCTAAAGTCTGTCACCCACAGGGCACAAACCACCTCATCCACAGCACCAGGCTGGGGACAAATCACCCCCTGCACAGTGCCAGGCTGAGGACAAAGCACTTCATCCATACCACCAGGCTGGGGACAAATCATCCCCTCCATAGCAACAGACTGGGGAGAAACCACTTCATCTACAGTGCCAGGCTGGGGACAGATCACCCCCTCCACAGTGCCAGGCTGGGGACAGATCATCTCATCCACACCACCAGGCTGGGGACAGATCACCCCCTCCACAGTGCCAGGCTGGGGACAGATCATCTCATCCACAGCACCAGGCTGGGGACAGATCACCCCCTCCACAGTGCCAGGCTGGGGACAGATCACCCCCTCCACAGTGCCAGGCTGGGCACACTGCCCTGGGCTGGAGTTGCCACTGTGGTGGACTCTCCCTGGCAGTCACAACAGACCTTGGGCTGAGCTGACACCGCAGAGGGGACCTGGTGCCAGAGCCCAGAGCTGACTGCTACAACCAATTAATGTCGAGGTTGGTTTCTGCAGCCAAGCTCTGGTGGCTGGAGATGACTTCCTCCAGTCTGCAGACCCCTGGCTCCTCTCTGCTGCCAGGCAGGCTGGCTGGGGAGGGTGGCACAGGCACCAGGGGCACTGAAGCTCTCACTTGCCTGTGGCACCTACCCAAAAGAATTAATCAGAGTCACTCTGCAGCTGCCTTGGAGGAGTCACCTCCGTGGACCCTGCCAGGATCAGTTGGACTTCAGACAAAGAGGACACTGTGTGGGTCACTTGGTGATGCCAACTGTGTTCATTGCCAGTCTCTGGGGATCAGAGGAGCGAGTGGGAGAGCTGCAGCCACGGGGATGGAGCTGTCTGCAGTGTCTGCTGGCCTGGCCAGGGCAGAGGAACCCTGGGGAGCTGCTGCACAGTGCAAAGAGGAGACAGCAAGTGCAAGGCCAAGGCTGCTGAGGAGCACTGCCCTGCAACACCACAGTCACCAGGGCGTCCCTTCCTCTTGCTGCCTGCCAGCAGCACTCCTGGCAGCCCTGCTGGGTGATGTCCCTTGTTCCAAGGGGAGGAAATAGGCTTTCATAGAAGGGGCCTCAAAGTCCATCCAGTGCCAGCCCCTTGCCATGGGCAGGGACACCTCCCCCAGCACAGCTTGGTCAAGGCCTCATCCAGCCTGGCCTTGAGCACCTCCACAACCTCCCTGGGTAACCTGGGTCTCACCAGCCTCACTCCCAAGAATTTCTTCCTCATCTCCACTCTCCCTCTCCCAGCTCACAGCCATTGTCCCTCCTCCTGCCACTCCCAGCCCTTGGCAAAATTCCCTCCCCAGCTCTCCTGGAGCCCCTTCAGGCACTGGGAGGCTGCTCTGAGTTCTCCCTGGAGCCTTCTCTTCTCCAGGCTGAACATCCCCAGCTCTCCCAGGCTGTCCCCATAGGGGAGGTTCTCAGCCCTCTGATCATCTTGGTAGCCTCCTCTGGACCCTCCCCAGCAGCTCCAGGTCCTCCCTGTGCTGGGGCTCCAGAGCTGGAGGCAGTGCTGCAGGTGAGGTCTGAGCAGAGCAGAGGGGCAGAATCCCCTCCCTGTGCTGCTGCTCTCCCTGCTCTGGCTGCAGCCAGCACACAGCTGCCTCTGGGCTTCCTGCACACACTCCCAGCTCATGATCATCAACTGACACCCCCCAAGTCCTTCTCCTTGGGACTGCTCCTCTCTTTCTTACCTCCCTGCAAAGAGGCACTTCAAGAAAAGTAAGAAAGGGGCAGGCCAGAGCAGTTCATGTTCCTGACTTGAATCTTTTTTACTGTGGTTATCTTATCAGCTCTGGGGCTCACTGATAAGGATGCCCAGGAGCCTGCAGCCACCACAGCCAGGCTGGGCAGAGGCAGTGGTGTCCTGGGAGTTATGGAGCCAAGAACATGCAGGGATCCTCCCGAAGCCTGAGGACTCATTTCAGACCTTCAGAAAGGAAGGCACCAAACCAGCTCATGAGTGCTCAGCATCAGCAGCTGCTCCTTGGGCCCTCTCCATATTCCTCATGAGTGTTTGTCCTGTGGTTGAGCATCTGGCCAAGCATCTGGAGCCCAGGACTCTCACCACCACTCTGCCCACATCTCTTTGTCCTCTCTCAAACGTCTTGGCACTTCCTTTGTCTGTCTGCTCATAAGGTTCTGGACCAGAAGCCACTGGGATGCTGCAGAGGACAGATTGTTGCTGCTGGGAAGTGTTTCATGTCAGAAAAGGTTGCTCCAACCCAGGATGGTGTCTCTGAGGAGGCATGGGAGGGGTGAGTCACCCCAAAGTAACCCAGAGGTTAGGGCACTGGCAGAGACTCAGGCACATCAAGTTCAAGTCACAGATGAGCTTCATTTAAAGCAGGAGCTGGAATTTGGTCTCCCACATGTCTGATGAACATCCCAACCACAGGGCTGCTCCAGAAAGGACCTGTGTTGGCCATGGGACGTTGCCAGAGCTCTCAGCTGTACTGGACACGTATCAGAACCAGCCCTCAGCTGTTGCAGAGTTTCTTCTCTTCCCTAAATGCAGCTCCCTTGTTCTGTCCCTGTCCCACAGGGATGCTGCTCAGCTTTGTGTGCACAGCCCCAGGCAGTGACCCTTCAGCTGAGCAGTGTCCCAGCACCAGGGCTAAAGAGGGAGGTGATGTGCAGGCCATGGAGTGCTCTCTCCAGTTACAAGGTTGGCCTGGATGCTCTGTGGCTAAAGGTCCAGGGACCTGTCCAGTTCTTCTGATGGAGGAGGAGTGCAGGAGCTGAGCTGGCAGGAAGTTGCCCTTCCTGGCAAGTGGAATCATTGCTGCCATTGAGCTGTGGAGAACACTCCCAACTTCAGCTGCAAAGTGTGACTGATTTGGAGGACAGTCAGGAGCCCTTCTGGTCCCCTGCACTTGCTGTGCTTTCCATCTCAGAAAATGTCCTCATGTCCTTATGCTGGGTGCCCCCAGCACGGGACATGGAACTGCTGCAGAGCATCCAGAGGAGGCCATGAAGATGACCAGGGGCTGGAGAACCTCCCCTATGGGACAGGCTGGGAGAGCTGGGGCCATGCAGCCTGGAGAGGAGAAGGTCCCAGGCAGACCTTAGAACAACCTTCCAGTGGCTGCAGGGGCTGAAGGAGAGCTGGGGAGGGATTTTGGACCAGGGCTGGGAGTGCCAGGAGGAGGGACAATGTCTTTGAGCTGGGAGAGGGGAGAGGGAGAGTGGAGATGAGGAAGGAATTCTTTGCAGTGAGGGTGGTGAGACCCTGGCACAGATTGCCCAGGGAGGCTGTGGATGTCCCCTCCCTGGTGGTGTTCTAGGCCAGGCTGGATCAGGCCTTGAGCAAGCTGTGCTGGTGGGAGGTGTCCTGGAGTCCTGGACACCCCAAAGCTCCTCTCCCTCCGTGGTTTGAATGGGAGAGGAAAGGCACAAAAAGCCTCCCCCCCCCCGCCCTGCAGGCGTGGAGGGGGGGAGCAAAGAGCCCTTCTGGCATGAGGGGNCCCTGGCGCTGCACAGGACAAGCTCTGGAGGGTCAGGACTGTTCCCGCTGTGAGTGGCTCCGCAGGACAAGCTCTGGAGGGTCAGGACCGTCCCTGCTGTGAGCTGCTCCCTGCCCTAAGCTCCCTTTGTGAAGCTCAATAGGCCTAAGGAGCCTCAGCTGCCTTTGGCAGAGAGAGAGCTGCCGAGCTGCTGTGCTGCCCTTGCTCTCAGCCAGCCTGGCTCACCTCTGAGCACACTTTCTGCTCAGCCTGACTGTCGCTGGGCAGCTGTGCTTATAGCTTAGCCTTTTCCACTCCCTGCCTTCTAAAAGAGCCAAATTTGTCTGTGGTTTCCTTGTAAGATCTTCTCAATCAGCTCAGGCTGCTAATTAAACTCAATTCATTCCTGTGTATAGTTCTGGGGGCAGGTTTCAGGACTATAAAATCATTCTCTTGTTACATTCCTGACTGGACCACATTAATTCCCTGCCTCCACAACTGAGGTGGTTGGAACTGGATGACCTTCAAGGTTCCTTCCAACCTAAACCATCCCCTAGGTCAGTGTCTCTGGGGCAGCACTGCTGAACTCTACGAACAGTTCAGGGGCTTCACCATCAGTGCCCCGAAACCCTCACCCTGGGCTCTCATGCCCACTGAACAATGATGGCACTGCCTCAGCCACTGCCCCCAAACCATAGCTGATAGTTTGGGTGTTCCCAGCCCCCCCCTGCTCTGATGAAATCACCCAGACTAGGCCCAGCCCAGCTGGCAACTGAATGAGGCTTTATAGTCACAGCCTAGCACAATATGCAAGCAGAGAGCTACAACACAGGCAGAAACACACAAGTTAGAAGTAACAGAGACACAGAGCAGCCCTCCCAGAAACCAGCATCCCCAGGAGGGGCTCCCAACCACCCTCCCACCTCCTTTCCACCCCTCTACCTCATCCCAGACTTTGCCTTATGTGCAAGGTGAGTTTGGAGGATCAGTCAGGGGGGTTAGGAAGCAGGAGGATTAGTTACAGAGGCAGCAGGTTAGGGAGAGAAGGGAGGCAGCCAGAGCCAGAGAGCAGTTCTGTTATCTGTGTTTGTGTTCTTGCTCTTTATCCATCTCAGCAAGCCTAGGAGTGCAGCAGGCATCACCACTGGTTCCTTTTCACAGCCTACCATCTAATTCCTCTCACTAAAATGTGCCAGCTAGGCTCAAACCAGCACACCACACCTCCAGCACAAACCTGAGTGAAGAGAGAGGCTCCTGCTGTGATCCTGAATCCAGCACATTCCTGTCTGAATTCCATGTCTGCCCCACCAGCTGGTGGAGGAAGTGAATTCCCCTGCAGCTGTCCCTGCTGCAAATACTCTGCTCCAGCCACCCACATCCACAGCCCTCTGCTTCAGACAGGAAGGGTTTGAGATGCCTGCCTCTGGGAAGTGCAGCTCAGCTGCCTGTGAAAACCTCATTGTCTCTGACAAGTCTCAGGGCAGGCAATCAAATGTGAACCTTCATGGAATCACAGAGTGGCTTGGGTTGGAGAGGGCATCGAAGATCACCTACTTCCAATGCCCCTGCCATGGGCAAGGACACCTCCCACCAGCCCAAGTTGCTCAATGCCTCATCCAGCCTGGTCCTCAACACCTCCAGGGAGGTTGTGGAGCACAGAAGCACCAAATGTGATCTTTGATCACATTTGGTGCTTCTGTGCTCCACAACCTCCCTGGGAAACCTATGCCAGGGTCTCACCACCCTCAACCTGTGCCAGGGTCTCACCACCCTCAACCTGTGCCAAGGTCTCACCCCTCTCACTGCAAAGAACTTCTTCCTCATCTCCACTCTCAGTCTCCCCTCTCTCAGCTTCTACTCACTCAAGGGAATCTCAGCTAAACCCAGGGTGTTTCTTCCCAGCCTTTTCCAAGCTGCTCTTTGCTGCTGGGGTTGTGAAGCCTGCCCAAGGTATCCAAAACAGCTCAGAAGGAGCTTTTGTGCAAACTGCTGTGAGCTCTTTTGACACCAAACCTCCTCCAGCCTGGTGCAGAACATCACTCCCCACATGCCCTTTGACTACTGACAAGTGCAGCGCTGCAGGCTTGCTTGGCAGTCATTGCCAGTCAGGTTCCCTGAGTTGAGAGCAGCATTCTGTGGGGCTGGAAAAGAAGCCACTCGAGGGATGTTAATGAACTGACAGCTTAGAAACTGGAAGGAAAGGAGAGGCTGAGGCAGTGCTGCTGCAGCTGCTCACAAGGCTGCAGTAGCTCTTCACAGCTGCGTCAATCCAGGCAGTTAACTGGAAAGGAGAATCCAATTTATTCTGAGCCCCAACGTGATGAATAAATCATTTCCCTGGATGGGAGCAAGAAGAACTCCTCCAAACACATTGGGCAATTCAAAGAGAGCCTTTTGGCATTGAGTAATAAGTGAGGAGTGAAAGAAAAAGAAGGAGAAGAGAAAAAAGATTCAGTTCTGGGAGTGATTTTCTCCTCTCTCATGAGGAATTTCGTTTTCTCTCTACACTTACAAGCCTGTAAGGATCTTTTTTCTTACTTTTCCCCCCTCCATCAGAAAAGGCATCTGGGCTAAAAAGAAACAGGCCCAGCACAGCAAGGACATGGAGCTGCTGGAGCAGGTCCCAGAGGAGACCATAAAGGTGATCAGAAGGCTGCAGAACCTCCCCTGTGAGGACAGGCTGGGAGAGTTGGGGCTGCTCAGTCTGGAGAAGAGAAGGCTCCAAAGAGAGCTTGGAGCAGCCTGAAGGGGATCCAGGAGAGCTGGGAAGGGACTTTGGATAAGAGCTGGGAGTGGCAGGATGAGGGACAACGGCTTTGAGCTGGGAGAGGGGAGAGGGAGAGTGGAGATGATGTAGACATTCTTTGCAGTGAGGGTGGTGAGACCCTGGCACAGGTTTCCCAGGGAGGTTGTGGAGCACAGAAGCACCGAATGGGATCAAAGATCCCATTCGGTGCTTCTGTGCTCCACAACCTCCCTGAAGGTGTTCAGGACCAGGTTGGATGAGGCCCTGAGTGACCTGTTCTAGTGGGAGGTGTCCCTGCCTATGGCTGGGGGTTGGCACTGGCTGAGCTCTGAGCTCCCTTCCAACCTAACCCATTCTGTGAATCTATGAATTGCTTTGTGCACTGTGAGGCTTTTGCATCCTGCACCAAGAGGCACTTGCAGCACTGTTCTGTGAACAGTCCCTGCCAACATGCTCCTGCTGGGGCCAAGCCAGAGGAATTTTTTGTGTGAACCCTCAGAGATTTTGGGCATTTGTTTGAGCAAATTTGTCAGCAGGCAGCAGTGAAGCAGCTTTGAACCCTTTCCCATCAAATAGATGGAAGAGCAAATGGAGCTGCTGGTGTTTAAATCCACTGCTCTGTGTCTGCAGGTGAGGGGTTTGGTAGGATGGGGCTGCAGCTGAGAGCAGCAGGGTCACAGAGCTGTTTGGGCTGGAAAAGCTCTCTGACATCACCCAGCCTAGCCCAACCCCACCATGGCCATCAGACCCTGTCCCCAAGGGCCATGGCCACATGGTTCTTGAACACCTCCAGGGATGGGGACTCCACCACCTCCCCGGGCAGCCTCTGCCAGGGCCTGAGGACGTTTTTCCTAAGATCCAACCTGAACCTCCCCTGGCACAACTTGAGACTCTTTCCTCTTGTCCTGTCACTTGTTGGATGTGAGAGGAGCCCAACCCCCACCTAGCTCCAACCTCCTGTCAGGGAGCTGTAGAGGGCAATGAGCTCTGCCTTCAGCCTCCTCCAGACTAACAACTCCAGGTCCCTCAGCTGCGCCTCCCAGGACCTGTGTTCAAGACCCTTCACCAGCTTTGTTGTTCTTCTCTGCACATCCTCCTGCCCCTGAATGTCCTTCTTGGACCAAGGGACCCAAAATTGAAACTCAGAATCAGTCTCAAGCAATTCCTACCTTCTCCAGCCCCTTACCATTGAACCCAGAAAGCACAGCAGAGGCCATGAGCTTCCTCCACAGGGTGCCTGCCTTGGCTCAGGGCTGTCCCCTGCTTGGGTTCTTTCTTCCCTGGGTTGCATAGCAAGAGCAGGGCTCTGTGCCAGCAGACAGAACCAGCTTCACACACATGCCACATGCAGAGAGGATCAAAGATCACATTCTGTGCTCCACAACCTCCCTGGAGGTGTTCAAGGCCAGGTTAGATGAAGCCCTGAGCATCCTGTGCTGGTAGGAGGTGTCCCTGCCCATGGCAGGGAGTTGCAGCTGAATTACCTTTCATGTCCCTTCCAACCCAACTCACTCCGTGGTTGTTCTACAAACTAAAGCTACTTTGCCAGCAGCTCCCTGAGCTCCAGTCCTTGCTTTGGAGTCTCACCTGCTCTGTGCAGCACAGCATGCTGCTGTGGTGTAGAAGAGGCTTTCTCACCTCCAAAGAAGGGACTGCTGGTGCCAGTGCTGCAAAATACTCCTGCCTCTATCAAATGCTTTGGTGCTCTGAGAGCTGCCATCAGGGCTGTTGGTGCTGGAGGAGATGTTTAAAGCTGGGCTGGGGAGAAGCAGTCCTGTAGCTCTCCTGTGAGCTGCAGTGGGAAGCACTGCCCATGATTCTTCCCTGTTAATCATGGAATCATCAGCACTGGGCTAATGGCTTTATCTTTCAAGTGCAGATTGCACAAGGCTCATGGATAGGAGAGCAAAGAGGCCTGAGCCTGCAGCTCAGGAAATAACACAGAAAGATGAGGTTGGCTGTTAAAAATAGAATGAGGACAGATAATGCCTGCAGCTGAGGTTGCATTATATAATCCATCAATAAATTGAATGCTGCTGTGTCTGAAGGACAGGGAAGTGGAGAGGAGAATCAGCCAGGCATAGAAAACCAACTCTGCCTCCATGGCATGGATTCACAGAACCACAGAATGGGCTGGAAAGGACATTAAAGATCATCCAATGCCAAGCCCTCTGCCATGGGCAGGGACATCTCTCACCAGCACAGGTTGCTCAAGGCCTCATCTAACCTGGTCCTGAACACCTCCAGGGAGGTTGTGGAGCACAGAGGCACCCAATGTGATCTTTGATCCCATTCTGTGCTTCTGTGCTCCACAACCTCCCTGGGAAACCTGTGCCAGTGTCTCACCACCCTCAACCTGTGCCAGGGTCTCACCACCTTCACACTCAACAATTTCTTCCTCATCTCCACTCTCACTCTCCCCTCTCCCAGCTCAAAGCCATTGTCCCTCATCCTGCCACTCCCAGCCCTTGTCCAAAGTCCCTCCCCAGCTCTCCTGGAGCCCCTTCAGGTACTGGAACGCTGCTCCAAGCTCTCCCTGCAGCCTTCTCTTCTACAGGCTGAACAGCCCCAGCCTGTCCCCACAGGGGAGGTTCTGCAGCCCTCTGACCACCTTGGTGGCCTCCTCTGAACCCTCCCCAGCAGTTCCATGTCCTTTTTTTACGGTAGGGGCCCCAGAACTGGATGCAGTCCTTCAAATAGATTATCAGAGGTCACTTCCACCCCAAACCATTTTGTGATTCACTAAACTGCTGATGGGTGAAGGAGAAATGGTGATCAATACTCACTGCATGGCCCAGCAAGCCTCTTCTGCCAGACAGCCAGGGACAGAAGAAGGGGACACAGCCTCAAGCTGTGCCAGGGCAGGTTGAGGCTGGATGCTAGGAGGAAGTTGCTGTCAGAGAGAGTGATTGGCATTGGAATGGGCTGCCCAGGGAGGTGGTGGAGTCTCTGTGCCTGGAGGTGTTGAAGCCAAGCCTGGCTGGGGCACTTAGTGCCATGGTCTGGGTGATTGGCCAGGGCTGGGTGCTAGGTTGGGCTGGCTGAGCTTGGAGCTCTCTTCCTACCTGCTTGATTCTGTGATTCTATAGGCAGAAGATAGAAATATGTTCACATTTTGGGGCAGAAGACAGAAACATTCCAGTTTTGAAAGCTTCTCCAGATGAAACCTTTGCAAAGGTTAAACTTACATCATTGAATAAGTGTTAGGAAAACAAAACAATCAATTCAGAGTTCAGTTGGGTTTGGTTTCTTTTTTCCTCCTTCCAGGAAATACATCAAAGTTTTCAGGTGCACTTTTGGATCCAATAACCCAGGAGCTGCTGCAGGAGCAGTGTCTCCGGGGTACATGAGACCAACAAAAGGTCCCAGGAAAAGCCAAGGGGTTCCTGAGCCATTTGGTCCCTGGCTCATCCCTTTGTGCTCTCTGAAACTATGCTGGAGCTCATCAGGTCCTCCCACTGCAGAGGAAGGTGCTCTGGTCTGGTTGATTGGGCAGGGCTGGGTGCTAGGTTGGACTGGATGAGCCTGGAGGTCTCTTCCAACCTGGGTGATTCTAAGATTCTGTGAAAAGAGCCCAAGCAGTCCCCTTGGGATGCAGGAGAAAGGGACTGCACTCAGCACTGCCGAGGCTGCACCACAAATCCTGGGTTCAATTTTGGGTCCCTCACTCCAAGAAGGACATTGAGAGGCTGGAGCAGGTCCAGAGAAGGGCAACCAAGCTGGGTAAGGGTCTGGAAAACAGGGCTGGGGAGGAGCAGCTGAGGGAGCTGGGGTTGCTCCAGCTGGAGAACAGGAGGCTGAGCAGAGGCCTCCTGGCTTTCTCCAACTCCCTGACAGGAGGCTGGAGCCAGGTGGGTGTTGGTCTCTTTTCCCTAGGAACAAGTGATAGGACAAGAGGAAATGGCCTCAAGTTGCAGCAGGTTTAGGAGCAATTTATTCCCCCAGAGGGTTGTCAAGGCCTGGCCCAGGCTGCCCAAGGCAGTGGTGGAGTCTCCATCCCTGAAGGGGCTTCAAAGCCATGGAGATGTGGTGTTGAGGGCCATGGTTTGGTGCTGACCTGGCAGTGCTGGCTTAAGGGTTCGATTTGATGACCTGAAAGGTCTCTCCCAGTCAAACTGATTCTGTGCTTCTATGACCAAGCAGGTAAGGAGCTGCTCCTGTAGTTAGGGACCAGGAAAGTGTAGCTGCAAGGTTTTAACTCCATGCACAGAACAAGTGGGACCAGTATGGAAAAGTGGAGTGGGATTCCTCTGCTGTTAGGACAGAGGTCTGCACGGGAGGGGTCTCCATGCACTAAGCTCCCCTTGGAGCCAGCACATCTCTGGTCAGTACTGTTGGTGGAGGTCAGAGCCTAACTCATCCCTTTCTGAAGCATCCTCTTACCTACTCCAGGTGAATTGCTCCTTGGGCCACACACCCTGGGCAGTCCAACCCTGCATGGGGGATGAGCAACCTGTGGGGTGGAAGCAAAGCTCCCCAGTGCCTCCAGAGACACCTGGGTGGGTGAGAGCCAAAGAGTGATGCTGCCACTGCTGCTGCCTTTGGCACTGGTGTCCATGGCTCCCAAAGGAGCTGGAAAAGGCACTTCACACAGATGAGAGCCAGGAGAAGAAGCTTCAGCAGCAGAGCTGTGTTTGATCTAGGGGGAGGTTTGAGGAAGCTCATTGAGCTTCCTGTAAATCAGGATTGATTTGCTCACAAAGGAGGGAGGGAGGGAGGGAGGGAGGGATGGATGGATGGATGGATGGATGCTCTCACTGGAAGTGCTGTGGGAGAAGCACCTGTCAAGAGAGGAGTCAAAGCTGCAAACTGACATAAAAGAAACCCAGATGAGGAGGAGGAGGCAGAAATGTGAATGGGGTTTTGTGCACCTGAGGTTCAGATGATCCAGGAGAAGGCAATTCCAGCAAAGGCACAGGCAGGGCAAATAGAGGCAGTGCAGCTACAAAGGCAAAGGATGTGGGGGGCAGAAAGGGTTGAGGAAAGAGAACTCTCCAGAGCAGCTGGGCAGGCTCATTCTTGGAGACACAAAATCCTGCACTGCACCATCTGCAGCTGGAGGTGGATGGATGTGAGCGACCTTCCTCCTCACTGGGCAGGGCAGGGTGGAGCATGAATCACAGAGCCACAGAATGGCAGGGGTTGGAAGGGCCCTCTGAAGATCATCCAGTCCAACCCCCCCTGCCAAGGCAGAGTCACCTACAGAAGGTCACAGAGGAACACATCCAGGAGGGTTTTGAATGTCTCCAGAGATGGAGATTCCACAACCTCCCCTGGCAGCCTGCTGCAGGGCTCCTGCACCTTTGAACTGCAGAAGTTCCTCCTCACTTTCAGATGCAACTTCTGATGTTCAGTCTGTGCCCACTGCCCTTTGTCGTGGCACTGGCACCACTGAACAAAGCCTGGTCCCATTCTCCTGACCCTTCCCCTTGAAGCATTGATCAGCACTGATCAGCTCCCCTCAGGCTGCTCTTCTCCAGACTCCAGCCCCAATGCTCTCAGCCTTTGCTCCTCACAGAGGTGTTCCAGGCCCCTCAGCAGCTCTGCAGCCCTTTGCTGTGCCCTCTCCAGCAAGCTCCTGGCCTTGTACTGGGAGCCCAAAACTGAACAAAATATTCCAGGTGAGGTCTCAGCAGGGCAGAGTAGATGCAGAGGAGAACCTCCCTTGCCCTGCTGGCCACACTCCTCTTGCTGCACCCCAGGGCACCCCTTGGGCCTTCTTGCAAACAAGGGCACCTTGCTGGCTCGTGGCCATCCTGTTGTCCTCCAGGACTGTCAGGTCCTTTTCCCCCAGCCTGTACTGATCCTTGGGGTTGTTCTCCATGTGCAGGGCTCTACACTTGCCCTTGCTGAAGCAGTTTGCTGTCACAAAGCTCCTCTAATCTCATCCCACTTCATTCCTCGTTTGCCAACAAGTTCTGCTGCCAAGTGAGGGGAAGTTCTGCTCTCTACCTCATGACTGTTGTGTTCAAATAGTTATGGCCTGAAGAGATGGGTCCTCAGAGGCATGGATGGGGGTGGGCATGTCAGGGCTCAATGTGAGCCAGCAGTGTGCCCAGGTGGCAAGGAAAGCCAAAGGCATCCTGGCTGGGATCAGGAATGCTGTGGCCAGCAGCAGCAGGGAGGGGATTGTCCCCTTGGACTCTGCTCCCGTGAGGCCACAGCTCGAGTGTGGTGCTCAGTGTTGGGCACCTCAGTACAAGAGGGCTGTGGAGGTGCTGGAGCCAGTGCAGAGGAGGGCAAGGAAGCTGTGAAGGGCCTGGAGGGCAAATCTGCTGAGGAGAGACTGAAGGAGCTGAGGATGGGTAGTGGGAAACAGAGGAGGCTGAGGGCAGAGCTCAGCACTGGGTGCAGCTGTCTGAAAGGAGGTTATGGAGAGGTTGGTGCTGAGCTCTGC
The DNA here is from genome assembly GCA_013400475.1 of Tricholaema leucomelas. Lineage (NCBI taxonomy): Eukaryota > Metazoa > Chordata > Aves > Piciformes > Lybiidae > Tricholaema lacrymosa > Tricholaema leucomelas. Next base: position 18,251 of record WAAF01000238.1, on the reverse strand, counting down.
TGACAGGTAAATGGTGATGGAACAAGAGGGAATGGCCTCAAGCTGTGGCTGAGAAGGTTTGGACTGGATATTAGGAAACATTTTTCCCAGCAAGAGTGGTCAGGGACTGGAATGAGCTGCCCAGGGGGGGGGTGGAGTCACCAACTCTGGCCGTGTTTAAAGTCATTTGGCTGTGGTGCTTGGGGCTGTGATTTAGGCTGCACTTTGTGGGGCAGGGATCTGGGTTGGGCTTGGTGCTCCTGAGGGGCTTTGCCAACTGGAATGTTCCTGTGGCCCTGTGAAGCAAGGAAGAAAAGTTGTCCCTCTTTCAAGTGCTGGGTTTGCAGAGTTGGGTGGGGAAGGGAAGAGAGGAATTCCCAGCAGCATCCCTTGTCTCTGACTCTGCAGTGGCAGTGGGGCCCCTGCACAGTGCTCACATTGCCACTCTGCACCAGGTGGAAAGAAGAAGCCACCACTGCTCTGGCTTTGAAGGCAGCACTCTCAGGAGGAATCCAGCTCCAGGCTTCTGGCATCATCAGCTCCGGTGGAGTCCTGGGAGCACTCCTAATCAGCTGCACCATTTCATCCCTTGCTTCTGCCCTCATCAGCCACTCACTCATCCCCAGCTTCCTGACTACTCAATGAAACATAAAACGAGTAGAAGTGGCACTCTGGGACATGGTTCAGTGCTCATGGAGCTGTTGGGTTGGACTTGAGGAGCTTAGAGAGCTTCTCCAACCTTAACAACTCTATGATTCCATGGCCAGGGAGAAGCTGAAGTGCAGGACACACTCCTCAGTCCCTGTGGTCCTGCTCTGACATGAGGCCTGGTAGTGGTTTTCTGACTCCCTGACTCGCACGTTCCTGTCTCCTCAGCAGTTCTGGAGGAGAGCTGTAGGAGGACTAGAGAAGAAATTCTCCAGGCACTGGAACAGGCTGCCCAGGGAGGTGGTGGAGTCCTCATCCCTGGAGGTATGTAGGAAATCCGTGGCCATGGCACTGTGGGCCATGGTTTGGTGGCCACGGTGCTGTTGGGTTGATGCTTGGACTGGATGATCTCAGAGGGCTTTTCCAAGCCAAAGCATTCTGTGGCTCTGATTGCCCTCTAGGCAAGCCATGCACTTGTCAGTGAGTCAGCACAGGGCTTTGGTGCATAACAAAGGAGGACAATAATTCATTAGCAGAACAACTCCTTTGGTCTGCAGGATGCCAGGACCTGGCAGCAGTATTTATAGCTCAGGAACGTGGACGTTTGCTCTGTGGGTTCTGTTGTGACCTCATACATATCAAAATAGAAAGAGGGCTAACAGGCAGCCAGGCTGTGAGCTCTGCAGGGGCTCAGGAGCAATGGTTTGGAACTCTAGCCTGTGGGAGCAGGCATGGCAGTGTCCTGTCTGGGCTGGGTGCAGAGTGGGTTGAGAGCAGCCCTGAAAGAAAAGCCTTGGGGGTGTTGGGTGCTGAGCAGCTCCCCAGGAGCCAGCAGCACTCCAGCCAGAGGAGTGTGGGCAGCAGGGTAGAGAGGAGGTTGTGCCCCTTGGCTCTGCTCTGCTCAGACCTCACCTCCAATCCTGCCTCCAGCTCTGCTGTCCCCAGCAGAAGGACACAGAACTGCTGGAGAGAGTCCAGAAGGGGCCACAAAGATGCTCCAAGGGCTGGAGCAGCTCTGCTGTGAGCACAGGCTGAGGGAGCTGGGGGACCCCAGGCACAAATCCAGGCTGAGTGCAGAGTGGGTTGAGAGCAGCCCTGAAGAAAGAGCCTTGGGGGTGTTGGGTGCTGAGCAGCTCCCCAGGAGCCAGCAGTGCTCTCATGCAGCCCTGCAGGCAGCTGTGTGCTGGCTGCAGCCAGAGGAGTGTGGGCAGCAGGGCAGAGAGGAGATTGTGCCCCTTGGCTTTGCTCAGACCTCACCTCCAATCCTGCCTCCAGCTCTGCTGTCCCCAGCAGAAGGACACAGAACTGCTGGAGAGAGTCCAGAAGGGGCCACAAAGATGCTCCAAGGGCTGGAGCAGCTCTGCTGTGAGCACAGGCTGAGGGAGCTGGGGGACCCCAGGCACAAATCCAGGCTGAGTGCAGAGTGGGTTGAGAGCAGCCCTGAAGAAAGAGCCTTGGGGGTGTTGGGTGCTGAGCAGCTCCCCAGGAGCCAGCAGTGCTCTCATGCAGCCCTGCAGGCAGCTGTGTGCTGGCTGCAGCCAGAGGAGTGTGGGCAGCAGGGCAGAGAGGAGATTGTGCCCCTTGGCTTTGCTCAGACCTCACCTCCAATCCTGCCTCCAGCTCTGCTGTCCCCAGCAGAAGGACACAGAACTGCTGGAGAGAGTCCAGAAGGGGCCACAAAGGTGATCCAAGGGCTGAGGGTGTTCAGCCTGGAGAGAAGACTGCAGAGGGACCTGAGTGCTGCCTGCCAGTGCCTGAAGGGATCCTACAGGAAGGCTGCAGAGAGACCTTCCCTGAGGGTGTCTGGAGACAGGACAAGGGGATATGATTTGGAGCTGAGGCAGAGCAGGGTTAGATTGGAGCTGAGGAAGAAGTTCTTCAGTAGGAGGGTGGTGAGACTCTGGAACAGGCTGCCCAGCAAGGTTGTGGCTGCCTCCTCTCTGGAGACACTCAACACCAGGCTGGAGGAGGCCTTGAGCAGCCAAGTCAAGCCAAGAGATGTCCCTGTCCACAGCAGGGGAGGTTTGAGTAGATGATCTCTGAGTTCCCTTCCAACCTGAGCCATGCTGAGATCCATACTCACCAGCTCCCTCCCCTCCAAAGCAGTGCAGTGCACACTCAGTGAACCACATCCTGTGCCCACTGTTGTGTTCCTGAGAGTAGAGGGTTTTGTAGTTCCTAAAAGCACCCAGATCTCCTAGCCCAGCTTTACTGGTCCCAGCTGGAGAACTCACTTCCTTGCTGGAGAATTTGTGGCCAAGAAGGCCAATGGCATCCTGGCCCAGATCAGCAGCAGTGGTCAGCAGGTCCAGGGATGTGATTGTGCACTGCTGAGGCCACACCTTGAGTCCTAGCTTCAGTCTGAGGCCTTTCACTCAAAGAAGGACACTGAGGGGCTGGAGCATGTCCAAAGAAGAGCAACCAAGCTGGTGAAGGTTCTTCAACACAGGTCCTGTGAGGAGCAGCTGAGGACTCTGGGTTTGCTCAGTCTGGAGAAGAGGAGGCTGAGAGGAGACCTCATTGCTGTCTACAGCTCCCTGAAGGGAGGCTGCAGGGAGGTGGGGGTTGGGCTCTGCTCCCTAGTCTCAGGTGATAGAAGAAGAGGAAATGGCCTCAAATTGTGCCAGGGAAGGCTCAGGTTGGATATTAGGAATAGTTTCCTCACCAAAAGTGTTCTCAGGCCCTGGCAGAGGCTGCCCAGGGAGGTGGTGGAGGAGTATAAAAGCTGAGGGATGGAGGTGGGGGTTGGGCTCTGCTCCCTAGTCTCAGGTGATAGAAGAAGAGGAAATGGCCTCAAATTGTGCCAGGGAAGGCTCAGGTTGGATATTAGGAATAGTTTCCTCACCAAAAGTGTTCTCAGGCCCTGGCAGAGGCTGCCCAGGGAGGTGGTGGAGGAGTATAAAAGCTGAGGGATGTGGCTCAGGGGCAGTGGTGGGACTGTGAGCTGTAGGGCAGTGACTGGATCTGGTGATCTCAAAGGTCTCTCCAAGCTCTACAGGTCTATGAGTCTATGAATTCCTTTTCTGCTCTGAGTAAGCACAGAGCTGGCAGAGCCCAGTCCCAGCCTCCTCTCCTGCCACAGCTGTGGAAGCTCTAAGGGCAGGGAAGGAGCAGTATGAACCCTGGCACTTCCCAGCAGGTGAAGAGGCACTTGGGGGCTGCTGTCTGGGGCAGGCTGAGCTGCTGCCAGGCTGGAGCTGACTTCTTGAGGCACCTTCTGCTGAGCTGCTAAGGCAAATCCTGTCAAGGCACAGGGATCTGAGTCCAGGAGGGAGCCTCCTCTGCACAAACAGCTCCTTAGGGAGCAGGCTCTGGGATCTCCAGGCCTGCTGCCCATCTGCTAGATGGGGACACCTCCCCCAGAGAGCAGGCAGAGGCAGGTCCCCGAGCAGAGGCATGTGGAGCTGCAGGGTTAGCAGAGCAGCACCCAGCGGCCCAGCTCTGCACCTTGCCTGGCTGGGTGATGGTGCCCAGGAGCCAGCAGGCAGCTGGCAGCAGCAGGGTTACCCAGCTCTGCTGGAGCTGTAGCCAGGAGGGAAGGTGCAGTTGCATGAGTTCAGGCAGAAGGTATGATGAAGTCACTCTGCTTTATGAGAAGTGAACACAGCCCTGAGCAGTGAGTCACGAAACGCATCTGGAGCCAGCGAGAGCAGCCAGGCAGTGCCTGCAGCGCCACAGCTCTGCTGGAGCACTGCTTGAGGGAGGGAGGATGAAGCTCTGCTGCCGAGGGAAAGCACAGCACCAAGAATGGCCTGGTTGGGAAAGACCTTAGGGTCACCGAGTCCAAGCACAACCCAACGGCTCCCTGCACACAGCTTTCAGAGCACGGCCCTGAGCCTCCAAACACCTTTAACACCCCTCCGGGGTGGTGACTCCACCACTGCCCTGGCACCCACTGCCATGGCACCCACTGCCCTGGCACCCACCACCCTGGCTCCCACTGCTCTGGGCACCCACTGCCCTGGCACCCACCACCCTGGCTCCCACTGCCCTGGCTCCCACTGCTCTGGCTCCCACTGCCCTGGCACCCACCACCCTG
>WAAF01000238.1:0-13541 GCA_013400475.1 Tricholaema leucomelas | reverse complement strand
TCCCTCCCCTCCAAAGCAGTGCAGTGCACACTCAGTGAACCACATCCTGTGCCCACTGTTGTGTTCCTGAGAGTAGAGGGTTTTGTAGTTCCTAAAAGCACCCAGATCTCCTAGCCCAGCTTTACTGGTCCCAGCTGGAGAACTCACTTCCTTGCTGGAGAATTTGTGGCCAAGAAGGCCAATGGCATCCTGGCCCAGATCAGCAGCAGTGGTCAGCAGGTCCAGGGATGTGATTGTGCACTGCTGAGGCCACACCTTGAGTCCTAGCTTCAGTCTGAGGCCTTTCACTCAAAGAAGGACACTGAGGGGCTGGAGCATGTCCAAAGAAGAGCAACCAAGCTGGTGAAGGTTCTTCAACACAGGTCCTGTGAGGAGCAGCTGAGGACTCTGGGTTTGCTCAGTCTGGAGAAGAGGAGGCTGAGAGGAGACCTCATTGCTGTCTACAGCTCCCTGAAGGGAGGCTGCAGGGAGGTGGGGGTTGGGCTCTGCTCCCTAGTCTCAGGTGATAGAAGAAGAGGAAATGGCCTCAAATTGTGCCAGGGAAGGCTCAGGTTGGATATTAGGAATAGTTTCCTCACCAAAAGTGTTCTCAGGCCCTGGCAGAGGCTGCCCAGGGAGGTGGTGGAGGAGTATAAAAGCTGAGGGATGTGGCTCAGGGGCAGTGGTGGGACTGTGAGCTGTAGGGCAGTGACTGGATCTGGTGATCTCAAAGGTCTCTCCAAGCTCTACAGGTCTATGAGTCTATGAATTCCTTTTCTGCTCTGAGTAAGCACAGAGCTGGCAGAGCCCAGTCCCAGCCTCCTCTCCTGCCACAGCTGTGGAAGCTCTAAGGGCAGGGAAGGAGCAGTATGAACCCTGGCACTTCCCAGCAGGTGAAGAGGCACTTGGGGGCTGCTGTCTGGGGCAGGCTGAGCTGCTGCCAGGCTGGAGCTGACTTCTTGAGGCACCTTCTGCTGAGCTGCTAAGGCAAATCCTGTCAAGGCACAGGGATCTGAGTCCAGGAGGGAGCCTCCTCTGCACAAACAGCTCCTTAGGGAGCAGGCTCTGGGATCTCCAGGCCTGCTGCCCATCTGCTAGATGGGGACACCTCCCCCAGAGAGCAGGCAGAGGCAGGTCCCCGAGCAGAGGCATGTGGAGCTGCAGGGTTAGCAGAGCAGCACCCAGCGGCCCAGCTCTGCACCTTGCCTGGCTGGGTGATGGTGCCCAGGAGCCAGCAGGCAGCTGGCAGCAGCAGGGTTACCCAGCTCTGCTGGAGCTGTAGCCAGGAGGGAAGGTGCAGTTGCATGAGTTCAGGCAGAAGGTATGATGAAGTCACTCTGCTTTATGAGAAGTGAACACAGCCCTGAGCAGTGAGTCACAAAACGCATCTGGAGCCAGCGAGAGCAGCCAGGCAGTGCCTGCAGCGCCACAGCTCTGCTGGAGCACTGCTTGAGGGAGGGAGGATGAAGCTCTGCTGCCGAGGGAAAGCACAGCACCAAGAATGGCCTGGTTGGGAAAGACCTTAGGGTCACCGAGTCCAAGCACAACCCAACGGCTCCCTGCACACAGCTTTCAGAGCACGGCCCTGAGCCTCCAAACACCTTTAACACCCCTCCGGGGTGGTGACTCCACCACTGCCCTGGCACCCACTGCCATGGCACCCACTGCCCTGGCACCCACCACCCTGGCTCCCACTGCTCTGGGCACCCACTGCCCTGGCACCCACCACCCTGGCTCCCACTGCCCTGGCTCCCACTGCTCTGGCTCCCACTGCCCTGGCACCCACCACCCTGGCACCCACTGCCCTGGGCACCCACTGCCCTGGGCACCCACCGCCCTGGCACCCACTGCCCTGGGCACCCACTGCCCTGGGCACCCACCGCCCTGGCACCCACTGCCCTGGGCACCCACTGCCCTGGCACCCACTGCCCTGGCACCCACTGCCCACTGACCCTTCCAGTGAAGACATTTTTCCTAATATCCTACCTGAGCCTCCCCTGGTGCAACTTGAGGCCTTTTCCTCTTCTCCTATCACTTGCACCATGTGAGCAGAGCCCAACCCTCACCTCGCTGCAGCCTCTCTTCAGGGAGCTGTAGAGAGCAATGAGGTCTCTCTTCAGCCTCCTCTTCTGAAGACTGAACAACCTCAGTTCCCTCAGCTGCTCCTCACAGGACTTGTGTTCAAGACCCTCTCTCAGCTTCATTGCTCTTCTCTGCATATCCCCAGCACTTCAATGTCCTTCTTGGAGGGAGGGACCCAAAACTGAAGCCAGAATCAGCCTCCCTGATGGCTCAGAGCTCCACCTGTCCCTTTGTCACACCACAGGGTCACACAAACACAGAATGCTTCAAGCTGCAAGGGACCCTCATATGCCCAAGTGGTCAGGCAGCCTAGGGCCACATCCAGTCTGTCTCTGAATGCCTCCAGGGATGGGGCCTAGGCCACCTCTCTGGGCAACCTGTTCCACTGTCTCACCACTGTTATTGTGCCAAACCTCCTCCTGGTGTCCAACCTAAATCTCCCTTGCTTCAGTTTCAAACCATTGTCCCTCCCCCTGGCACTCCCAGCCCTTGGCAAAAGTCCCTCCCCAGCTCTCTGCAGCCCCTTCAGGCACTGGCAGGCTGCTCTAAGGTCTCCCTGCAGCCTTCTCTTCTCCAGGCTGAACACTCCCATCTCTCTCAGCCTGTCCCCACAGCAGAGCTTCTCCAGCCCTCTGATCATCTTGGTGGCCTCCTCTGGACCCTCTCCAGCAGGTCCATGTCTCTCTTGTGTTGGGAGCCCCCAGAGCTGGACTCTCTGCAGGTGAGCTCTGTGCTTTTCTGTGTGACAGAGATTAGAGCATGGAGCAGGCTTCCTGCTAATCATTGCCAGTGGCTCCCAGCTTTGATTTTTAGCCTGCAGCCACTGGAATGTGACCTGCACAGTCATCTGCTTTAATGTGTCACCAGCCTCACCAACCCACATCTCAAAAGCACCAAGCTCTGGGGTTTGCTGGCAGCTGAACCTCCTCACATGGAAGATGTCACTGGAAAGTGCCTCACAGTTGTTTCAAACATAAACCTTTGGAAAGTCCTTTGAAAACCTTCCCCAGTAGTGCTGATTGGAAACAAATGATGCTGGGTGCAGTTTCAGGGACCTATGACACAGGATTTTAGCAGCTTGGGATCCCTCCAGCACTGTTGAGCAACTGATTCAGCATAACCTTGCAAAAACTCTCACACTTCTCTGCCTCAGCATCTTGGCAGGAGAACCAAAGGCCCAGAGACAGTACACCCTTGACAGATGCAGTCCCTGCAGGAGATCAGGGCCCTGTGGGCAGCAGAATCACACTGCAGAGCACAAAGAGGACATGGACCTGCTGGAATGGGTCCAGAAGAGGCCACGGACATGATCAATGTTTGGAGCAGCTCTGCTATGGGGACAGGCTGGGAGAGTTGGGGCTGTTCAGCCTGGAGAAGAGAAGGCTCCCTCCAGGGAGACCTTAGAGCAGCCTTCCAGTACCCAAAGGGGACCTAAGGAACAGCCCTCCCTGGGAACTGTTCAGAAGGACTTGGAGTGGCAGGATGAGAGGCAATGGCTTTGTGCTGGAAAAGGGGAGACTTAGGCTGGACATCAGGAGGAGGATCTGCACAGTGAGGGTGGTGAGACACTGGCACAGGTTGAGGATGCTGAGATCCCGGCACAGGCTGCCCAGGGATGCTGTCGAGACCTTGTCCCTGGGGATACCCAGGATCAGACTCACTGTGTCCCTGGGCAGCCTGATCCATCTGGAGGTGTCCCTGCTGACTGCAGAGGGGTTGGACAAGATGACCTCTGAGGGATCCTTCCATCTGCAAAACTGTGAACCTCTGAAGGCACTCCAAAGCCCTGGAGGTCAAGTCAAACTGCAGAGCAGAGTGGGCACAGACAGAGCTTTCCAGAAGGAAAAGGAGAACAGGAAAAGGGGGGAGAGCCAGGAGCAGTGCACTGACAGGGAGCTCAGCAGCACTGCAGACACCTGAGGTTGTTCCCTGGTTCGTTGTTCTTCTTTTCCTGGAGTGACCTCACAGCACTTCGACAAATCAAAGCCTCAGTGCTGGAGAGATGCCCAAATGCTGCCCCCCTGCCCTCTGCTGCTGCTGGTTTGCCATGAGCACTGCTGCCTTCAGGGTCCTGTAAAACAAACAAGTTACATAACCACAGTGGATAGGACACGGTCAGGGAAGCTCTCAGAGGCATCTCCAAAGGCATCCCCTTGGCAGCTCTGCTGGGTGATTACAGGGGAAGGACTCACTTTGTGGGCACAGTGACTTCATCTGCCCCTTCTGTGCCAATCTCTTGAGATGACAATGCTGGGTTTAGGGGGTCAGGTGATTCACAGATCCATAGAGTGCTTTGGGTTGGAAGGGACCTTACAGCTCATCCAATTCCAACCCCCTGCCATGGGCAGGGACACCTCACACCAGCACAGGCTGCTCAAGGCCTCATCCAGCCTGGCCTTGAACACCTCCAGGGAGGTTGTGGAGCACAGAAGCACAGAATGTGCTCCACAACCTCCCTGGGCAACCTGTGCCGGGGTCTCAGCATCCTCAACCTGTGCCAGGGTCTCACCACCCTCACAAGAATTTCTTCCTCATCTCCACTCTCACTCTCCCCTCCCCTAGCTCAAAGCCATTGTCCCTTCTCTTGTCACTCCCAGCCCTTCTGAACAGTCCCTCCCCAGACTTCCTTAGGTCCCCTTTGGGTACTGGAAGGCTGCTCTAAGGTCTCCTAGAGCCTTCTCTTCTCCAGACTGAACATCCCCTACTCTCTCAGCCTGTCCCCACATGGGAGCTTGTCCAGGCTCTGATCATCTTCTACCCAGTGTAACCCCAATGTCCTTTACTGTAAAACAGTGACCCTGAGGCAGCAATGTGTGGAGGTTCCTGGTGAGGCAGAAACCAGCAGGGTTATATTAGAAGGTCTCCATTAATGTGAGCTGCAGCTGCCTGGGGTCACACCACAGAGCAGCTCGAAGGAGTAGAGCTCTCTTGATATCTTCTTTGTGGCTGTGCACGGTTAAGGGCAGTGCCTGTGGCTTGCCCTTTGGTCAGCCACATTGGGAAGGAGAAAGTTTCCTTTCCCCTGCAGAGGAGGCTGTGTCCCCTTTGCAGAGGAACAGGCTGCAGGATCAAAGTCAGTGAGAGCAGAGTTCAGGCTGGAAGGCACCTCAGAGAACATCTACTCAGCCCCCTGCCATGGGCAGGGACACCTCCCACCAGCACAGCTTGCTCAAGCTGTTCAAGGCCTCATCCAGCCTGGCCTTGAACACCTCCAAGAGGGAGGCAGCCACAGCATCCCTGGGCAACCTGTGCCAGGGTCTCACCACCCTCAAACTGAAGATCCTCTTCCTAATGGAAGGTGAATGGAGGTGAATCTCTTCCCTTGCACATCTCAGAACAAAGATGCAATCAGTGGGGGCAGCCTCCCTTCCTCTCCTACACCTGGCATCATTTCTGAGGGCAGGTACCAAAGTGCCAGAGTGTCTGACCCCTCCTGCCACACTGTCCCATGACTCCTTGGTGGAGGAGGGGGAGCAGGGAAACTCAGGAGCAAGCCCAGCTGTGATGGAGGAGAGCTTCTGCTTGAGATGTAAACTCTGGAGAAGCAACTTCTTGACTTGTGACCTATTTATGTAGTGGAAAATGATTGTAGGAGAGAGGATCTGGGATGGGACCTTTGCAGGTGAGCTGCTGGGAATTCAGAGGCCTCTCTTTGGAGCTCCACACCAGGAGAAGTTAAGCAGTCAGGAGGGGATTTTCCCTCAGCAGCACTCAGGGATTAAACACTCCCAGGGTGCTTGGCCTACATTCTCCTTTTGTCCCTTCAGCTCCCAGCAGGCAGCTCATGGAGGTCTCCTCTGAAGATGTGGTGATGAGCCAGGAACCTCGGGGAGCCTTTGTGAAACACACAATGAGCAGAGCTGTGCCCTCCTGCAGCACAGAGCTGAGGCTGCTCAGCCAGAGGCAGGACTGCTGAAGAGCAGCAGCAGAGCCCCTCAGAACTGCTCTGAACAAAAGTATCCCACAGGATCTCACAGGCTGTGACCTCCTTTCCTGCATTTTCTTTCTTCACCAGTGTTGCACAGAGCTCTCCAGCTCCAGTCCAGACTTTAAAATCCCATGGAGAGAGAATTTCTGGCAGTCTGCAACATCTTCTAAGTGCCTAAGAACAGGACTGACCTGCTGGAGAGCAGCACAAAGGAGAGGGACCTGTGAGTCCTGGTGAACAGAAAGATGCACACGAGCCAGCAAGGTGCCCTGGTGGCCAAGAAGGCCAAGGGCATCCTGGGGTGCAATAGAAGGGCTGTGGTGAGTAGGTCAGAGAGGTTCTCCTGCCCCTCTGCTCTGCCCTGCTGAGGCCACAGCTGGAATATTGTGTCCAGTTCTGGGACATTCAGTTTGAGAAGGAGCTCAGGGAAGTGCTTGAGGGAGTCCAGCCCAGAGCCACAAAACTGGCACAGGTTGAGGGTGCTGAGACACTGGCACAGGCTGCCCAGGGAGGTTGTGGGATCAGGCTGAGGGAGCTGGGGCTGGGACTGGGACTTCATCCCCCACCAGCCCAGGCCTCCCAATCGGTTCAGTGGGCTCCTTGCTTCCATACCACACTGCCCTCTCATGGAGCAGCAAAGACCTGGCACTCCCGAATTCCCATGGGAAATGGCAGTAGGGATGGGAGGGATACAGCCAGGGGTGGGATGTGGGGAGGTTATTTTGGATATGGAGGGCTTCTTGCCCACAGGCCATCAGGAGAGGTGATCCCTACAGCAGCAGGCTCAGGTCTTCTTTGTGGTTCCTACACCTCTGTTTTGTTCTAAGGGAGGAGGAGCAGGTGAGCAGGACCAGGAGGATGGGAGATACACCTGAGAGGTGCAAAGGGCTGATGCAAGAGGAGGATCATTTGGTAGATGTAACTTATTGAACAGAAGGGCCAGGTTCTGGAAAACAGGGGTGAAGACCAGCAGGGTGCTTGCTGGGAGCTGCTGGGAGCTGCTGGGAACTGCAAACACTATGGCTGCTAGAAAAATACCTCTGAGGCAGCTACCTGGAGCTCTCTGACCACACAGCAGATGGGCAGAGGCAGATGGTGGCAACTGAGCAGATCGGTCTAGAGACATCCCAAGGTCCCTTCTCGCCTGAGTCATTCATTCTCTGCTCCCATGCTCCCAGGAACTCTGTTTGCTGTCCCTGAACTGGGATGCACACTGCAGCTCCTGGTGGCCTCCCACTGATGGTGTTGTCTCTGTTGTCTGTGGGCACTGCTCCATCTGCCTGGGGTTTGAAGAAATGAGAGAATCTGCTGCAATGTGGCCTGGGGCCAGGTAGTGTCCTGGACACTGGAGAGACAGCAAGAGCAGGGAGCACAGCAGGGAAACCAGCTTGGGGGTTAGCTGCAGCCCAGTAGTGGTTTGGTCTTGGGCAGACATTTCACAGAGTCACAGAGATATTGAGGCTGGAATAGAGCTCTGAGGTCACCCAGTCCAGCCTATGCCCCAACACCACCACATCCACCTGACCAAGGCACCAAGTGCCACATCCAAGCTTTCTTGAAACACCTCCAGGGGCAGCAACTGCACCACCTCCCTGGGCAGTGCATTCCAGGGTCTGCCTGCCTTTTCCATGAGAAATTGCTTCCTAACATCCAACCTAACGCTGAGGAAGTGCTTCCTAACACCCAACCAGACCCTGCCCTGGCACAGCTTCAGGCCATACCCTTTCGTCTTGGTGCAAGTTGCCTGGGAGCAGAGCCTGTCCCCCACCTGACTGCAACTTCCCTTCAGGTAGCTGCAGAGTGTGCTAAGGTCCTCCCTGAGTCTCCTCTTCTCCAGGCTAACCAACCCCAGCTCCCTCAGCCTCTCCCCATCAGCCTTCCCCTCCAGCCCTCTTCCCAGCCTCATCGCTGTCCTCTGGCCCCGCTCCAGCCCCTCTTGCAGCAAGGGCCCAGAGCTGCACACAGTGCTCTGGGTGAGGCCTCCCCAGTGCCAGTACAGGGCAGAATGACAGCCCTAGTCCTGCTGGCCACAACGTTCCTGATACAAGCCAAGATGCTCTTGGCCTTCTGTGCCACCTGGGCACACTGTTGGCTCATGCTCAGCCAGTTGGCACCCAGCACTGCCAGGGCCCTCGCTGCCAGGCTGCTCTCCATGAGGTTATTGTGGGTTCCCTTGTGCTAAGGCAAGAGAGAGACTTGGCAGAGGAAAGGGCAGGAAAAAAGGCTCCTTCCACCCAGAGCATGTCAGCACTTCTCATCCGAGTGGGAAGCGTTCAAGAAGCTGCAGCTCCCTAGAAGCTCTCAGAGCTGACAGCAAAGCAGCCTCTGCTGTCAAAGGCAAAGGCTCTGACTGCTGCTTGGCTGTCAGCTTGTGCAGCTCTACAGGCTGTAGCAGAGGCTATCAGCTGCTCACAAGACAGCTTTTATTAAGGCTTTCAGGCTGGGTGTCTTTGACAGCCTCCTCCTGTTGGGGCTGGTATTTTTTATTGATGTAATGGGAAAGCTTTTTCCCTTCAGATGTCTTTTTAATGCCTCCTGTCTTGTTCTATCATGGAGCTGGAGAAATGAGAGATGGAAAACACCTGTGAGGTCAGGAGAGCTCTGCCTGTCCTCACCAGTACTGAATCCAGATGGGCAAATCCATTACATTCCTGTGGCATTTCAGGCATTGGTCACAAGTCTTCTGCCTGGGGTCAAAGCAAGCAGCTCACTGAGGCACAGGCCAGAGGATCTTCCCCTTTCTTCTGAGTCTTTGTTTCCAGAGCATCATTAAAGCTTCTGGCATGATGAGCTCATTGCCTTCCTCATCTCAGAGCCTCTCATTACAAGGCAAGGCAGCTGAGCCTCCTCTGGACTGCCAGGTTTTGCTTCCCATGAGTGCCACTCTCACACTTTGGCTCAGCTGTGACCTCAGGAGGAGGTCACAGCTGTGTTGGAGGAGTCAACCCAAGAGCACATCTTGCCCATACCTACTAATGCCTCTCTGGATCAGCAACGGTGTGGCCAGCAGGAGCAGAGAAGTGATGGTGCCCCTGGCCTGGGCATTGCTGAGGCTGCACCTCAAATCCTGGGTTCAAGTTTGGGGCCCTCACTCCAAGGGCACTGAGGGGCTGGAGCAGGTTAAACCAGGACAAGCACAGAGTCCTCATGCACTGCTCTCTGCAGGTCCAGCATGATGCTGTCCCATCCTTCCTGCAGAGAAAGATTTCAGCCACTGGGGACCATGCCCACTTTTACAGCACTTAGGTACCCACCTGAAGCCAGGAAACCCTTTGAGGCTTTGGAAGTGCTTCGTAGGTCCCCGTGTTTGCAGCCACTGAAGTCCCTGTAGGTCGTGGACTTCCCAGGGCATGGCTGGAAGGGATATGAAGAGACCTCTTCCCTACTGCCTGGGACTGGCTGGGGGCTGAGCTGTAGCATGCCCACTGTGTTCCAGCTATGCTCTCAGATAAGTAATCACTCCTGAGACCTGATACAGATGGCAAAAATGAAGGAGGGACTTGAAATTCTTTTCTATTGCTGCAGAGTTCAAAGCCTTTGCCTGGTACCCAGAAGGTTCTGCTGAGTTTGCTTTGCATTCCCAGGAAGCAAGAAAAGGAAACACCAAAATGATCCCATGTTTATCATCTTGGGACTTTCTGGCTCCACCCAGCTCTACCAGCTCCAGAGTGGCTGCAGACACAACTTCAAATCAGCAAATGGAGGTAGGAGGAACAACAATGTGCAAGCATATGGAGCACAGGCTGTGGATGTTCTGCATGTTGGGTAAGGAATTATCCCACACTGTCAACTTGGAGACCACAGCCAGGATGTGGGGCAGGGCAAGCCCAAGCACAAATGCAGGCTGGGTGAGGAGTGGCTGGAGAGCAGCTGGAGGAGAAAGCCTTGAGGGTGTCAGTTGGTGACAAACTCCCCAGGAGCCAGCACTGGTCACTGGCAGCCCAGAGGCAGCTGTGTGCTGGCTGCAGCCAGAGCAGGGAGAGCAGCAGCACAGGGAGGGGATTCTGCCCCTCTGCTCTGCTCTGCTCAGAACTCACCTGCAGCACTGCCTCCAGCTCTGAACCACAGAATGGGTTAAGTAGGAAGGGACCTTAAAGCTCCTCCAGTTCCAATCCCCTGCCATGGGGGACACCTCCCACCAACACAGCTTGCTCAAGGCCTTGAACACCTCCAGGCAGAGGGCATCCACAACCTCCCTGGGCAACCTGTGCCAGGGTCTCCTCACCTTCACTCTCAAGAATTTCTTCCTCATCTCCACTCTCACTCTCCCCTCTCCCAGCTCAAGGCCATTGTCCCTTCTCCTGTCACTCCCAGCCTTTGTCCAAAATCCCTCCCCAGCTCTCCTGGAGCTCCTTCAGGTACTGGAAGGCTGCTCTAAGGTGTCTCTGAAGCCTTCTCTTCTCCAGGTTGAACAAGCCCAATCCTTGTAGCCTTCTCACCCACGTTTTCAGAGGGACTCTTATCCCAGTAATGAATCATTCAGCAGCACCACTCTGGCACAGTCAAACACCAAGATGAAAGCTGAAATCCTTTCAGCCCAAGCGATTTGGTTTTGCTGTTTGACAGATTCTAAAGGCTGCTGTTAAGCAGAGCTAAGTGACTCAGAAAGCAGCAGAGAATTCCCACTGTGGACCTGCCCACTGTGAAACAGCTCTGCCTTGTTCCTCTCTGGCTTAATCCACATCTAATGGGAATTAAACCAAACAAAGGCAGGTTCTGAGGGAGCTGTGCTATCTGCCCTGTGATAAACAGGCAGAAAGGAACCCTGTCAGCTCTGGCACACGTGGGCTTCCTCCACGTCTGCTTCCGTGTCTGCAAGCCTCTCTGAATCTCCCAGGGCTGCTTTTGGTCTAATTGAAGATGTTATCTGGCCTGACAAACCTGGCCTAGCTCCTACCCTTTTGGCTCCTTATCTGTGGAACAGCCCACACTGAACAAGAGCAAGCACCCTGGGCATCCACACCTGGCATGCCCAAGAACAATAATTGCACTTTCTAGACAAATATAGTTTAGGATAAAGGACTTTGCTTGGCCAAAGTCTGTCACTCTCTAGACAAGAGCAGCAAACCTTCTGTGGTGGCTTTGTGAGAACACTATTAATCAGCAGAGATTAAGCAGTCAGTAAATTCTTCCTTCAGATACAAAATCTGGATGGTAAATGTGCCCAAACATGGCATCTGGGAGCTCTGCTAACAAGACTGTGCCCAAGCACTCCCTCTCTGAGGCTTTCTAGAGAGCAGCAGCTGGTTACAGCCATGATTTAAAAGCCAATTACAGGCTGTGTAAAATCCCTCTTATTTAACTCAATAATGTGTAATGGGCTCAGCTGGGATCGCTTTTATTTGGCTGGGGGGGGTTAATATCATCCCTTTAAACCCATTTCCAACAAAGCCCCTCTGTCTGAGGAGACACAGGAGATGCTGAGGGACAGGGAAGGGCTTTGCCATCATAGAATGAGTTGGGTTGGAAGGGACTTTAAAGATCCTCTAATGCCAAATCCCCTGCCGTGGGCATGGACACCTCCCACCAGCATAGGTTGCTCAAGGCTCAGCCCATCTGGCCTTGAACACCTCCAAGGAGGAAGCATCCACAGCCTCCCTGGGCAACCTGTGCCAGGGTCTCCCCACCCTCACTCTACACAATTTCTTCCTCATCTCCAGTCTAATTCTGCCTTTCTGATCTGAAGCCACAGGAGGTCTGAGAGCTGCAAAGGTAGGAGGAATCTCCAGGCAGGGACAGGTCTGGTTTGAGCTCCTGCCCTGATTCACTCACAGCAGTGCAGGAGTGCTCTGCAGTGAGGCTTTGGCAAGGGGAAGAGGATTCTGGTGTAGTCTGGTTTGTCTGGGTAAGACTGAAAACTGCCCTTAGATTTGGCCAGGCAGCTCCCAAAGCTGCACCCTCAGAAGTGTTTCCAGAGGAGAAGGCCAAAGCCTTGACTCCTCTCATCCAGCAGAACAGAGAATGAAACCTCCTGCAAATACACCAAGGAGAGAAAAACAGTAGGAAGGAGAACAAAGACTAAAATCTTCTGTAAATGCACCAGGGAGCAAAAAATTAGGCAGGTTTAGAAGGTGTTTAAACTTGAGGACCACAGTGATGCAAAGAGCTGAGTATAAATGGGTCACAAAACTCTAAAGAGGCTTCTAGGACTGGGAACAGTGAAGAGGTGGGGCAGGACTTGTGGGTCCCACCTCACTTTGAAGCCAGAGCTTGAGTGTTTCCTGAAAAGGATCACACAATGACAGCCTGGAGGGAAAGGCCCCAAGAGGAGTTGGGAACTCCACAGAATCATAGAATGGTCTGGGTTGGAAGGGAGCTCCAGAGCTCATTCAGTCCAAGCCCCTGCACTCAACAGGGACATCCTCCACTAGAGCAGGTCCCCACAGCCCTCTCCAGCCTCGCCTTGAATATCTCCAGGGCTGAGGCCTCAACCACCTCCCTGGGCAACCTGCTGCAGTGCTCCAGCAGCCTCCTGGTGCAGAACTTGTTCCTCACATCCAATCTCCATCTGCTCTGCTCTCAAACCATTGTCCTCATCCTGTCCCTGCAGGCCTTTGGGAATAGTCCCTCTGCAGCCTGATTGTAGCCCCCTCAGGTACTAGAAGGTAGCTCTAAGGTCTCCCTGGAACCTTCTCTTCTCCAGGCTGGACATCCCCAGCTCCCTCAGGCTGTCCTTACAGCAGAGCTGCTCCAACCCCCTGATCATTTTCGTGGCCTCCTCTGGACCTGCTCCATCAGGTCCATGTCCTTCCTGTGTTGAGTGCTCCAGACCTGGATGCAGTACTCCAGGTGAGGTCTCACCAGAGCCAAGTGGCAGTTCTGTGGGGCTTGGACATCTCACAGGACTGGGGCTGATGGCCACACTGGAATGCTGATTTGTACCTTCAGGTGGAAGGTGTGCTGATGTCTCCATGGAAATCTGAGCTGTGAGAAATGAGGCAAGGCCAAATGACTTCAATCTGTTTGCTCTTCTCTTCTTCAATCCCCCATCAAGGAGTTTTGCAGGACAGAACCAAGAGAGCACTCAGCTCTACTCACCCCAACCAACCAACCAAAAACCTTGAAAGGATTCTCTGTCCTCAAAGAAGAGTTCTGAGCCAGCAGTTCAACGCTCCCTTTTTTAACTGCACCAATAAAAAGACTCCTCCAAAACTGCTGTAAAAGTCCCACTGAGAGCACAGCACCCACTGGGACCTGCTGATGGTAGTGCACTGGCACAGGAGTGTTCTCCCTCAGCTGGGACAGAGAATCATGGAATCCTACAGTGGTTTGGGTTGGAAAACCCTCTGAGATCATCCAGTCCAATCATCAACTCAACAGCACCATGGCCACTAAACCCTGGTCCCAAGTGCCACGGCCACAGGTTTCTGGAACATGTCCAGGGGTGGTCACTCCACTACCTCCCTGGGCAGCCTGTGCCAGTCCCTGACCACTCTTGCAGCAAAGAAACTTTTCCTCATCTCCAACCCAAACCTCCCCTGCTGCAATTTGAGACTATTTCCTCTCCAGCCACCTGATGCTGGGGAGAAGAGCCCAACCCCAGCTGGCTACA
>WAAF01000237.1:709592-741691 GCA_013400475.1 Tricholaema leucomelas | reverse complement strand
CCCTGATGATACTGTGAGACTGTGATACAATGATAATATGCAGAAGGCTCAAGCACCTGTTAGCTTGGACTTCTCTTTCATATATAGGAAAACATTTACAGTTTCCTGTGTCTTTACGTGCATAAATAAGAAAAAGTGTTTAAGATCAGTCCTTAAAAGCTCCTGATAAACAGCTCTAGTGGCATAATGGAAAAGATTACTGCTCGCTCAGTACAAACTATGTTGCCAAGTAAAGAAATGAACATGTTACTACTGAACTACGACTGAAACTTCCTATTACAGGAAACCATAAATTCGCAAAACATTAGAAGATCAAAAGCTAGGGTAAAAACAATCCTCATTATTATACAAGAGGATTGTACATATATTGCAACTGAAAGTTACAGCTACAGCACTTGTCTACAACTATTTAAAACAGCAATAAATTGTTCCACCACATCCAGTTGTTGGCCAGTCACCAGTGCTGTGCCCCAGGGATCAGTGCTGGGCCCAGTCCTGTTTAATATCCTCACTGATGATCGGCATGAAGGGACTGAGTCCACCACCAGTAAGTTCGCAGATGACACCAAGTTGGGAGCATGTGTTGATCTGTTAGAGGGCAGGAAGGCTCTACAGAGGAACCTGGACAGATAGACACAGTCCAACGCCATGAGTTTTAACAAGGCCAAGTGTCAGGTTGTGCACTTCTGTCACAACAACCCCAAGCAGAGATACAGGCTGGGGACAGAGTGGCTGCAGAGCAGCCAGCCAGAGAGGGACCTGGGGGGGTACTGGTCGATGGCTGACTGAACATGAGCCAGCAGTGTGCCCAGGTGGCCAAGAAAGCCAATGGTATCCTGGCCTGTATCAGGAATAGTGTGGCCAGCAGCACCAGGGAAGTCATTCTGCCTCTGTACTCGGCACTGGTTAGGCCACACTTTGAGCACTGTGTCCAGTTCTGGGCCCCTCAATTTAAGAAAGATGTTGAGGTGCTTGAATGTGTCCAGAGAAGGGCAACCTTGACTGCCTGGACAGATGGGCAGAGTCCAATGGGATGGCATTCAATAGCTCCAAGTGCAGGGTGCTGCACTTTGGCCACAACAACCCCATGCAGAGATACAGGCTGGGGTCGGAGTGGCTGGAGAGCAGCCAGACAGAGAGGGATCTGGGGGTGCTGATTGATACCCGCCTGAACATGAGCCAGCAGTGTGCCCAGGTGGCCAAGAGAGCCAGTGGCATCCTGGCCTGCATCAGGAATGGTGTGGCCAGCAGGAGCAGGGAGGTCATTCTGCCCCTGTACTCTGCACTGGTTAGACCACACCTTGAGTACTGTGTTCAGTTCTGGGCCCCCCAGTTTAGAAGGGACATTGAGATGCTTGAGCGTGTCCAGAGAAGGGCGACGAGGCTGGTGAGAGGCCTCGAGCACAGCCCTACGAGGAGAGGCTGAGGGAGCTGGGATTGTTTAGCCTGGAGAAGAGGAGGCTCAGGGGTGACCTTATTGCTGTCTACAACTACCTGAGGGGTGGTTGTGGCCAGGAGGAGGTTGCTCTCTTCTCTCAGGTGGCCAGCGCCAGAACGAGAGGACACAGCCTCAGGCTGCGCCAGGGGAAGTTTAGGCTCGAGGTGAGGAGAAAGTTCTTCACTGAGAGAGTCATTGGCCACTGGAATGGGCTGCCCAGGGAGGTGGTGGAGTCGCCGTCCCTGGGGCTGTTCAAGGCAAGGTTGGACGTGGCACTTGGTGCCATGGTCTAGCCTTGAGCTCTGTGGTGAAGGGTTGGACTTGATGATCTGTGAGGTCTCTTCCAACCTTGGTGATACTGTGAGACTGTGATACTGTGAAACTGTGATACTGTGAACGAGGCTGGTGAGGGGGCTGGAGCACAGCCCTGTGAAGAGTGGCTGAGGGAGCTGGGGTTGTTCAGTCTGGAGAAGAGGAGGCGTGGGGGAGACTTTATTGCTCTCTACAACTGCCTGAAAGGAGGCTGTAGCCAGGCAGGGGTTGGTCTCTTCTCCTAGGCAGCCAGTGACAGAACAAGAGGACACAGTCTCAAGCTGTGCCAGGGCAGGTTTAGGCTGGGTGTTAGGAAGAAATACCCATTGGAATGGGCTGCCCAGGGAGGTAGTGGAGTCACCATCTCTGGAGGTGTTTAAAAGGAGGCTGGATGTGGCACTTAGTGCCATGGTTTAGTTAGTTAGGAGGGTTAGGTGATAGGTTGGACTCGATGATCTTGAAGGTCTTTTCCAACTTGGTTAATCCTGTGCTTCAGTGATTTGCAACCACCTCAAGATCATGCGGGGCTTGATCCTCCACAGTGATGAGTAGTATGAGAACCACAGTATCACAGAATGTTAGGGGTTGGAAAGGACCTTCAGATAATTGAGTACAAGCCCTTTTCCAAAGCAGGATCACCTAGGGTAAGCTGCACAGGAATGTATCCATGCAGGTTCTGAAAGCCTCCAAAGAAGGAAGACTTCACAAGCTCTCTGGGCAGCCTGTTCTAGTGCTCGTCACCCTCACCATAAAGTGTCTCCTTGTCTTGTGTATGTTGTACTCATTACTTCTCCTATCACTGGTCACCACCGAAAAGAGACTGGCACCTTCATCTTGACACCCACCGCTCGGGTACTTATAGATGCTGATAAGCTCCCCTTGTAGTATGTACTTCATGTCTAGTGCACTCAGTCATTAAGTCTGCCAGGTATATTCACCTGCTCAAGTTTAAACCAGTATATCTCAGTGCCTGTGGAACAACAGTAGAGTTTCAAGTCTCATGTAAGACCCAGCTGTGTGAACTCTGTGATGAAGAGGAGCAGAACTGAGAGACTGATCACCTCACATGCCATTTCCAAATAGTATCAAGGCCTTCAATAAGAATTTTTGTGGATGACAGTTAATTTAGATCAATAACCCCCATTTCTTTTGCAGTTTTTTCAGCCTCAGAATTCAATTAATTTTTAGTGATCACAGGATATTAGGGGTTGGAAGGGACTTCCAGAGATAATCAAGTCCAAGCCGCCTGCCAGAGCAGGACCATATAATGTAGTGTGGGTCACACAGGAACACATCCAGACAGGTCTTGAAAGTCTCCAGAGAAGGAGACTCCACAACTTCCCTGGGGAGCCTGTTCTGGTGCTCTGTGAGCCTCGCAGTAAGGAAGTTCTTCCCCATGTTGAGGTGGAACCTCCTTTGCTGTAGTTTACATGCATTTCCCCTTGCCCTATCCCAGGAAGCAAGTGAGAAGAGTCTGTAGCATCTCTCTTGGCAGCCAGCTGTCATATATTTATATACATTTATTAGATCCCCTCTCAGTCTTCTCCTCTTCAGATTAAAAAGCCCCAGGTCTCTCAGCCTCTCCTCATAAGGCATGTGCTCCAGTCCCTTAATCACCCTTGTAGCCCTCGTGGCCTAAAGCTAATGAGACACTTTGAGGATAAAATCTTATTGTTCCACTACTATAGTTTAAAATCAAATATGGAGCACTGGAAAGCTGTAGCAACTGCTCCTGTAAAAATTAAACTGCCTTTAAAAGCAGTATTTTAGGAAAGTTTTCAATCCAGTGTTTCCAGTATATTTTATTACCTGAAATATGAAACAAATTGCTGTGGAAGATGGCATGAAAGCAATCCTTGCAGGAATGACATGAGGCCTTTCATGAGGAATTACTACAGTAGCTGAGGCTCAATTATGCCAAACCCTTCAAGCACAAGAGTTCAGATAAATAGTTATAAGCCATGAATCACCTAGTGTCAGTGCAAACTATTCCCTGTCAGCTCAGGTCATTTAAGCATTTCAATCGCTTCTCTATTGCATTTCTGAAGCTGACATAGCAATGGTTGTTAATTATGAGATGCAGTGAAAAATGGTTTGCTGGGGCAAACCAGAACATAATCACAGAAAGGTCTGGGTTGGAAGGGACCTTTAAAGGTCATCTAGTCCACTCCTCCTGCAGTAAGCAGGGATATCTTTTAAGTATGTCAGGTTGCTCAGAACCCTGTTCAACCCAACCTTGACTATTTCCAGGTATAGGGCATCTACCACCTCTCTGGGCAAGCTGTTGCAGTGTTTCACTACTGTCATCATAAAAAAAGTTTCTTTCTTATACCTAGTCTGAATCTACACTCTTTTAGTTTAAAGCCATTCCCTTTGTTCTATCACAACAGGTTCTGCTGAAGTCTGTCTTCAAACAGACTGAGAAGTTGTTTCAATCAAGTCCTTATGCATGTTTAATCACATACTTACGAGTGTTGTTTCCTAAATCCCAGCTACACAATACAAGCCAAACTGATTCTTGTAAGTCTCTTCAAGCCATACTTTCTCTGCTAAATTTACAGTGTGTGTCTTTAGTAGGGATAAAAGGTCAATACATGTTTTTTTTTAATATTTCTGTCATTTCACTTTTAAGACAGGAAGGAAGGGTGGACTGGGCAAAGACCTGGCTCTCAGGGAACAGGAAGGGAGGGAAGTCTAGCCAGCGTGTTGGTTACTCAACCTTTTCATTTACTGGAAGTAAGTCCAGGAGTGAGATGAATTCTAGCTCTGTGCTGCTCCTGAAAGGGAGTGCACAGATGTACAAATATGTCCTTGTTGGACAAATGATCATGTTCTTCCATCATAAATGAACTACCTTCTGTATAGCTTAAGGATAAGAAAGCTGCCACAAGTAAGAAGCTGTTTAAAACTTGTGTTCATAGAGCATTAAATATACTTTATGTAAATGCTTAATATTTGCTTTGGACTAATATGCAAGAACTAATTTAACAAAATTCAGCCCAGATGTTTTGCTATGATCTATATACTTTTGTAAAAGTCTTGCTATACTGTCAAAATACAAATACAAGAAGTGTTTCCACTAAAAGCAGATAGATGATTACTTTTCTATCTCATATATGAATTTTTATGTCCTTTAACAGCAAATGTATTCAAAAGTGCATTCAACTCCAACAAAATCATTAATGTCTTAGCTTTGTGTTTTTCTCATATTACTGTATGTCAGTATATAAGCTAAATGTGCATTTTATTGCCATTTTAATAATTTATAGTGTTGATTTCTTTTTGGTAAATCTATCATTTGCTCAGTGTCTGCACATTCTGCCTTCGACTTATTCTTGTGCAGACACCAATTAACGAACATTAGCAGTGAGATTTTTACATTTTCTATCAATGCTACTGAAAGCATTTGATAAACATTGTCTTAGCTATATTTAGGACAGCCAGAGCCACGCAACAGTGTCTTCCCTTCACATCCAATTTGTATTTTCCAGTTTAGTGTACTTCTCAGAAAGTCATATAACTAAAAGGAGTACAAAACTTTTGTGCATTTTATGCTGAAACATCTGCAACAGGCATCTCGTATCAACAGTTTCATAGGAAAACTAAGGCCTTGCTTGTTAAGTTTTCACTTCCATGGCCAAAACATGACATTAATTTTGTATTTTCACATGGAAAAATGTCTGCAGGTTGGTCCAAGATTACACAGTGCCCTTTTTCTGCCTCCAGTGTTGTCAGTTCATGGAACATTTATATACCGCAGTAAGAACAGGAGATTCTTTAGTAAGGGCCGAGAAAACACTAATAAAAATGCTTCCTTGGGTGAGAATAAGCTTCTTGCATAATTACATTTTTTTTAGTCTGCCTTTTGATCTTTTCACGTATTGGCATCTTTATGGTTTCCTGTAATAGGAAGTTTAAGTAATAATTCAGTAGTACAACGTTTAATAACAACACAGAGCATCTTAATGCTGAAGCGGTAATGCTCTGTGCCAATAGGCAACTAAAGATGCCTAATAAAAAGAAATATGTTTTAAAATATGGTATAAATATATTTAAGATCATATGGAAAAACTCTATATATTTTCTTGTACACATATTCTCTTTACGTACATGTATACCTAAAAAGGAAAATAGATTATTCATTGTAAGGAATCCGGTTTGTTAGGCTAATTGTGGGACATTCTGCAAGTCGGGGTAAGTAAGATTACTTCATACATTGCTCAAGATGAGTTTGAGGAGGGTGGTGCAACTGGCAGTCTGACAGAACCCACAGGACAATACTGTCTGCCTAACAGCAGGCACTGACACTACATCCATATGGAGAAAAACAGCTCTGCCTGTGCAGTTAGGTCCCTAGATGCTTTATCCATCACCACCATCAAGTTGCATTCCCAAAACAGTGTCTGAAGAAAGGGCAAGAAAAAAAATGGATTTTCAGGGAGCCAGAGATAAAGCTGTTTAGGGGAAGCAAGCAATGCTTTCATAATCGTTTTAAATGGTTTGGAGATTTCAGTGTTAAACTTGATGCTGGTTGCTCTAAGTAGCTAAAGATCCATTTGGCTCATTGTAAGTTGCAGAAAAGGAAGCTTTTTGGCTGTTTTTTTTCCCTATCTGAAGCTGACTTGCAAAAGCCAAATTTAGGTAAGATTGTGCCTTACTTTTGCTGCTTTTGAAATTACAGTTATAAGATGCAGCTCAGATATTTTAAAGTGACTAATGATCTGGTCATTTCAGCCTCATCTACCAATATAATTCAAATTAAGAAAAATGTCAAAAGAAGGAAAATTATGTTGATGTGACAGTGTGTCATTTTCACTTTCATTGCCTTAACAATGAAAAGTCAAAATTATTAGACACTCCTTGAAACTGTTTCTTCATGGGGATTCTCCTTCTTTTCCTCCTTCATTTCTGTAGCAAAAATATCAGGAATGTCATGTGTGGCCTTTCCTGGTTTGCTATATGACTTAATCTGGAAGGGAGAAGCAAAAGATTATCAACCTGATCTACGTTTATCCAACACTCTTTAAATATTTCACAGAATCACAGAAAGTACCCAGTTGAAAGAGCCCTTGAAGACCATCCAGTCCAGACCCAGTATTGAAGGGTCAACACTAAACTGTGTCCCCAGGCACCAGGTTCACACACTGCTTGAACATCTCCAGGGATAGTGACACCACCACTGCCCCGGGCAGTCCATTCTGATGTCTGACAACTCTCTCTGAAGAATTATTTCCTAGCATCCAGCTTGAACCTTCCCTGGTGCAGCTTGAAACCATTACCTCTATTCCTGTCGCTTGCCACCAAGGAGAAGAGGCTGCCCCCTCCTTGCTCCAATCTCCCTTCAGGTAGTTGTAGAGAGCAATGAGGTCTCCCCTCAGCCTCCTCTTCTCCAGACTGAACAAACCCAGCTCCCTCAGATGCTCCCTGTAGGTCATGTGTTCCAGGCACTTCATCAGCCTCATTGTCCTTCACTGAACACGCTCCATGCTTCCTATAGTGAGTGGCCCAGAAGTAAATGCAATACTCAAGGTGTGGCCTCACCAGTGATGAGTACAGGTGATCACCTCCCTGCTTCTTCTGATCACAGCTTCTAAAACAGGCCAGGATGCCATTGGCTTTCATGGCCACTTGAGCACACTACTGACTCAGGTTAAGTCAACTCAACCAACACTTACAGGTCCCTCTCCAAGTTGCAGCTTTCCAAGGACACATCCTCAGGTCTGTAACTTACCATGGCACAGTTGTGACCCAAGTGCAGGACGGGCACTTGGCCTTAAAATCATAGAATCATAGAATCAAACAGGTTGGAAGAGACCTCCAAGATCATCCAGTCTAACCTAGCACCCAGCCCTATCCAATCAACTAGACCATGGCACTCAGTGCCTCATCCAGTCTTTTCTTGAACATCTCCAGGGACAGTGACTCCACCACCTCCCTGGGCAGCCCATTCCAATGGCAAATAACTCTCTCTGTCAAGAACTTCCTCCTAATATCAAGCCTGTACCTCTCCTGGCACAGCTTGAGACTTTGTCCCCTTGTTCTGTTGCTGGTTGCCTGGGAGAAGAGACCAACCCCCACCTGGCTACAACCTCCCTTCAGGCAGTTGTAGACAGCAATGAGGTCATCCCTGAGCCCTCTCTTCTCCAGGCTAAACAACCCCAGCTCTCTCGGCCTCTCTTCATAGGGTTTGTGTTCCAGGACTCTCACCAGCTTCGCCACCCTTCTCTGGACATGTTCCAGCACCTCAACATCTCTCTTGAATTGAGGAGCCCATAACTGGACACAGTACTTGAGGTGTGGCCTGACCAGTGCTGAGTACAGGGGAAGAATAACCTCCCTTGTCCTACTGGCCACACTGTTCCTGATACAGGCCAGGATGACATTGGCTCCCCTGGCCGCTTGGGCACACTGCTGGCTCATCTTCAGCTACTATCTACCAGTACCCCCAGATCCTTTTATTCCTGGCTGCTCTCCAGCCACTCTGTCCCCAGCCTGTAGCATTGCTTGGGGTTGTTGTGGACAAAGTGTAGAACCTTGCACTTAGCCCTGTTAAATCTCACCCCATTGGTCTCTGCCCACCCATCCAGCCTGTCAAGGCCCCTCTGCAGCACTCTCCTGCCCTCCAACAGATCAACACCTGCTCCTAAGTCAGTGTCATCTTCAAACTTACTGATGCTGGACTCAATCCCCTGGTTCAGATCATTAATAAAGATATTGAATAGGACTGGGCCCAGCACTGATCCCTGGGGACACTACCAGTGACAGCTATCAACTGGATGCGGCACCATTCACCAACACTCTCTGTGCCTGGCCCTCCAGTCAGTTCTTGACCCAGCACAGAACGAATCTGTCCAAGCCACGAGCTGCCAGCTTTGCCAGGAGCTTGTTGTGGCAGACAGTGTCACAGGCTTTGCTGAAATCCAGGCAGACTACATCCGCAGACTACATCCACAGCCTTCCCCACATTCACTAGGCAGGTAACCTGACCATAAAAGGAGATCAGGTTGGTCAGGGAGGACCTGCCCTTCCTAAACCCATGCTGGCTGGGCCTGATCCCTTGGCCATCCTGTAGGTGCTTTGTGATGACCTGACTCAAGATGACCTGTTCCTTGCCTGGCACCGAGGTCAGGCTGACAGGTCTGTAGTTTTTTGGGTCCTCCTTCCGGCCCTTCTTGTGGATGAGCATCACACTGGCAGATTCCAGTCTTCGGGGACCTCTCCAGTGAGCCAGGACTGTTGATAAATGATGGAGAGTGGCTTGGCCAGCTCATCTGCCAGCTTTCTCAGCACTCTAGGATGGTTCCCATCTGGTCTCATGGTCTTGTGAGGATTCAAGTGGCTCAGCAGGTCCCTTACTTCTTCCTCATGGATTACAGGGGGACTATACTGGTCCCTGGCTCCATCTGCCAGCTCAGGAGGCCAGCTGTCCTGGAGACAACCTGTCCCACTATTGAAGATTGAGGCAAAGAAGGTGTTAAGTACCTCTGCCTTCTCATCATCTCTTGTCACTATATTCTCCTCTACATCTAATAAGGAGGGGAGGTTGTCCTTGCCCCTTCTTTTGCCATTAATATATTTATAGAAAGATTTTTTATCCTCCTTAACAGCAGTGGCCAGCCTGAATTCTATCTAAATGAGCTTTTGTCTCTCTAATTTTTTTTCCTACAAGACCTAATAACATCCTTAAACTCTTCCTGTGGGACATCTCCCCTTTTTTCCAAAGGTGATACACCCTCTTGTTTTAATTCAGTTCCTTCAGAAGCTCCTTGCCCATCCAGTCTGACTGCCTCCCTTGTTGGCTCATCTTTCAGCACAATGGGACAGCCTGTTCCTGTGCCTTCAAGAGTTCTTTCTTGAAGTAGGTCCAGTGCATACACTTGCTGAACTTCATACAATTCATATAATTAAACTAACATAAAAAAACCCTTAAATGGTTTGACTTAAAAACACATGCCCTACTACTTGGATCTTGGTGTCATGAGAAATCCTGACACCAGGATCACAGTTTTCCAGGTCTGAATAGTTTGTTTTGAAAATTTCAAGTAGCTGCAACCAAGCTTTTTTTGGCAGGATATCTAAGACAATCTCAGCTCTGTATTTTTCTGTCAACTCTACACACAGGTAGGACTCTAGATATGTAGTTACAAGCACATACAAAAGTTACACAACGTGAAATCTGCCTTATGTGATGGTTTGGGTGTTCCCCACCCCCCACACTTTTAGAAATCACCCAGACTAGACTCAGTCGGCTCTGGAAATTTGAATGAAGCTTATATTTACAGATGGCACAATTTACAAGCAGATATTTACAGTATATACAGTTATATACAGAAATATACAAGGTAAAAAAAGTAATACAAACACAATTCCCCTCCCAGAAACCTGAGTTCCCAGGAGGGGCTCTCAACCACCCCCTCACCTTCCCCCTACCCCTCTCAACCTTACCCCAGTCCTAAGGAAGAATGGAGGTTCGGCCAAGAGGATTAAAAAGCAAGGTGAAGCAGCCAAACAAAGGAGGGTGAGGTTAGAAAGCAAGATGGAGTCCAGCCAGCAGCCTCAGCTTCTCCCCAGCAGGCAAAGCTCCCCAGCGAAGAGAAGAAGCAAGTGAAGTAATCTTTGTTTTGCCTTTCTTCTTTACACATCCCAGCAAGACTGTGAGGGAAGTAGACCTCACCATTGTTTTCATTTTACAGCCTATCATCTAGTTCTTCTCACCAAAACATGCTAGCTAGGCTCAAACTAGCACACCTTAGTTTTTGTCTGTATGTGATATTCACCCCCTAGCATTCATAATAAATTGCTCCAGTAGGAAATAGATGGTTGTTTCACTCTAGGAAGCATGCACTGCTCTCATTAATTGATCTTGACTTAATTGCTCAATTTTCTGTCTACTTATCAATAACTAAGAGAAGCATAAGTCTTCTAATTCTTCCTTGTAAAGAACCACTATTCTCTTAACCATGAACATTTAATCAAATCAAGGCCACCCAATATGTGTTTGTTTAACAAACTGCAGGAAAAGCATCCCAAGGTTTGCATATGGGTGGCTAAATTTGTTTTTCTTTCCCATTTACGTGTGACACTATTACCACAAGAGGTAAAAAAATGTATAAAATTAATGTCATAACACCACAAAAAATTTCTTTAGGCAGCTAGGGAGTAATCACAAAGCAGCCTCCTTTTACCTACTCTGTCTGGCTGCCCTATGGGGTCTCTCTGTGGTCAGCATGGTCAATAGAGAGATATCCAGCACAACGCAGAAGCCCTAGTGTTCACTCCTGTGCTGAATAGCCCTCTGGGCAGGCTACCTCTCCTAAAAGGGCAGCTACAGAACGACCTACAGAGCAGCACTTTGTCAAGCTAAAATTAAGAAGTGTGCCCTTACAAATGACAGTGGGGTCTCACAAGACATCTTTGTTTCTGGTGCAGCTTCCCAGAAAATATATTAAATGTGTTACATTCATCTGAGGTTCTGAAGTCCTACTCATACCTATCTCTTCTCCCCAAATTAAGCTAATCAATATGCTACCTGCAGCTTTAGCCACAGCTGCTTTCAGAGTCACTGCTATTGCTGATATTTCTGCTATGTCTTTCTGTTCTGTAATTGTGGCACTGCAAGCAGCAGAGGTGCTGACAGCCATGGAGTTAGTGGCAATGCTGACAGCAACAGCAGAGGAGGCAGTGGAGCAGTAAATACCTTTGTTGCTTATGCTACACCTTGAGTTTATCACTCCTCTTTCTTAGGAGTAAGTTTTGAGAGTTTTGACAACTTAAAACTCTTTAATACCTGACTTTCCTTATTTCAGCAGGTTACTTAGGTAGAAATTTTTCTAGGTGCCTTTTTCTTTTTTTTTTTTTAACCTGCCATCAAAAACTAATTCTCTTACAGCACCACTAAAAACTGTGTATACTGCTGATGGCTTTATTTCTATACTACCTCCATTTCTCTTATATAATTAATCTATTAATCTAATGTGAGATATTAATTTTATTAATTACAGTATTACCATTTTATTAAATCTAATTAATGACGCAAATTCTGGTTTAGCATTTAATTATTTTCCCCTGCCAATCACTTTTCTCTAATCATTATTTATCTTGTTGTACAAAGGCATTTATCCTGGCAACTTAACTTGTGCTTAATTTTAACTATAACAGGTTGGCTCAGTCTGTGTCAAGTGCACCATACATTCAGTCATGCTGGATCACAGCTAGAGAGAAAAAACAGAGTAATGACACTGACATTGATTCTACAGGCCCTCGTATTAACCATAAGAGAAAGCTCATAAAAGAAAGACAAGGGGGTATCCACTCATTTGAAAAAATAAACAGGTATTTCTTAAAGATACAAAGTTGTTTTAGAAACCTCCACCAGATGAAACGGTCAGGAAACAACACATATGTCTGTAAAAAGAAAGAATTTCTATGGCAAAAAAAAACTGAGCTTGAAAATAATGGGAAATTCCTCCTGATTTTAAGCCAAGAATGCTCACATAAAGCACTTAAGTACATTGAGAGATACTGTTCTTGCAGTATACAATGCCAGTGCAAAGGCTGCCTTCCAAGTATACATCATATAGCCTAAGGAACAGAAACAATGACATTTCAATTGTCTTACTTGATCAAACTGGGGGTCTTCTCCTCGTTGCAGAGATTTGGTCAGTGGCTTCTCCTATAAGAAAATATATTAAACATGTATTTAGATCAGTATTATGCTGTATGCTATCAACTCTACTATTATTTTTGATAAGGTTTTACTCACATAATTTGCCTCCTGAGCAGTTTCCTGATGGACATACTGTTTGTTTCACATACAAAGAGTACTTCAGTACACATATGACCTAGTACTGACAGTGTCTTTAGTGTCTTTCCAAGAAAGAAAAGCATTAACTATTTATTACACCTGAGTTACTTGCTGCTCACACAGGTGATAAATTCTTTCAGAATCCTAAAAAGCACCTGTCATTTCCTGTAATAAATAACCAAGGAGCTCTATTTAGCTATAGGATGTACCTTCTTTTTGTAATACTACTAGGCAAAGCAAACACGTCCATAGACACAGTATATCATGAGCCTAGCAAAAGAAAGGTGATACTAGAAGAATCAGATACTATAGAGTTAATTTTAAAGGAAGGCAATTGTGGAAAAATGACTGCCTTACTCAAAAAGAAAACAAACAAACAAACAAAACCCCCAAAATCCAAACAAGATGTAGAGGGAGCATTTACAGAAGCAAAATTTCAGGACATCCTCAAAGTAGAGAAGGGAAAGCCACAGAGAACTGCCCAATCCAGAAAGAGACCTTAGTTGTGAAGATGCATTCACCTTTATGGCTTTTTGGACAGACTCAATTAACTGAGACATGCAGAAATGCATAGTCAGCTATTCTAGATATGTGCAATGGTGCACAATCCATGAATCTCCTAAACCACATTGAAAATAAACAACATATGAAGGCAGATGACAGTCTGAGAAACATGTCAACATCACCATTACAAGTCTGCACTGAATAGTACTACTGTTGCTGGTGCCTGAAATGTGCCAGAGACTTATTCTTCTGTAAATCATGCATCTTTCCCACAGCTGCCAGATTGGGGCTCTCCCACCAGCTCAGCATGAGATTTTCTGTTCAGCTTTCAGCAAACTATCACACTCATCAGCATCTGCTAATGTATCAGGCAAAATACCATCACTGCCAGGGGATGCGAGATGCAAACCAAAGAAATCTTTAAAGCTGCTGAGATAATGGAATGGAGAGACTTAAGGCAGTTCAAAGATTTCTATTATTTAACGTTTCTCTCTGAAGAAAATGTTGCCCAGTATAATCTGCTGACTGATTTTGAAATTCATTATGCTGATCCACTCATAATGCCAGCTGGCAAGGTGGCTGGCTGTATGGTGATCACAGTATCCCCTGACTACCCACTAAATAGAAGCATCAACAAAATGTTTTCTAGTGAATCACTGATTCATACACGACAGTCATCAGTATCTTTATTGCTATCTCTAATGTCTAAAATGACTCCTCTAGGTTTCCTTAAGGATACAATAACTATTAATTAGAACTTTATGACAGATTATTTGTAATGAACAGACACAGCAAAACCTTGTGGCCAGACACAGACATGAGACTACCCCACCCGCAGTCCTCCTCTTCAATCAGTAACTCCCCACTACCCCACCTAGTTGTGTCTCCTGGGAGGACAATACTTCTTTTGTCTGCTGCTGCACACTGAAGAGGACAGCAGATAATCCTTCAAAGGCAGTGTTCAATTTATTTACAAGGGGAAAAAGGTTCTTAAGTCTTTATGGGTCCTGGAGAAACCAAGGTACTAAGAATTAGTGCTGTGTATAAAACAGCCCAACACACAACCTTTTTTCAATTAAATTTCTGTTACGGAAGACTTGGCATTAGTACAGAGTTGTCTTCAGGTCTCTTTCAGTAAAAAGGGCCTTGGCAGGCAGAAGCTTTGTGCTCCCGTGCCCAACACTGTAATATTTGTCTTTCAGCATAGTATCTAAAATCCTGCAGAACTGCATTCAGTGTTTTAGGCAGAAATGAGGTGTGGGATTCCTTGTCACACTTGTCTGTAAGGTGGGCACAATTAAACAAGACAATACATCTGCTAGGAAGCCAGGTCTGGAACTGTTATCCTGAATCGCCCTCACCACCACATTATCTGTCTCTGGAAGCACACATACCTCACAAATACTTCAGTTTCTGAGTTTGGCATTCCTCAGGGCCTGCACTTTGGAGTTTGTCAAGATCCCTCTATTTGGACAAGGCAGTACCACTCATCTTTTGCTCTCTCACAGGTGACCAAGGCTTCCCCAAACATGGTATAGTCACATAAATATTCATACGCCATGCAACAGACTTGGTCACAACAGAAGGCAGCCCTGAGATGGAGACTAGCCAAGGATACCTATCAAAAGCCAAGAAGGCTTCTGCTGCCATAACTTCTCCATGTCTGCAACTTAAGGGCTTTAAGTGAAGCCTTTTTCTTCCCTTCACCCCATCCAGCATCTATTGCTATTCCTGCTGCTTCTCTCCTCGTGCTCTTTTCAGGCAGCAGCTGCTACAGCTGCCTCTGCTGCTTCTTCATCCCTGTTTAGGTTGCTGCTGTTGCACTTCCCTTGACTTTTTCTGCTACCAGTGACTCTGCCTGCAGTGACTATAGCTATGGCTCAGTCCTGCTGGACCTGAGCTGACCCTGTGAAACCTGTCTCTGCACACATCTCATCCTGTTCTGGGAGCAGGGTGCTCACGCCAGAGCAACTCACTATACCCTAGCAGCATGTGGCAATAACCACAGAAAAACATATTCGAGGCCTGCAGATGTGGGAAAACTAACAATAGAAGTTATTTATTACTAATGATGATTTCTGAATAGAGAATGAACCGAATAAAGATGAATGGCTGATACAAAGAGGATTTTGGTACTGAAGAGCCCAAAATATAAAGCAGTGATTGCTTGCATGATGAGAGTAACAAGTGACTATGTCAGAAAGACACTGCTGAGTAAATGCAAAGACAGCTTCAACTACATGCATGTGCTTCCAGTGTCCTTCGGTAACAGCACTTTTCTTTTATGCAATAGGGGTTTTTTTCGCCTACTGCAAACATCTGCATATTCTGTAACACCTTGTTCTAGTACTCTTAAAAATCTTACCATTTAATTATATGGAATATTTTCAATATCATTGCTATAGCAGCTACTACATAAAATATTTTTATACTCACGGCAGACATTTTCATTACACGCCAAAGGTTCAGGACTGGCAAAGTTAAGGTTAAAACGCGTAATAATGTGAAATCGCCACTGAGTAACAGAAATTCACAGCAGTCTATTTACCCTGGAGACACACTTCTTTAAAAGGTTTTTTAAAAAATCATTTAAATGCTTTCCAGCCTCAAGCTAGTGTTTTATTTTTATTTGTTTTCTTGCCTCCCCAATAAGGAATTGTCAGAGGCCATTTTATAGTATGAGGTAAGTCTGAGTCTCTGTAGAGAGAAATCTCTTCCAAATCTCCGATGAATAGATAGGCTGAATCTGGAGCCAAAGCCTACAACCACAAAACATGAATGAAGCTCTGATTAATCAGAAAGAGCCCATAACTTTGTCAGCTATAAAATAAATCTGAACATTTCAGAAGAATGGACTCTTAACAACATTTCCATTTTTAATCACTAAGTTAAACATCCTTATTTCTTGTTTGAAGTGCTGCCTTCAATTGTGTACTCTATTCATGCTGGAAACCCTCACAATATGAATACTTACTAGAGATAAGCAGTAAAGACCAGCAAAAACAATTCTGCATTTAATATATGAAGCTACCATTTTGTCAATAAAACTATCTAAACTTTTTGCATTATCAATGCTTACAAAATGCTCACCTAAAACTTAACTTCCTTCCCCTGCCTCATCACTGTTGTGAAAAATCTTAATAGAGTAAGTTGAATATGCAATGACAAATGTATATTTTTACATTTGCATGCATCAACTAAATAAATTATTTATGATTTATCTAAAAAAATAACATATCCAACTCTCCATTCAAGTAGGCACACTGAAGTGCCTCCAAAGACTGTCAGCTCATTCTAATGGTTAAAATGTTAATGTTTTTACAGGGCTGCTACAAAAATACAATTGGGTAAATTTACACAGGAACAGCTATTCTTGACCACCTGTCACAGAACTAAGTATTCAGGGACACATGAAAACAAAACGATCTTGTTAATGCCTATTAAGCTTCTCTGTGGTCATCATGTTATAATACCTGGTGCCCCTTAAAGTTGTTTCTAACCTTGGTAACCATGAGGCACATCATTCCTACTGAAGTATGACAGGGTACTGTACTACTGACTGAGATAAACCCAAGCTTTTTATAAGAATATGGAGGATAAAAGGATATTTTGATACACAGTTGCAAATCTTGCATTGCATACTAAAAAGCAGCCACCTACACTCTACAGAGCAGTGTACTGAGATAGAAGAGCTATCAAAAAGAAGCAGCAGAAGAATGGACCTTTCATGTAAAATGGAGTAGACATAGGCCACATTCAACTACTTCACCTAAAATAAATATAAAAATACATGTAAGGACAATCATAAGAACAAAAAATCCCCAAGTGTAACTCCTTCCTGCTTACAATGAATCATCATGTAAGTGCCCTCCCACTGCAAATCTTTGCCTTATATTCTTTTTAGCAGGAAAGGAAAGCAGCACTTTCTAGGAAAAGATCTGATCCAAAAATAGCTGTATCAAACATACTAATTTGTTAATTTTGCCATTTGTTATTTTGTACATACAAAACATACTGCTAACTATCTGGTGCTCACATAGTGTGTAAACCATTTTTTCTATCATCTAGGAGAAAATTCCCTGCCAATTTGCTACCAGAGGCTGGGCATATGAAACTACTCCACAGAAGAGCACCTGCCTTTCAGGAGCAGCTGATCCACCAGAGATTTGCCTCTGAAAGTGACAATTTATTTGTCTGGTCTCTGCCTCCACTTTGGCAGTGTGCTCCAGCCTCCTTCCCAGAACTGTCCTACACTGAGTGAGTTCATGAAGCTGAACTTGCAATTCTTTACTTCTGTCTTGCCCACTGAAAAATGGACAGAACAGTCTACGGTTCTAAAATCCTTGGGAACTAATTTTCATCTCTTATTTACCTTTTTACTATTTGGGAATTCCCACCATCACTCGAGGAAGCCCAGTTAATTTATAACTAAGGAACTAAGAGAATCAGGCATTTTGACTCAAATGCACAATCTGTTTATTCTGGCGGTCCCCTAATCTCTCCCACTTGGAACTTCTATGAAATGGGCAATTAGTGTCCTGTTTTCACAATCTTTCTTTGCAAGTCAGCAGGTTCTCATGCATCAAAATATAAATTGCCAGTTCAGTGGATGATAACAAAAGCTTTGATTTCTCTTGCTGCTCTGCTAAGCATCAATTAGCTGCTAGATACCTCTTTTAAGAGACTGTGTTGCTGGCCACATCAAAAGGAGAGTAAAATAAACAGAAAAAGGGATTTCCTTTATTAACCTTTGAAATTCTAAGCATACACCAAAAGGAAATTCTGAAGGTAAACATAATAAAAAGGATACAATAAGATAGCTTTGAAAAAACTACCACAACTCAGCATAAGGCAAAATTATAGCTTCAAAAAATGTTGAAGAATATTCTGACAAATATCACCATGCATTCTCTGACAACTAAGTAAAAAGCAATGCTAAACGTACATGGTATCTCATATGGAGAAAAAAGCATATTTCATGTGGCTATGAAACACATGCAAAAACCGTCTACTACTCCCATCAATTTTTAGTTTAGCAAAGATGGGTCAAAAACCTACTTGTCATTACAGTTACTGCATGAAACAATGGAAGGTGCATGTTTAGAAGACATGCTCAGTATTGTTCAACCTATTCTTTCTTCATTGCAATTGCTTTTCTTTGTAGCAGTTATTTTGTTCATGGGGGAAAGGTTGTACCCAGTACCACTGTACTGCTGAATACAAGCGTGAAAGAAGACATCAATTCAGCTTCGAATAGAAGTTTTCACTCAGTGGCTCTGACTCTCACCTCTTTGGTATCCATGTCATGTACTGTTCTGACTTGGTGATAGATTATGTCATCACATTAGGTATTACAGGCTACTTTTTGTATGATTATCACATTCTCTGCAAAAAATGTCTTTTACCTGTGCTAACAACAAAACTAAAACGTGGGCATTCAGAACTCTTGGTTATGAAAACATTTAATCCTAAGTAATTGGTGTAGCAGTAAAACTGGCCAAACAAGACCAAGAAATAGCAAACCGATTTTCACAATTAATACTCTACAAAAGTGCAGTTAAATTGCAAGCAGCCTGGAGAGAGAAGCAAACCTACCGAATTAGAGAGTGCTTTCCAAGCTCTTGGGTGCACAATGCATGCATCAGCACTGCAGCTATCCCACAGTAACACGGTACGTAAGGAAAAAAACCCACAAAGACCAAATACGAAAGTTTTCTTCTTTTCCTTACCCTGAGCAAACAACTCAAAACCTCTGACATTCGTACTTGATCAGTAAAAATAATCCCTCACATGCCCTCAACTAATAAAATGAATGGTCACAAACTTTAAAAAAAAGGTTAAGTGCTCTCTTGGTTTTGCTGGGACAGAATCTCAGGACGGCCATAGGCTGCAGGCCATTAGCAGTTCTGTGTCAGCCTGGAAAGCCGACTTGAGTTGGCTCATCCATACGATGGACATCGCATTCATTGTAACAGAAGTCTGCTGAGGAGAGGGGAGTTTTCTGCTTGAGCTTCTCTCCACCCTGCTCCTCTTTCTTCTGCTCTTGGAGATTGCCTTCTGGGGTATTTTGACTGTTGCACCTTTGCTGGGCTGGGTCTAACTTACATACTTTCTATTGGCATTATTTTGGCTATTTAATGAAATCTGTTTCCATTTCAACCTGTGGGTCTTCTCTCCTTTTACTAATTCATTGATAAAATATTGGTCATTGGGTGATAGAGTAACCGCTACAGTTTGGCCCCAGATACGGGCTAAAAATAGGCACTGCTGTTACAGTTATGTAAGTAACTTCAAAGAAAACTCAAAAAAATCTACTGCTCTCAGCATTTGTACTTTCTCTAGTATTTTTCCATTTCAAAGTAAAGTGCTTTCTTGCACATAGGAAGTAAAATAAATCCTTTTAGTAAGGTATTTTAAGTCCCAATAAGCTGATCACTATCAATGGACCAGCTCTGACAGAAGTATTTTTAAATACATACTTCTGTAAAATCTTAAAAGAGTACTAAGGATGACTTTATTAAAATTTGTGCTAGGCTCCAGCACAACTAAGAAAGGGAAATCAGTTTTGTGTTAATAGGAATGCCTTTTAAAAATTATCACAGTATCACAGTATCATCAAGGTTGGAAGAGACCTCACAGATCATCAAGTCCAACCCGTTACCACAGAGCTCAAGGCTAGACCATGGCACCAAGTGCCACGTCCAATCCTGCCTTGAACAGCTCCAGGGATGGCAACTCCACCACCTCCCTGGGCAGCCCATTCCAGTGGCCAATGACTCTCTCAGTGAAGAACTTTCTCCTCACCTCGAGCCTAAACTTCTCCTGGCACAGCTTGAGGCTGTGTCCTCTTGTTCTGGTGCTGGCTGCCTGAGAGAAGAGAGCAACCTCCTCCTGGCTACAACCACCCCTCAGGTAGTTGTAGACAGCAATAAGGTGCCCCCTGAGCCTCCTCTTCTCCAGGCTAAACAACCCCAGCTCCCTCAGCCTCTCCTCCTAGCGCTTGTGCTCAAGGCCTCTCACCAGCCTCGTCGCCCTTCTCTGGACACATTCAAGCATCTCAGTGTCTCTCTTAAACTGGGGGCCCCAGAACTGAACACAGTACTCAAGGTGTGGTCTAACCAGTGCAGAGTACAGGGGCAGAATGACCTCCCTGCTTCTGATGGCCACACCATTGCTGATGCAGGCCAGGATGCCATTGGCTCTCTTGGCCACCTGGGCACACTGCTGGCTCATGTTCAGGTGGGTATCGATTAGCACCCCCAGATCCCTTTCTGTTTGGCTGCTCTCCAGCCACTCCAACCTCAGCCTGTATCTCTGCATGGGGTTGTTGTGGCCAAAGTGCAGCCCCCGGCACTTGGACTTATTGAACACCATCCCGTTGGACTCTGCCCATCTGTCCAGGCAGCCACGGTCCTGCTGCAGAGCCCTTCTGCCCTCCAGCCCAGCCACATCTGCCCCCAGCTTGGTGTCATCTGCAAACTTGCTGATTGTAACTTAATGAACATATAAAAATCCTCTGTCTGAATACAGCCATATTACAAGATTTGGGCTAGTATCATAGAACTTTCCTCGGTTTTCCTCAATTTTAATGACTTCCAGTACCACAGTGCAGACAGAGAAGAACTGAATTTTACAAATTTTAAGTTTAATAAATTTTAAAAGAGGATCGAGAAATGAACTGGGGATCTTCAATGTTGACATCATAATTCCATCATAGACCTATAAGTTTAGACTGACTGATTTGGGCTTTAAAACTTCCGGTGTAAGAAGATAAAATTCTTTTAACTGGAGCCTAATTTGCTGGGGTGGGGAGCATATCAGGCCTGGAACACAATCCCTATGGGGAGAGGCTGAGGGAGCTGAGGTTTTTTAGCCTGGAGAAGAGGAGGTTCAGGGGGGACCTCATGGCTGTCTACAACTACCTGAAGGGAGGCTGCAGACAGGTGGGGGCTGGTCTCTTCTGCCAGGCAGCCAGCAACAGAACAAGGGGACATGGTCTCAAGTTGTGCTGGGAGAGGTACAGGCTTGATATTAGGAGTAAGTTCTTGACAGAGAGAGTGATTTGCTATTGGAATGGGCTGCCCAGGGAGGTGGTCGATTCACTGTCCCTGGAGGTGTTCAAGAAAAGACTGGATGAGGCACTGAGTGCCATGGTCTAGTTGATTGGATAGGGCTGGGTGCAAGGTTAGACTGGATGATCTTGGAGGTCTCTTACAACCTGGCTGATTCTGTGATATATATTTACTTTGAAAGCATCTGAAAAAATGCATGGCTTTATTTCACTCAAAAATCTTGCAAGTTAAAGAAAAGAAGAGACTTCTGTGACTTTTACACCTATGATTAATGATGAGCAAAACTAATTCCTTTGTGCAAGGACCTGGTACACAAATGTAGAAGGAAGCTTTTTTTTCTTGTAGATAATGGGGAATGTGCAAATTTCCTCTTGAGCTCATCATGTTCTCTGAGCTATGAGAGTGCTGTCCTCATCTTCAGGCAAACTTCTGCACATGGTGAGAGCAATGATATGAAAATTAGGAGGCTTCCACGTTCCAAGCAGGGGATGAGACTCCTCCTTTTAGTGCATTTACATGGAGTTGTTAAAATGCTTTATTATAAAAACAGAGATGTGGGGAAGGGTGGTTAAGTTTCCCATATGTGCAAGCCTTGGGATTGAAAACCCCCCAGGCTTGCCACCATACCTCTGCTGAAAGGTACAGTAAGGTAAAACGCGGAATGCCTGTCTGGATGCAGACAGTTGGAAAATGTTATGACCAGGCAGGGCAGATACCCCACCAGCTACAAATACTAAGGCATGGCTGCATGAGAGAGACACTTGCCGTTGTTTCTAATACAGGACTGCCCATGATCCCACTCTTTTCCCAGTATCCTAATCCCCACGAGTAGCACTAAGCAGGATATGCTTCAGTTACAGCAAGGTGAACTGCTGAAGTGAACGGGAGAAGCCCAAGCCATCAGGCACCTCTCTGAGATGAGTAAAGGCTGGGTAGAACTAGGGGAAGCTGGAAATCGACCCTCTGGTGGTGGTGCTGTGGCAGAGACCAACAACTCTGCCGGCTGTAATGTGGCCTTAGGCTGTAGGCAGGGGTTGGTGAGGCTCAGGGGAGACTAATAAAGCTTATTAGTGTCCTCAGGGCCCTGACCTCTGGTTATCCACTCAAAATAATGTGACCTAAATTAATCAAAGCTATAGGAAGTCCTTATTAGTTGATCTGAATAAATTCAGAGTTGTAATCGCAGGGCTGCTCCAGACACAGCTGACAGCTCTGTAAACAGGAACCACATTTATTTCATGCCTGTAACAGCTGGGAGGGGAAAAGGCAACAGCTACAGACCCCAGCAATGGTCTGCTGCCACATGGCCATTGCTGCTTTCCTAGCATCATCAAGCAGGTACCCGTTTTCATGGAATAGACCAAGAGATGAGGAACAGTATAGTATTAAAGTGAACTCAATAAACTCTGATGATTGGCAGCAGTTTTGTTTAAATTTCCTACATTTTGAGCTTTCTTGGCTATGTTTATCTCAAAGGCTGTAACTGTACCATAACAAACACTTCCAGGTCTGAAAACTTTTTCTCCTGGTTATTGTCACTGATCTGACAGAATTTCAGGAGGATGCCAGGCTGCCGTTACAGAGCTACTATCAGTATTAATGGCTCTTTTGCTACAAGCACAAAAGACATTGACAGCATAGCTAAGGAAACAAGACCTTATTTGATGGTTTTCCACATTTAGAATGTAGCTTCATGAAGCACTTAAATTTTTCTTCCATCGGTCATGCCACCAGACACGCAGGGTCACTCAAGCTGTCTGATGTGTAAAGTGTACAATGCCAGACTAAGGCTCAGATAAGAGCACACAAACTTAAGAACATATGGCAGTCCTCATGAAGTGTACAAAGGAAGAAGCTGTTGAGAATGCTCTACTAGCAAGAATGCTACCAAAGTACGTATTTGATTTTCTTTCCCTCTTGATGACAGACCAGTGGTAAGACTAGCCTGAGATGACTTTCTTTTTCTGGATAGTGATAATAATCAATATCTTTAAATGACACAAAAATGTAATTACAGCCCTGTGGTAGGTTCTCTGCTATATTTGCAAGCATTTCCAACACGTGATATAATGTGACAGCCTTGGTGACCTTGGGTTGAATCTGCCTTCCAATGTTAAATCTTCTTAGAGACGTGAACCATCATCTGAACTGCTGACTATCCTTCAACTACATCCCTGCAGTGGTAAGGCCCAGGGACAGTAAACATTCTGCAGAGTTCTGCCATTAGAATGAGATCTGAAGCCTCAAATACCACTCAGCCCACGTGCCCAGCTATGGAAACCCTAGGATTACCGAGAAAGCTCCTGCTGACATTACCTGCCTTTGAAATGTGTGACTGCTTTTATGGACTTGTATCTAGCTGCAAATGCCTGTGCCAATGGCTGTGCTAAAATGTGCCCTTTGCCTTCCTGGTGGCTAGAGTGACAGGCACTTTTCCCCTCAGTCTTATATGGATGTTTATATGGAATCTGAACCATGCTGCATCCTGTCTTCATCCCCCTGCACTTTTAAAAACCTACATTTGACTCTCTTTTTCCAACTGTGTCTTTCATACGCTTCATGTCAATTTCAGTGTTTCAATCCTACCATGTGTCCCCCTGACCTACGCAGAAGGTATCTCATCCATGGCCACCGCTTCAATCACACAGACATTTCCGGTTGAGATAACTGTCCTGAGGTTCAAGA
The DNA here is from genome assembly GCA_013400475.1 of Tricholaema leucomelas. NCBI lineage: Eukaryota > Metazoa > Chordata > Aves > Piciformes > Lybiidae > Tricholaema lacrymosa > Tricholaema leucomelas. The sequence goes on along the minus strand of WAAF01000237.1, from coordinate 717,876 downwards.
TTAGCCATCCTACAATGACTACTACTCTGCTGTTCAGTGCTTGGCTTCTTCTACAGGTCTCAGATTGAGATACATATTGAGATGTATCCTCATAGGAGGACATTATTTCTGAGGTGACAAGTGGAAGGGGAAGTGAAGGCTCTTTTTGCCATTCAAGTTATATTTGCTATCTTTGATGCTCTCCATGTTCCATATGGAAGCTTCATTCTTCTTACATTTCCTGCCCTCACATGAGAAAAGCCTGCTTATTTCATGGACGATTTCTCCCAGGGTTAGCTGGATCACTTTCTGATGAAAGAAAAAGCTGATCTGGCCTAGTGCTTCGTTGTCACTAGCAGAGGTAGGGTTTGTGGACTGGGCTGCACTTGAAGAGACAGCGAAGTTCCAAGAACAGCTGGTTAGTAAAGGAGGGAAGAGTGATGATTGAGGCTTAACTGTTTTACTGAAAGACAAAAGTTAGCTGCTGTTAAGTTCAAGTAAAAAGAAACAGAACCAAAGAGATGACTCACATAGAAATCAACTTAAGTCATTAGATCGTCTTTCTCCTGAGCAGAATGATTGCCCTACAGATTGTTCTTCACCTGACAGGCATTTAATAAGTCACTTTATGGATCCACTGTAACAGCTCTGTAGGGCTCCACACAAGGAAAGAGTAGTGTATTAAGGTTACACTAGTTAAACTAAGATGGTGTGGAGATGCTTACACTTGCTTATGAACAGGTAAGAGGACAGTCTTCAGAAATATATAATAAAGTGAGGCAGAACTTCATAAAGAAACATCTTAAGTACTTCAGAGAAATTATTGAAAGGACAGATAACTATTCTCAATGTCCTACAGATTGTCACAACCAGATCTAAAAGGACTAATCCAGTAATATTTATTTATATAACTAAAATACTAAGTGAAAAATACAGTAGAAATAAAAAGCTATGATACATAAGATACACAGTTATGATATGAACTCTAAGCTCCTTAGGGTTGAAATGAACTGACCATATGCTTTATGGAATTTTTATGACCATAAACACTACTGGAATAAAAGAATTTTATTAATGATGAGTGACTTAATCTCTTGAGTGACACAGAGGGTGGATAGGGACAGATAACAACAGGACTCTGGCATATCTGTATCATTACAGAGGAAGGTCCCAGGAAGGATACTTCTTTGTTTGGGGAAAAAGGATAGCACTTTCAATATATACTTCATCATGTTATTCAAATAAAGTTGTCCTCTTTTCAATTTACCTGTGCACACATATACTGAGTCAGAACAGAGCAAGGCAGTTTGCCATTCCTCTTTTCCATGAAATTACCTGTAACTCCTGTCTGTAAACCATGACTAAACAGGGTTTAGAACTCCCTGTATATGTCAAACTATTAATGAGGACTTCAGACATGAAAAATGGCTAATGCTAATGTGTCTCATTATAGATGACAACAAAGGAGTCATTCCTCTTGTGATGCTGCTGGAATTTTAGTTCATGTAAAACAGAAAAATTCTACTTGATATTGTTACAGCCTATATAAATCTTGCTACTCATCATAACCCAGTCCTCAGAAACCTTCTACTTTCTTCCAAGTGTGTCCTTGGTATATTTCTCTTCTTGCCTAGAGAAAGGGAAGTTTAGATTAAAGCTAATTGGTGAGCAATGCCACTATACAGGCTGGCTGGTCAGTCTTTGCAAAAACACACCTGCATCATTCTTGATCTTTCAGAGTCTTCCTAATTACCTGCTTGGCTGTTATCACCAGACCTGTTTTAATATGGGACTGTATTTTGATGTCTCTGAGCTTCTAATGGAATAGAAGTAATAAATACACTAGTGTCAACCACTTTAATCAGCGTCAGTCACTGCTTTCAGGGCTTTTTTCAATGCAAGATAAAATATACCTAACAAATAGAGAAAATTTTAGGCAAAAGAAATTAATGTCACAGAATCACAGTATGGTTTAGGTTGGAAGTGACCTCAAGGATCACACAGTTCCAACCCCATGCCATAGGCAGGGACACCTCCCACTAGAATAGGTTGCTCAAGGCCTCCTCCAACCTGCAGTCCTAATCCTGTAGTGAGTAAATTCTGTTCCTGAGTTCAGTATTCAGAGAGATTCTGAATCTGGACAAGCTCAGTAAAAAAAAAAAAAAAAAAAAAAGATGCTTGCAGGGAAAAAGACGTAATAGAAGTTTACCAACAGCTAAATTAACTATTAACCACTGTCAATGCCTGTAGATCACTACGTTTTACCAATGTCTACAGCTGTGTGTAAGTACTGCTGAAAGCTGCATCTAAAGATTACCCTGATCAGTATGCACAGCCTGAATTATTATCCTAAGAGACTGTCAACAGTCCTAAAAAGGAAACAACTTTCTATGTTTTTTTTCCCTTCCAGTATTACCCACCTGAACATGAGCCAGCAGTGTGCCCAGGTGGCCAAGAGAGCCAATGGCATCCTAGCCTGCATCAGGAATGGTGTGGCCAGCAGGAGCAGGGAGGTCATTCTGCCCCTGTACTCTGCACTGGTTAGACCACACCTTGAGTACTGTGTTCAGTTCTGGGGCCCCCAGTTTAAGAGAGACATTGAGATGCTTGAATGTGTCCAGAGAAGGGCGACGAGGCTGGTGAGAGGCCTTGAGCACAAGCGCTAGGAGGAGAGGCTGAGGGAGCTGGGATTGTTTAGCCTGGAGAAGAGGAGGCTCAGGGGTGACCTTATTGCTGTCTACAACTACCTGAGGGGTGGTTGTAGCCAGGAGGAGGTTGCTCTCTTCTCTCAGGCAGCCAGCATCAGAACGAGAGGACACAGCCTCAGGCTACGCCAGGAGAAATTTAGGCTCGAGGTGAGGAGAAAGTTCTTCACTGAGAGAGTCATTGGACACTGGAATGGGCTGCCCAGGGAGGTGGTGGAGTTGCCGTCCCTGGAGCTGTTCAAGGCAGGATTGGACGTGGCACTTGGTGCCATGGTCTAGCCTTGAGCTCTGTGGTGAAGGGTTGGACTTGATGATCTGTGAGGTCTCTTCCAACCCTGATGATACTATGATAAGTTATCATTTGAATTATCAAAAAATTCTCTGGCTTCCTCATTCTAGCTTCATTTTAAGGTCATGGCTGCTTGAGGAAAATCAGCAACAAAATACGACGTTGTGTTTGTAGGTGAAGCAATCCGGAGCAGATTTACAACATAAATTGCCAAAAATTAAATACGAATGCAATCTGCTGTGGAAAAAGCTCTGCAGGACAAAATGTTATTATTCATTAATAAAGGAGAGCAAATATTTACAGAAAAGGAGCAGGAAATTATTAAAGGTTATCAAGAAGGTATTATTTACATTTCATTTATGTGAATTTAATTTAATAATCTGGAAAATCCCTTCTAATTAATCCTGCCATCAAATACCTTTAATTTGGATTAATGTAACTTGACAATGTGGTATAATAGTGTAATGATTAAAAATTACTCACATATTTGTGAACTTAATATTTAACTGCTGAAATGTTTGTAAAATTTAAAGACCTGAAAAAGGTGGGAAAAAATGACCTGAAAATCCAAAGAAAACATTCCCCAGACAACATTTAAAAAAAATAAATAAATCACATCTGGAAACAAAAATTTTGTATTTCAACTTGTTAAAGACACAGCAGTGGACAGCTGATGTTAGATTCACGCCTAGAAAGCATATTAACTGGAGAGTGTGTTTTTTATGACGATCGCTGCCAGATCCAGTAACCAACACGTCAAATCATGCTCAGTCAACAGATAAAGCAGCAAGATGAGTAGGTGACATTGCCCTCTGCTCTCTCTGCCACGGGAATCTTGCTATCCCAGCTGAGATTTCCTGCGGCTGCAGGAAGGAATGGGTGCTGTGCCCTTCACTGCTGACCTAGACAACAGTCAAATTCTGTTGTGCCTTGTTAGCATTTACAACTCATGGTAGGACACAAACTTGTCAACTTACAGTTTGTGTCTGTGTACATCACAAAAGAAAGAGATGGATATATCAAACAGGCATATGGAAGCCAAACTGAGAGAAAAAAATCATGAAACCACAGGAATGATAATTAGAAAGGTTAAGCAGGCAGAAATCTAAGAAAAGAAGTAGCTAGATAAAAAATGCATCACTAAAACTTTAATCTCATTGTAATTTCAGATCTTGCATGTAAGCTAGGCTTTGTGGCAAAAGAGAGGAAAAAGCAATTATATTATAAACACCATGTTAGCTTTTCTAAAAGATATCTAAAGTATTCATCACTCATAGGATTAAACTGTCGTATCTTGCAATGACTTTGAGAATTCAGACTAGAAACATCTCAATGTTAGGGCACTTTGCAAGTTTGATTTTCTTTGAAGTACCTTTGAGTTTAATTAGAACTGAATCTTCAAAGAGCTCACCATTTGACTACCTATTGGGAAAAAGGCCAAAGGGTGACTCTGCACCATCAATTTATAATCTTTGTCTTGCAAATCCCTGGGACTCCTTAGTTACAATTCTAGTCAGCAGAGTAGCTGCTAAACATCCAACAGATACCCCACAAAAAGGGTGGACTTAAATTATCGTAGAATAATTTCTAGCATTTTCCTTGCCACTTCTTTCATTACAACCTAATTATTTCAAGATCATTTTGACAATGTCTACAAAATCCTGCTTACATATTTGTCACAGTAACTCTCAAATAGCTGCATGCTATGATTCATTAAGTCCTAACAGTATTAATAAGACACGAGTATGTCATTGAATTACTGTTAGTGTCTCATGGTTGGACCCCTCTGAGAAATATGTTCTGAAAATACTGACAAGAAGTTGCCATTCCAGTCTTTTCTCATATTTTTACATTCCACACTGAATTTACCCAATATAACTTGACTTAACCACCTCTGGAATGAGAAGATTTAGATATTCACAGTTTTGCAAAAAGACAAATAATGTATCACCACAACACCAAAATCATCTCAACACAAGGTGAAATGAGAATAAATCAGGGTCACTGGTTCATATCTATGCCTGAAATACTGTGTTTAACAGAGGTGTCATAAAGAAATTATTTTCTCAGCATCGGTGTTTTTATTGGTTCCCTGATCTATCTTGTCAAGGAATTTTACAACATATTTTGTCTTAAAATGCTAAAGATGTTCACTGTATGTGACATAAAGACTGGATGGTAATAAACACTTGCTGGCTTTTCCTTTCATTTATTTTTAAAGAACCTGCACAGTGACTGTCAGATTATTGCACATTTTGCAATTTGAAGGGAACTCAGGAAATAAGAACAAACTGGATCTTTGCCAAAGTATTCCTTCCTGTTATTTTTTTTCTGTGTTGTTTCCAAATTATGTAAGATATTTTCTGACACTGTGTTTTTACCTAATGTTTCAGAGGTAATCCAAGCATTAAATACTTCTGAATCTAATTCAAGACATAAAGCCAGAAAGACACCATGGGAATCAAGACAATCTTATGTTCCTGTTCAGAACAACCAGAGCTGACAATGAACTGAAATTAGTATTTAATAGTTTGCTTTACAACAAAAATGTTGCAAGATTTTAGAAGAATTCCCTTACAGATCAGAAATAAAGGTTCCTAGTTAATTTTCTTTTAAAATTTTTACCTTGTCAGAACCAAGGTACAAATTACTGGACTATTATTCCATAATCAAAATAACAGGAATGCATATAAAATGTACTCTTATGTTAAAAAAGCAGACTCCCAGAAGGTCAGTTATGTAAACTCCTTTTTGAAACGCTGCATGCTTTTTCATATCTGGAAAATAGGTGCTGTAGCAATTCATTAGGTTTTAAAATCTACTACTGTCAGAACCACAGAGCCATTTTTGTGTTTTAGTCGAAAGGTGGTAATATTCCAACCCACTATTTTTATTGTATTTCAGTGTTTCCTAATCTATTTTGACTCACACGACCACTCTCCCAGCTGTGAAATCTATACTGGCTGACACCCCTTCTGCCTCTCAGTCACATTAACACATGCCCACACTGCAAGCAGAAATAAAACATTCATTCTTTTTTCATGTCACCCCTCTGGCATATCTTGCATACCTCTGTCCTCTCCCACAACCTTTGAACTGCCACTGCAGCATTATCTTGCAGTTTGGGAAACACTATCAAACTCCGACACAGATTACATGCAAAACATTTTTCATTGCATGGCAAACAAGTTTGATTTTAAAATATATTTGGAGCCAAGTACATATGTGCTTAGAGTTTCCTTTTACTCACAAGAGGTTCTGCCATGATGATACGAATCTTGCGTTCAGCCTGAGTAGTAAAGTTAACAAACAGGCTCTTCAGGACATATTCGCCTGGTTTACTGTCTGGGTCAACGTTGATAGGCAACATGGCTGGAGGTCCTTTTTCTCTCTGTGTACCAGAAACAGGTGGAACAGGTGGCTTGATATATCCGTTACCAACTGGAGAAGCTGAAATGTAGATAAGACACATTTATTTTTGAGTAATTCAACATGCCTGAACTTTTCCATAGCATCCCAGTGGCCCACTATACTGTCAAAGAAAAACTGGAGACTAGGTTCATAAGGAAAGAAACACACAACACACAAATACGAGTTCCACGGTGCAGTTATAGGTAAAATATACATACTGGAAGAAGAAATCGAAGATGAACTCTCATGTATTAAAACTGAGCAGTGTTTACTATGCAATGGTCACTCAATCCTTTTTTTTTTTTCACATGGTAAGACCTGCTAACACCTAAATCTCTGTGTAACTCTCTGTCTTGCAGGCCAGATCTGTAAATCAGTTATCAAGTAAGAAATTTATTTTTTCTAAACTGACCTATCCTTGCAAAAGTCAGGACTCTGCTGTTTTGACTAAGGTGAGCAGTAAGGGATCTCACCTCCCCCTCATTTACACTGAGGTTAATTAAGAATGACTCTTTTAAAAATAATGACATTTCACTAGTATAAATCTTACATGAAGAGTCAGGCATGAAATATTTCCCATGGTCAGAAAATGTTTATTATGTATTAGTTTTTTTCTGAAAGTATCAAACCCTACAGTCCCATTCAGCACTTGCAAGGTCATATGTGGAGTATTGTGGCCAAGGAGGACTATGAAGATAGTCCACTGGGAGGGGGTCGTCAAACACTGGTACACATTGCTCAGAGGTATAGCAGAAATTCCATTCTTGAAGATACTCAAAATTCAGGAGAAGGCCCTGAGAAGCTTTTTCTTGTTGGGGAGCAGAGATCTCTGTCATTCTGTGAATTCTCCATAACCAGTATCAAGGTATCACATACTAAGCCTATCTCTGCCTACTGGTTTTGAGGGAAACGGAAGGAAAAATAAACTGAAGAACGATGAAACAAAACCTCACTAATTAGAATATTATATTCTGTAGACACTATTTCCAAACCCAAATTCTCAAACTTAGATCATTTCAGCAAAACAAACTCACGTCTTCATGCAGGTATTGGTAGCACCTTCTGTTAGCTTTGTCAGAGACTTCAGAAGCAGCACAAACTAAGTAACACTGGGAAGAGCAGCCATTAGCCATTTTGAATGCAATCCGAGTGTTGTAACACCCATAAGCACTGCTGGAGATTGGGACAGAGGAGCTTTAATGCAATACATACTGTGGAAAATGCTGTGAAATAATACCATTATATCATCTCTCCATAGCATTGCACTCCAGAGCCTTACACTCTATATTGCATCCAAGTTGCAAAGAAAGCAAGCAAGAAGGAAGAATGAACTGCAATAATGGATGCTGCATATCTAATGCCCTTAGCCTTTCCTTCAGAGGAACAGAATTGCAGCTACTCATGAAAGTAATTGCCAGCTACTAATTACATGAGATTGCTTTAAGGATAAGTGAGATTTTAGATATTTCCTAAATTCTTCAGCTCTTCATTGATGAAAAAAAAACCCCACCATAGACTACATTATTGAGAGTGTTCAAGACGTGGCAGAATCAAGACTCCAAATTCATGCATTGAAAAATAACTCCCTTGATTAACAAAGCATATCATCACTCTTCAGCACAGCAGCTCCACTTCTTTCACTCTGATACATGTTTTCTGAAAAGTTTCACTTGACTTTTGAGGCCAAAAGCGTAATATTGGAGTCTTGTTGACATAATGACTCATTTGGATAAACCAAAATGTACAGAACGGTGATATGGACAGAGGAATTGAGTGCACCCTCAGCAAGTTTGCAGATGACACCAAGCTGTGTGGCACAGCTGACTTGCTGGAGGGCAGGGATGCCATCCAGAGGGACCTGGACAGGCTGGAGAGGTGGGCCCAGGCCAACCTCATGACG
>WAAF01000237.1:696212-709329 GCA_013400475.1 Tricholaema leucomelas | reverse complement strand
GGTTGCCCAGGGAGGCTGTGGATGCTTCCTCCCTGGAGGCGTTTAAGGCCAGGCTGGATGAGGCCTTGAGCAACCTGCTCTAGTGGGAGGTGTCCCTGCCTATGGCAGGGGGTTGGAGCTGGATGATCCTTGAGGTCCCTTCCAAGCTAAACCATTCTATGATTCTATGACTCTATGATACATTCAGTTTTTAAATGTTTCTGTGTTTCTAAACATACACTGTTGTTCTGAATGCCAATCTACTTCAAAGCAATGAAAAAAGAACCACCAGAGAGGAGTATAAGCACCACTACTCTCCTGTCAACACCTAGGCTCTCCTAAAGTTTAAGCACAAAGATGGTGGGGTGAAAAGGATCTGATGGAGATTTATATGGATGATCAAATATAGTAGGTAATGGAAATTTCTCCACAAATGGCTTTGAGGAAGAGTCAGTCAATATTTTTACAATCACTAATATATTTGACAAATGCTTGGTTTTGACTGGATCACATCAATCTATGAAATCAGTTTGATTGCCAAGTGCTCAGCTAGAAGAAAGGTATTTTTACTAGCAGTGAAACCAATTTTCTTAAGGATTTGTGTCCTTTGTGCAGTAAAAGCCCTGTCCTCCCTGCTGTCATCATCATCAGCTTCCCATAGTCATTCCCAAGCTCCCTTCAGCTCTGTGCCCAGGGCTGGGCAGGCAGGCTGCCCACCAGCCAGCCTCTGCCAAGGAAAACACATCCAGTCTGGGCCGCTTGCTTCTCTCTGGCCACTGCAATCATCCCAAGGAAGGAGGACTCCATAGGAATCTAATACGTAAAAATTTGCCTTCTGTTCCTCGAGCAACTTTGGGTTAAACTGGGTACCAAATTCAAAATCTATTACAAAGGTAACACAAAGAAGGGATGGAAGGAAGGAGGTAGTGTGTGAGATTATGCACATCCTTATGAATTTAGGTTTAAGAAAGCCTAGTCACACCACTGGGGAGCTGCCACTCTTGTCTGCAATCACTGTGGCGTTCAGCCAGGATTTTGAGACTGGAATTTAAATCTACATAGTTACTGTTGTTAGTAGGAAGCCTTTTAATAACAATGCCATTAGGCTCATGACACAGGCTGATCTAATTATTTTTCCAGACATCTAACCAAAAAATCAATTATTTGCACACTGCAACAGAGAAATGCAATTATTTGTGAGATTTGTCACATTTTTTTTATTCTAGCTCTCTGAAATGCAGGGCTGTACAGCGTTTCCCCAAAAGGAAAGAAAAAGGGTATTCTGTGGGGTTAACGTGTGCCGTTGCTACAGCAATTACAGCAGCTATAGAAGTGACTGACATATGACACTGATACAGTTCAGACTTTTAAAAGAGCATTTTGTAGCTGCTAACTCCATTTAAGCATTTTCAGCGTGGAAGGTGATATTGCCAGTGGTGTAAAGGTTAGGCAGTGTTTGATTATGAGTTGGTCATCAAATATTACAGACAGGTTTGTTTTTTTAATGCATCTTTTCAGTACCATTATCTCAAACATTTGCATACACTTGATACTTTCATTGCAGAAATATGGCTCAGTGACTAGACTGTCACTGAAATCTATATGGATGGTGTATGAGCTTTAACAGAGTATATTCTTTTCTCCTAGAATGACAGCCCTACAAAGCACATTAAAAAAAAGAAAAAGCCTCTAAGAAATAAAACTGGAAAACAAGGACTCAAAATTTAAGAAATAGGTGCATTAAAGTGATTCATGATTGGTCCTTTTATACTGACATAGTATAAGGTGGGCCCTAAAAATGGTAATGAAAAGGATGTGTCCAGTTTTTGCCATCTATGTCAATGGAACACTGCATCATCAAATAGAAGACATAGTATTTACTTGAGAAATCACCACATATAGTTTGTAGAATTTGTGGGATTATGCAGAAAATATCCTGGTGGAGCATGGAAGGAAGGGGTTATACTTGGTTCTGAATATCGCTTTCACTGACAATGGTTTTACCACCCAGTTTCAAAAGAATCAAGTTCTACAAGAGAATGAATCACTGAAACATTTAGTTTGATTCCCAAGAGGAATGAATGGTGATGCACATGCAGGATTCCACAGTGACCCCGATGCCCAAGGACACTGCAATAGCAGGGTCCATTTTAGAAAGCTGTATGCATATTTAAAACTCCTCTCACAGGAAAAGCTGTAAAAAATTACTAATGGTGCTTGATCAACTGTAAGACACCTGCAGAATTTTTGTCTGAGGGCCACTTCTACCAAACAACCCATTTTCTTGTTTCTAAGACATGTTTCTACTTTTCTGCTCTATCTGAAATAAGCTGCATTTCAAATTATACACTTTTCCCACAGAGTACTTTCATTTATTTCAGGCTATGGCCATAGGTTTTCTCAATGTTATTTATTTTTTTAAAATTCCAAACAAGGAGTAAATATGGAAGTAGTAATGCAAGATCACAACATGATTGTCAGCACAACCATATACTATTGCCACAGAAACGAATACTGAACTAAAATCTCTGCTATGTTTTTTGACCATTTCTTGAGCAGAGAAAGTTTCCAAATAGAACAGTAGTTTTAATGCACACACACACACACAAACATTAAGCTGATAATGGGGATGAGTACAAAATCAAAATATCATAACTAAGTCTCTGCTAAGATTTACACTACAGGTATTTTTTTTCCTTCAAGCTCTGCGATGAAGCAAACCAACAGAACAGTCATAATGCACAAGCCCAGTCTGTGCTACACTACACAACTTCAACTAAACACAGTTATTGTATTTTTAGTACGTTTGAGCAAGAGAAACAGAGCTTGTGGGTTTTTCTAGGTAACCCTGTCAAATTTACACTTGAGCACTAATGAACAAACTAATAACAGAAATCAAGACATGTATTTGCAGAATTGCCATACCTACCGAGCCCCTTTATGAAGCCGATCACACTGGATTTTCTCCAACATGCTACTGTAATATCCATGAGCTTGTGAATACCTGAAATGTTCCACTCCTTCAGTTAGAAAAGTTCAAAGCCTTTTCTAACTATAATCAAAAAATAAATTAGTTGCTGCATAATCCTGCTTCATTCCCAATAATTTTTCATTGGCATTGAGGCACACAGGTTTTTAAGGGTTTCTTTGGTTGGTTTTCAATAGACAAGTGCCGAAGACCTATAATGTGGGAGCTAGAGCAGGCCTCCATAGGGTAATTTTTAGCTTCAGCATATGATGATGACCACTCACAGAGTGGCTGCACGTCTATATTTATCCGCAAGTACATACTATGCTGACAGATTAGTGAAACTACTTCAGGCACTCCAAGAACATGAGACAGGATAATGGAGTTTGACATAAACAAACCACGTATATCAAGCACATGCATTATCATACAACCCCAGCTGAAAGCAATTAGCATAGAAATGTACAGCATGCAGACAATAGAGGATGGGCTTTGTTTTGTAACTAAGGTCTCCAGGACGAAAGTACAGACAGCTTAAACTCCTTGTGATAAAAAAACAATGCAGTAGCTCTGCTTTTCACATGCCCAAAGTCAGTGAGAAACCACCTACCTTTAAGGATAATTGTGCATCTGCTGAATTTTGAGCAAGTTTTTGAGCAAACTTGCTTTGTTTTGAAACCACAATTATAACATAAAAATGAAAACACATTATTAAAGAAAGAGTGAAGAACCTCATTTATCAGGATATGGTACATGTGCCAAGGTTACCTAACAGTGGCTTTTTCACCCTTTAGAGGTGGACATTCCCAATCAGTTTTCGCTTGATAGGCAAAGAGAATAAAATTCAAAGGCAATTTTTGGTGAAAGAAACAAACTAAAAGCTCAGTGGATTCATTTTTATCTCAGTGAAAGAAACTAAAATTCACAAGGAAAATGTTATTTCAGCATATTAGTAAGATATACTAGCATTATTTTAATGTAAACATTATTTTAGTAACTAATTTGCATCTTTCAACAAAAATGATTACAAAGGCACACAGTTAACCTATACAACATAGTATTAATAATTTGCTATATATGTGATAGGCGATGTATTTATTTAAAGTACAAGACTTTATGATGGCAAATGGATGCTACTAATATGCGACCTTTTTGTGTTTCTAATCCTCTCTTAGGTGTTCAAGAAAAGACTGGATGGGGCACTTAGTGCCATGGTCTGGTTGACTGGCTAGGGCTGGGTGATAGGTTGGACTGGATGATCTTGGAGGTCTCTTCCAACCTGGTTGATTCTATTCTATTCTATTCTAGAGACTTACAGCCAAAAATGAAAGACTAGGAAGCATTGAGTGCACATCTAAGTCCCATATCCAGACTAATTTGGAAAGCAGAAGTCTAAATTGTGGTGGTACCAGTGCCAGACTTATTCTTCACAGGGAATCAGTGTCATCCAGCATGAAAACTGGTTTACATGTTTGGTTTACTCCTTATTTTCACATTTTTATTACAGGAGTTTATAAAACAGGGAGCACAAAGACACTCTCTTTAAAATACTCCTCCCCTCCTCTCAACTGCATGCTTATTTAAATATAATTTAAATTAATTATTAAAATATATGGAAGAGAACCTGATGGTGTGGCCTACAGCAGTTTCCAGGGTCTCTATAAAAACTGCTGTATGAATCTGCCATAAGCAGTAGCAGTGCAAACATAGCTTTCTTCCTCTAGTGCTGGAAACCATTTACACTTCCAACTGCAGTGAGGCTGGTATGCATTCTCCTAGGGATGGAGAGGTCTGTAATTACCGCTTGCATAAGTACATCCCAGGCAGAGTATCAGCTGTGGAGCTCTGATACTACACTTAGCTGAATTTACTGCTGCAAAGCTTCTGCTATTTTAATTAAAAATGTAAAATAAGCAGAAATTGTAACATGCAAGCAAATATCCATACTGCATGAAATCAATTCCCTGTGAAGGCTCATTTGCAAATGAGGGAAATCTTTGCAGTGAAAAATTCGCTCACTGACAGCATTATGTACCCACAAACAGTAGATACAAGCATATACACAAAATGTAACAATGTACAAAAGAGTCCACATGGCAAAAAGCTCAAATACATTTTCCCTCTTACTTACTAGAACAAAGCTGTCTCCAAAGTTACACCTACTGCAAATCTCAGTGGACTTGTATTTTAAAATTCCACTCTGAAGTCTCTGCCTAAAAATATTCAAGCAACTGCTAGGAGAACACATTAGGTCATTCTGTGCCGCTGTCTGGAGACAAGAACATGACATAAACCAATCCCCATTCATCCTGCCTTTCAAAACCTATAACCTAAATACAGAACCCAGTCTAGAAGATAAAATATAAGGGGCTGTGAGGTCCATGGGTAAAGGCATAAAAGATTTCCAAAAAGGTGGTGAGAGATGACCAAAGCTCTTCCAAACAGAAATTCCCAAACTATCTGATTATGCTGAAACCGTAAGGGAGAATAGCTCAATGCAGAGATTTCACATTCCTGTGTTTCTTTAAGGAGATGTCCTTTGGGAAAGTAATTTCTGTGAAACAATATGGGGAAGAGAACGGAAGGAGCCTTTTCATCAGTCCTCCCAGTTAAGGGAAAGTGGTTTGAAAGGGATGATGGAACACAGAAAATCAATAAATGGTTGAGGTGGGGGAGGACAGAGTTCTGCCTATCTAAGCCATGAAATATGGTTCTGGGGGTGAACATCTTTGGCCACAGACTTTCCAATCTAGTGAGATGGGCTTTAATCTAGGGTTGCTGGGGGAAGGGATCCTCAATGCACCCCCATCATGGCCAGTGATACTGGCAGTGTCACCTGACAAAAAATTCAACACGAGCTGGCAATGTGCGCTTGCAACCCCTAAGTCCAACCGCGTGCTGTGAAATGTGACCACTAGGAGGAGGGAGGTGATTCTACCCCTCTACTCTGCTACCCCTCTACTCTGCTCTCATTAGATCCCAGCAGGAGTACTGCATCCCGTTCTGGTGCCTCCAGCAGAAGAAGGATACTGAACTGCTGAAGCAGGTCCAGCGGAGGGCTACAAAGACCATCAGAGGGCTGGAGTACCTTCCCTATGGGGACAGGCTCTGGGGACACCTTAGAGAGGCCTTCCAGTATGTGAAGGAGGCCTACAAGAAAGCTAGGAAGGGACTTTTTACAAAGGCTTATTGTGACAGGACAAGAGGCAATGCACTGAAGCTTGAGGAGGGTAGATTTAAACTAGCTATTAGAAATTCTTTACAATAAGGGTGGTGAGAGACTGGAACAGATTGCCAAAGGAGGTCATGGATGCCTTCTCCCTGAACACGTTCAAGGCCAGTTTGGATGAGACTTTGAGCAATCTGGTCTAATGTAGGGTATCCCTTCCCATGGCAGGGCAGTTGGAAGTGCATAATCTTTAAGGCCCCTTCCAACCCAAACCATTCTACGAATCTATAAGATACCTGCAGTGATAAAGGCATTCTATGACTTGCTCACAGATTTAACTAAGACCAAAATGTTAAATAATTTCTATTTGAAGACTTAATGAAAAAATGCTACTGCCAGGTTTAGATATATTTATTTCACTTTCTTCAGAATACTTTTTGAACTACAAAGAACTCTTGCAGACTTGTCCGGGCAATCCTTCTCCAAACTTTCTCTTCCTTTATGACGGTAAGAGTGCAAATTCAACATGAACACAAAAAAGAGCAAAGCCAAAAAAGAGAAGGTAAATTAATTATTGCATCTGCCAAGAAGTGGCAGAGTTGCCAATAAAGTATAAGCTTTTCCCTTAGCCAAGAAAAAGAAGGCTTAAATCTCATGTGTGTGACTGCATGTGCACAAACAGGCCATTCCTCAATTTGCCAGTTTCTTCAGGGATGTTACAAAACAGCAGGCCTAAACCAGACCATATGATACCTTCAGTATGACTCAACATTTCAGGACATAAGGCTAAATCCTTGTAGTAAACCCATTCTATCCTCTTTTGAATCCAGGGGTGGGCAATGATCTGTAGAAGAAAGCCTCAGAATGAGTTCCAGATGTGGTCATTTTTTTGCAATCAGATGCAGTCCTCTGCAAGATAGAAACACATGCACCATCCATGAAAGTGAGAATATGGCCACTTAGTGGGCCTGATGGATGCCAAAATGCCACTCATGGGGGATGTTCCTCTTTGCATGTCCACAAAGTGCTCAAATGCTCATCCCACTCAGAGATGTTTATGAAGCAGCTGTCTTCTAAGATGAACCTCACTAGGAAATGAGCAGTTCAATACAGACAATCTTTTCCCAATCTCAGGGAAACATTAGAACAGTTCCTACACAAACAGACAAGTTTTGTATGACATGGATGTGATGAAGTGCCTGTTACTTCTGAAGCTAAGAATCTTGTTCAGCCTGGTACCTTGGGATGGTTAAAACTGTTTGTTTAGCTTTATTAGCCACCAGTAACCTTCCAATCCGCACACTCCTTTTGCTGGCAGACAGGTGTTAAACGTTATATCCTCAGACATGGACCAATTCTATGCAGGAGAGGAGTAATTGATTAGAGAACCTGTAAAGGAAAGCAGCATTTTCTCCTCTTGCAAAGAGACTGTGTCTCCCTATGTAGGGGATTCGAGAATGATGACTGCCAAAAGAAATCCACTAACAGGAAATCCTGTCATATATGTCCATCCATTTTCTGAAGTAGTTTTCACTCACTCGGCAAAGCTCCTAGTAACTATGGTCTTGTAACATGTAGATTTTCCTCTCTTTCTCCTAAGTGGCAGGTCAGAGGTTGGGCAGCTCAACAATGTTCCCTGAGTTCTTATTTCAGATCCTTGAAAGATGTCTGAACAAGGCAGGAACATGATTCCCCATCCTGTCCATTTTCTGTGCTTACTATTTGTTTTTATCATCCTTTTCCTGAAGATAATTTTTCACTTGCTTCCATATACCACTATGCTATACAAAGATTTTTAGCTCTGCCTATTGTAGAAATGGTTCTGTTTATTATGAGATTAAAGTCTGAAAAAACTAAATGAAAGTCTGAAAAAACTAAACTAAAAAAACTAAACTCTTAGAGACAGGCTCAAAACAATTTTGGACTGCCATTTTGAGTGNTATATTTATATATATAAATTATGTCAGAATTTCATTGGACTCACATAGAGCTTGAAAAGCATTTTATTTTAAGTAGGTGTTCATACTCTTCTTTTACACTTCTTTATGTACTATAAGAAAAAGCTAGCCTTCACTTTGTTTTGTTGGATCAGAAAATAGCTTCCTGTAAGATTTTAGACAGACTTTTGTTGGCTTTGCTTTCCTTTTCAGAGACAGCGAGATGAAGATACTTGTTTTGTGGTTGATGTGTGTTAGGAGAAGAATTATTTTTAGGCAATCTGCAAGAGTGTCAAGGAAGCACAAGTCTAGAAGAGTCCAAAAGAGAAGGAATATTAACTTCCAAAAGAGGGACCAGCAAACATGGAGGATATGACCTGCATCTTCCTTCACTATACATTTTTTTTAGAGATAGTAGACTTTTCCTTTTCTCTTTAAATATTTTACAGTAAAACTGTCAAGAGCCTGGATGAAATGGAATTTCAAACATACAATTAAATTGCGTTTTTACTGTAGAAAAACATTAAATGTTCGCATCTGAATCCTATACCAATTTCAATAGCTACCTCAGATGTTAGAACTGGAATTGTCCCTGAATTCTCCTTGTTTGCTTGTCCACATTTGCTCTTTCAAACCACTAACAGATGTTAGTTTATGCTGTTCAAAACTCATGTGTTTCACTAGAATGAGAATGGCATATCGCTTATGGATGGCATAACTTCTGTGCAATGTACACACATCAATGAAAACCTGAGTGTGTTGCAGTGCACTTGTGCAAACATAAGCAGCATTTTGTTACTGATGTACAAAAAGAAACAGATTGTGGCTCGTTTCTCTCTGAAACTGCATGATCTGAACAGTCCTACTGACCCAACACTGCTAAATGTTCAAGAGTTCATTTCCGAGAGTTGCTTCTTTCACGCCATAAAAGAAGTGATGTCACTGTTTAGTTATGTTTCAAAGTGAAACACAACATTGAATAAAAATCTATCAAAACTGCAGTTGCTTCCTTGATCTAGTCTATGGCTGCCCTTTGGGAAAAGTTCCAAACTTAGCTATCAACAGGCCAAATATTGAATGTAATCTATCCGTTTAGGCTCCAAGTAGAGTAAATGAAGAGAGACAGACATTTCTAGGTGATTCATCATATCCTTAGATTCTTAGCTGAAGACAGAATAAATCACTTTCTAGAGGTGCCTATCACTTGTCAGTGATTACTGAAGGAGAAATGACAACAAAGATATACATCCAGGGTTAGAAGAGATGACTCTCGCTCTTAAATCTATAAATTCTTCAAGAGCATCCTGTACAGACTGAACTGCGTCACGGTGCATTTCAGCTGCTACTGGCTAGCATTCATACCCTTGCTCATGTAGATGGAAAATGGCACAATACCAGGAGTAAACCAAGCCACAAGCTGGCACTATGAACTGGCAAGCTAAACCTTCACAGACAAGAAGACTTCACAAAATTTGCGAAGCTTTCTGTGATGAAACCACAGGAGAGATTTCTCTAAATAAAGACTAACATGAGAATAAGTTGGACGTTCATTCATCTTTCTCTCTGCAGTGCAGCATAAAGTAACATCTACACAAAGAAATGACAGAAGAAATTTTGCAGCCAAAATCAGGACTAATAATTGTCATTAACTATCTCCTACTCTGTCTCATTGAATCATTATTGTCATTACTTAACAGTGGCTGCAGCAGTGCACTCACAACACTGTGTATTTTCTGTATTAAACACAATTTTGATCTCTTTGCTTATAGAAAGCTAGAAAGCTCAACACACCATGGGTTATCTTTTAATAGCCACACATCTTTATGATGCTGTAGTGTCTGATAACCCTTTTTTAAAAGGTTCTGTATTTGAAAGCGGAGTTCACTCTTTCCTTAGCCACAATATTTAAATGCAAATGTAAATATTTGCTGCTGTGCAAGACTCAGAGTCCAGGACATAAATACTTCTCACGGTGACTCTGAAGTGTAAAATCAGCCAGGACAAGATAATGACTTTCACTATTCACACAAACTCAGTGAAGGTTTTGAAAGCTTGGCTGCCTACTGAAAAACTGTCACTCCAACAGATGAGTGAAGCGCACAGAATTTAGCTGCTGTCCAAGGGACCTTCTGCGTGACCAGACAGTTGCAAATACAAAACAGAACATGGACAAAACATTGTTCTCATTCTGGTCAGTGGGCCATGACAGAAAACTCCTTCCATATATTGAAATGTCTAAATATTTTGGAATAAATGACTGTCAGAAATACTTACTACAATTGGAGAGGAGCAGGCACCTATAGAGATGAACTCTACAGCAGTTAGTTGTGAAAACAAAGGAAGAATCCTAAGGTTAATGTAGGATTTTCCAAGTAAACAGTTTAAACACTGAGAAAACAGAGTAATTCCTTAGAAAAACAAAAAAGCCTAATTACATCTGAAAATAATAAAAAGATTCCTTTTAAGGGATATTCAAAGCAGAATTCAGTATTCCTGAGGGCTGGGGCAAAACTAATAAAGTATCAAGTTTTCTTAAAGTGTCAGCAAGGATAATCCAACTGCAACACAGTTGGCCTGGTTCTCATCCAGGAATGGCTGTATTTGATTAATAAAGAACCAAAGCATAATAACATGCCATAAGCATAGGTTTATAAAAAACAGATGTCACTAAACTAAATATAGATTTTTAAGAGATTATAAGTTTGATTAACAAGTTTAAAAGTACAGACCTATTTTTTTTTTGGGCAATTGAAGTGGTATCCTAACAAATTGTAAAATGAGAACCAAAAAAAATCAACGAAGCCAAATTAAGTGCTAGGTAACAGATACTTCTCAACGTGGGTTAACACAAAATCATATGCTAATGAATGTACTTCTAGTGGAGGTACAGAGACCAGTTCTTGGTCCTGTACTATTTATCCTTAGTGTCAGTGTCATAAGAAATAAAATACTTCTACAAAGTTTACAGACAAAAGACAAATTAGTAGTGGTAAGAAAAACAGAAAAATACCCTATTTTGAACAACATTTAAAAAACTAAATGCAAGCAAAGAATAAACGAGATATTAATTCTAACCTATGGAGAATAGCATAGCCACAGACAAAGGACGCATGCCCCAGGGACAGAATGAGGCTTTCTGTTCGTGGGAGACATTGGTTATGAAAAAGGCCTGAGACCAGGATGACTAATGTGTTGAAAACAGGCCATTATTCTTGTGACCTGAAGAGCTATGGAGAGCCTTTTCAAGCAGGATAAACAAAAGCAAAAGCAGGAAAGCTCTACTGCTCCACTGCCAGTCTTTCTGACAACCACTGCTCGGTACTAAGCCATGTCCTGGAGTCTGCAGCTTGAGAATCAGAGCTCATTTGGGCAAGGCAACTAAGACTAATGACTGCAAAATTTGCCTTAAAGCTCAGTGTAGTTTAAGCATGAGAAAGTTACCTAGCACCTACTTGCAAAACATATTTACATGGAGCCTCTCAACCCAATATTCCTTATTAGACAACACAATCACTCAGGTACTTCCAAGGTGTGTTTCAATACCTCCTAATAAATATGTCTAAAGGAGCTCATCTGAACTGTACCCTGAAAGTGCACATTTCTCTCTGCTGCCTATCAGGAAAACAGGCTTGACCATGTCAGATGTAATATAAAACACCAAGAATGCCTGATAATTAGGTGAGATGACTTCCATACTTACTAAGCATGAATATGAGGAACAGAAATTTCCTACCAGACAGCTTTTCATTCAGTAATGTTCAATGTCTGGAATTTTAAACTAGATGAATGCATTAAAGAAGTTAAACACAAAGGGAAGGAAATTAACTGCCAGAATGCTATTAAAGCTGGTGCTGATTCTTCCATTAGTGGAAAATTTAAATTAAGATTTACTCTTTTTTTTTTTCAGATGTGTTTTGGCTCAAACAGAAATTAATTCAGAGAGCCACAAAGCCTGCTCTATGAGAAGAACAGATTGGATGACACAATGTTTTTTTCTGGTTGTATAATTTATGACTGGTTGAATACTTTAGTAGAAAACATACTGCTGAGAACAATCTTTCCTTGGTAAAAGTGTGATACAGATGTTCTAAGAAGGATTCCTCTATCTCTAATCTTGAAAGTATCAAGAAGTCAAAGTCTGAGTGCCCAGCAGTACCTGATCTCTTTTTGTACACACATCCAGACACAAATGCAACTTACGTGATCAGAGTATCAGTATGTAATCCTGCACAGTGGTTTGGTGTCAACCATGCTTTGCCAAACCAAACATGATTTTAAGGCGTTTTATCCACAATACACCTCGGGAAGCATGAAAGTGGAGGAAACTTACTGAATAGTTTAAAGAAAAAGTGAATTAGAATAAATTTTAAATACTCCTTATAAGCTGTAGCCATAGAAAACAGTGGCTTGCCTTAAGAGAATGTTTGTATAGAAAAGTGAAGCTCTCTGAAGGTGAAGTGATATGCTCCATGGAAGCCATATTCCCACTGCCTAACTGAATGTCTGAGGAGCACAGAAGAATTATGACTGAAATGTTATTACTGAACTTATGTGCACAAGCACAGGAAGATGGACTGCCCTGAGAATCTGAAAAAGGTTAAAATCACACATCAGTGAATGTTACAGACTACCAACAAATGTCTGGTATTCTGTTACAGACCCAAACTGAATCAGTACAAACTGTTGAGGCCTGTCCTTTGTGTAGCCTAAAATAAAATCCAGTTTCACACTTGGGTGTGTGAGAAAGGTTGTGGTAATGCTGTACATGTCACAGAATTATGTATTCTAACTACTGGAAGTGATTTCCTATGTTCCTCTCTTGTGGCACCTAAAAATTCAGCAAATTGTCCTTCCTCTGCACCAAGGGGAACTTTGTAGGACACAGCCTCAAGCTATGCCAGGGGAAATTTAGGCTTGAGGTGAGGAGAAAGTTCTTCACTGAGAGAGTCATTGGCTACTGGAATGGGCTGCCCAGGGAGGTGGTGGAGTCGCCGTCCCTGGAGCTGTTCAAGGCAGGATTGGACGTGGCACTTGGTGCCATGGTCTAGCCTTGAGCTCTGTGGT
>WAAF01000237.1:522777-691324 GCA_013400475.1 Tricholaema leucomelas | reverse complement strand
AGCCAGGGGAAATTTAGGCTTGAGGTGAGGAGAAAGTTCTTCACTGAGAGAGTCATTGGCTACTGGAATGGGCTGCCCAGGGAGGTGGTGGAGTCGCCGTCCCTGGAGCTGTTCAAGGCAGGATTGGATGTGGCACTTGGTGCCATGGTCTAGCCTTGAGCTCTGTGGTAATGGGTTGGACTTGATGATCTGTGAGGTCTCTTCCAACCTTGGTGATACTGTGATACTGTGATACTGTAACACAAAGTTGAGGCTCCAAGTGGGGCAGGATATCTCAGAAGACAAATGTTTCCTGCATTAAAGGCCATAATTTTACAAAAATCCTGATTCTTACTATAGAACAACACTGACCTCAATACTGACTTAAAAAGTGGATATATGGTTTCATAATCAGGTATGTAATCGAAAATATAATTCAATTAAAAGAAGATAGGCAATGTTTGTCAATGCTGTTCCATAAAATGTGATCTTACCATAAATTGTTTTAGTTACAAGCATCAGCAGTTGCTATGGGACATCACTTTGAATCAAACACAATGACAAGCTCTATTAGCATAATAGGTTATTATTCCCAGATCCGTGTGATCGTTACTGCATAGCAACCCAATGATAATGAATGGCTTTGTCAGTAAGAAAGCATGTTTGAAGCACAAACCTCAAGTACCTTACAGGGCGTTAAGATGTCAATAAATTAAGAATTTGAACATCAGCACTGACACTTCTTTCCATATAAAAATGTAAAGAGGCACTGAAACTTTCAGTACATTCTCAACTGACCATCAACGTTGTGGGGATTTATTTCCAAGACGCTTTGACCCAGGGCTCAAGTCAGTTGAGAAGTTGGGTGCTTAAGCCTGGCATGTGGAACAGAGAACAAAAAAATGACTTAAACAGGCAGGTGAGTCAGGCAGCAGCCTGGGCCCAACACTGCTATAGATACATCCCTGCAAGGACTGCACAATGTTGGTCCACTTTGAATATACAAAGCAGAGAAGAGAAGCAGCTCCTCTCCTTTTCAATGTGTCTGTAACTGATTTTCATGTAACTGCTTAATGGATGAAGAACTCACCCAGAATGTGGCAGCTCTGGGTAAATGCTTAATTAAACTTCAAGATCTGATCTCTCATCTCCCATCTTCTTGGAGAGCACCCTCATTTTCTGGCTACCAGCCAGAACGGTGTGGATTACCCATGTCCTGTTTGTTTGAGGTTTGACAGACTTGGAGATTGACAAATCTGAAGAAAGAATTCAATGTGCTTTGAATTAGAGATGAAATCTAACAACAAATATGCCTCTAGATCAGTACCACACAGTAACAGAATCACAGAAGTCTGGAAGGGACCTTGAAAAATCATCCAGTCCAACCCACCTGTCACAGCAGGATTACCTATACCAGATCACACTGGAACTCTTAAGTATCTCCAGAGAGACTCCACAACCCCCCTGGGCATTACTCAGTTACCTTCATAGTGAAAAGATTTTTCCTCATGTTTCCATGGAACTTCTATGCCTCAGCTCCTACCCATTGCCCCTCGTTCTGTCACTGGGCATCACCAAGAAGAGCCTCCATCCCCTTGGTACTCTCCCTTTACATATTTGTAAACATTGACGAGGTCGCCCCTCATTAATATCTCCTCCTCTCCAAACTAAAGAGACCCAGCTCCCTCAGTCTCTCCTTGCAGTTGCCATTTAGTTACTCAATGAGCAACAAATACTAGAAATTATGAAGAGATTAAATTATAATAAAATTAACACTAAACAATAAAGGTATTTGGGCAAGGGAATGCTACATCAGTAAATTACCTATTATTCAGGTATGCCTCCAAATCAGACCCTTTAGATAGTTCTACCTGCTTTCTGCCCAAGTCTGAACCTTGCTAAATAATTTCTGTCATATGTATCTTAGTCCTGGGCTTCTTCTTGAATCCTAGTTTATTGTCCCACAAAGGAGAGCAATAGGTGGGGCAATCAGCTTCCAAAGCAAGAACCGTTTCAGATGCCTATCCCTTCTACTAAAGACATCTTTGGTTTGGCACAGTGAATCCCTGTGATATTAAATGCCACTAAGCAATAGTTGCACAAAAAATCATATAGGATCTTTTAAAGGCTATAAAGTGGATGTTCAGCTTTTTATGTACCCAGTCCATACTGGTACATACTGATCCCAGTACCAATCAGAAGCAAGATACTAATCCAAAATAAACCAGTCTTTCATATGAAATAAAAAGATGACAGGATTAAGACCAATAAAATTGATAATCAATTTACACAGATTTATTTTCCTCTACTTAATTCCACCCAAGAGTAAATGCTGCATTTCTAACAATATTTGTTACATTTAAAAAAAAAAAATCTTTAAACAAATAAATGAAAATGTGGAAAGATTACAGTCCATCAGATTATTTTAAAGACCCTAGCTATGTTAAATACGACCCACACATATACTAAGCCCTTAACCAAAATCACAGGTATAGATGCTCTCTTCTGCAGCAAGACCCAGGGCAACTGCCCTCTACTCTCTGCCTTTACAAAGAGGAAGTGTGAAAATCCCAGGACTCCACACTTTGTGCATAGCCTCATTTCACTGGATTTTACCTGGTTGATAGGCACCTGAGCATCAGATCTGACACATGACAGAGAATGAAACACTACCGAAGAAGTGAGAAAAGTCACAGTTTAAAGTAACATGTTTACCTGCTTCATCTATTTAGCTAAATCTCAGGAGTGCTTGTGAGGTACAGGCTCTGGCTCGTAATGCCTGTTTTTACATACTAAAATCTATAGGCTCTTGGGCACCTCAGCTACTCAGTAGACATAAGCTATTCTGAATTACTTTGCCTCCACTGACAGAAGAGCACAGACAGAATCGACCAAATGAGCATGTCCAAGGCAGCTAACTCTATCATAAACGTCATGTAATTCATGAATGGGTTTAAAATACAGGTTTAAAAAGATAAAGCTGGGTAAGCATTCCGAAATTCTGGAATCCATAACCTTTTATGCAGTATTTCAGAAAAGATGATGTCAAAGTAGGGAGCTGCAATAGATGCAATTACATGAGCCATAAGGACTGATGAAAAAATGCATTATGTGTTGCTTTAAAAAAAAACTTTACGTTGTATTTTGATTTTATCAATCTGTACAAATAAATAAAATATCATTATCTTTCCCTAAAGTACAGTCTACAGCTTTATGGAATATATGGATAATTAAAAAATTTAGTTTGTGGCTTTAAAAAAAAACCTCACATGCAATCAGCCTAACTCAAATTCCACTCAAGTAAACAGTTAAATACTCCCTTGTTTTCAGTGAAAAAGCCTTAGGACAATGCTCGGCTTCTGAAAATGCTACTCAGTATATCTTACTTAAATTACCAACACAGATATTGATCAGAATGCCATAATGCTGTGCTGGTTCATGTACAGTTTATGGAAAACCATTGCTGTAACTGGATACATTGCATACGATGTGTATGATTCAATACAGAAAAAAGAAGAGATTAAACAAAGATCGGCATTGATCACATTGATAATTTGTGTCTACAAATTGTTGTCTACAACTACCTGAAGGGAGGTTGTAGCCAGGTGGGAGTTGGTCTCCCAGGCAACCAGCAACAGAACAAAGGGACACAGTCTCAAGTTGTGCCAGGGGAAGTATAGGCTGGATATTAGGGGGAAGTTCTTCACAGAGAGAGTGATTTGCCATTGGAATGGGCTGCCCAGGG
Source organism: Tricholaema leucomelas (assembly GCA_013400475.1). NCBI lineage: Eukaryota > Metazoa > Chordata > Aves > Piciformes > Lybiidae > Tricholaema lacrymosa > Tricholaema leucomelas. The sequence goes on along the minus strand of WAAF01000237.1, from coordinate 687,600 downwards.
AGGTGGTGCAGTCACCGTCCCTGGGGGTGTTCAGGAAAAGACTGGATCCAGAGGCACTTAGTGCCATGGCCTAGTTGACTGGCTAGGGCTGGGTGATAGGTTGGACTGGATGATCTTGGAGGTCTCTTCTAACCTGGTTGATTCTGTTCTGTTCTATTCTAATGGCTGAAGATAATTCTCTTTATTAATTAGCAAAATATTTTTAAAATATATATTTACACACACATCTACATACACTGCAGCTAACCTTCCAGCCAAGTATTTCCAACTCTGCTTCTACAAAGTAGGTGAACATGACAGACATAATGAATGTAAATTATATCAAATTGAAATGTCATTTCTGGATTCTTGTATAATTAGAATTTGTGCTACAGTAATCACACTTCCCTCTTTCTAATGCTTGTTCACAGTTACTGTTATCAAATATTTGTTTAACTATTTTTATAACATTAGACTTAGCTTCTTTTCCAGATGGCCTTCCAGTCAGTCATGTTCCATGAAAGAGTACTGTGTAATGACAGCAGTGGTTGTTGCTAGTTTTGTTTGTAATATGTTTTGCAGAGATTTTTGTGACTAACTTGCCTTTCATACCTGTAAGTATCACATACACATTCCAGACAGATTGTTAATTTCACTGTTAATTTTACTGTAACTGGAAATATGAAATGCAGTAAAATGCACTAGTTGTGTTCATGTATAGTTAAGTGATACAAAGTGTCTCAGGTGCTGCCTTCATGGAAGGGCATTGATGCTTGCAGAAAGGAAAGAGATTTTAAATGGTGATTATGAAGCAAGGTCTTAGGTGAGGGAACTGCACTGCCAACAGATTTCTGTGTTTTCTGTTGTTTCATTCAAGAAAAAATTAAATCTCCTGGCTCTTCAGATATAGAACTTCAATAGTGATTTTAACAATAAAAGCAATAATGGAGACCTGTAGGGATGTTTAATCCAGGTCTGAGCAAGCCTATTTAAACTAGGAAGTGCAACTGAATGCAGTGAAGGAAGGCATCCAGTGTGCCCAGAGATTTGCCATTCTTCCCATGGCAGGGAGGTTGGAGTAGATGATCTCCAAGGTCCCTTCCAACCTAACCTATTCTACGAGTTAATAATATAAAAATGGAAACATACATATAACAAAAAGTCATGCTCTGTTGGTACCATAATGTACATGTAATCTTTAAAATTCATGACATCTCAGGCTGACAGGATTTTCTCATCAATGAAGTTGATGCTCGGTATATAAATGTTTGGAATATGCGCTAGTTGTGGGAGAGGATCTGACTAGTACTACACAATTCTTTACCATTAATCAAGAAAGATGCTTGATTAAAATCAGTGGCAGCAACTTTGTAGAAACAATCTCTTTCATTTTACAGGAATAGAAGCCTTTTTGCAACAAGAAATGGCTGCAGAAAGTCATAATAGACTAGAAAGAATGGTATTAATATTAGGTAGAAAGCCATCCTAAGTGTCTATTAATATCATAAACATATGACAACTTCAGATGAATCTCTGAATTGCCAGTAGTGTGATGCCTCCATGTTACTCCTTGAAGGACTATCAGTTGTCATCAAACAAATGACAAATGCTTATTTGTAACTGCCATTCTCAGAGCTCTGCTGTAGCAGACTGATTTCTGGGATCTCCACCTTGGGCAAAATAGAGCAGGGAGCTGGCCCATGTAGATCTACGCATGTCCGTGGACCTTCTCTCCCTGCAGTTGCAGAACAGTCAATCCTGTGCCCCTGCTTCCAGTGAAGTTTAAAAAAGTAGCCAGCCTTTTTTATCACTACTCAGAAATAAATTCTAACTCAAAAGACATTTACAGATTCTCATGGTAGTGCACTTTTAGATTTTTACTCTAAATAAACTCCTACTTAATTTGATTATTCTTTTTTTCTCCTGCTTTTACTTTGCCAATACTTATACATTCTAATGCAATAATGACCACAAGTGTCATTAACATGCTATTTACTTTCCTCCAACTCCCCATTGAGGACACAAAATAAAATAAATCCTAGAATCTCTCCCTGCAGTACCCAACTACTTAGCTCAGTCTAGTGTGACAACAACCCATCAGCAAAGATACTTTATTTGTGGTGCCTCATGCCAGTTTCTAACATGTTATTCATAAAATTACTATGCTTGAAAGTATATTGAGTGAAGCTTAAATATTCACTGACACCCAAATATGTGGTCTGTTTCTTCATTCAGCTGAGAACTCTGTCAAAACCCCCCATAATCTGTCTGACACTGTCCCTTGGGAGATCCTAGGACAGACTAGCTTTTATTATTAGCCTATACACGACCCACTGCACTGGAGGAGAAATGTCTTAGGAAGTTATCTGCTACTGCATTACAATAAATATAATAATAATCTTTCAGCATTAATTTTTGTACATCTGTGTGCTTTCCATTACATGCAGCTTTACCACATTGGATTCAGGCTTTCAGAAGTAAAAATGATGAGGGAGTTAATACAGATGACATGAGATAAATCTGATGGCACAGGAACCAACTGTTGACCCACTTACCTTAACAGCACACAGAAGTCACTTGCTGCTCACCTCACCTGATAACATTTAACACTTTCTGTCACCCAAGCACTAAGGCAAAGCAAGGCTCCTTCTTGCTGAAGGGACCTGCTACAGAACGAGGATGCAGGACAGAAATCGGGACTCCAGCCCTGCACGTTGCACTTTGGGAGGGGAATTCTCTGTCTCTCACCTCCCCCCATCTCCCTAGCTGCTCCCTTTTTAATCTAGTTCTACAAACTGGTACATCCTCACAGCTGTGTCTTCCACACTTCAGGCTCTTCATTCCAGTCCCAGACTATCCTACGCTGCTCTCCTTGCCCAAGCAAACACTACTCATCCCAACCTTCCTTTCTTCTCATTCTCGTCCCATCCCTCCTTCGGTCCCTGTCCCTTCGTCAACCCTTTTCCAGTCGCCACCATGCTCCCATCTCCTATCAGTCACTCTTCATTTCCACTCCCCCTGTCCAGGAAGTATCAGTCCCTCTATTTCTGATTCCTCCCCCACAATGACATCTCTGCCTCTTCCCCCTTCACTTCTGCTGGGCTTTGATTCTGAATTATCCCCTCTGCCATCAATTTCGCCATCTACCCCAAGGTCCTCTTCAGGAGAATTTTTAGCACTAACAAACAACAATGCTTTTGCACTTTCTCACTCTTAGAGAGGGCAGAAGCATTTCTGCAGAAAATGGCAAAATACACCTTCAAGGACATTGAGTTTAGAACTGCTTTAGCCCAGGAAAAATTATTTGCAACAGCAAAAAGAGGTTTTACATAAATAAGTAGGCACAGCATTATACATACATATTCATTAACAAATATTATTTTCCCCCCTGTAATTCTAAAAAATTCAACCTGTCTGTATTAAGAATTTAGTTTTTGAAAGTTCAGCAAAATAATTTGTGATTTAAGCAATTTCACTTGCCATAGAAGTCGGTAGCTCCCAAAGTCGGCAGCTCCCTGTAACACTCACTTTTACCTGCCCTGTCCCTTACTACTTGAATACATGACAGACAAATGAGTAAGAACAATAACAAAATTAAATTGAACTTTCCCTTTGAAAATATTTCCATCTTCTATTTCATGACATAGTTAAAGATTCACTATGGACAGACTGGGACATTGCTTAGTTTACTACAAACTCCTGTTGCTTTTTTATTCCAAAAGCAGTACTTTCCAACTTTTGATTCCTGAAGAGTGCTCTTGATCAAGCACTCATCCCAGTAAAGAACACATGTGCCTGTCTGACACATTTTCTTGTCAACCAGTAACAGAACAAAAAGCAAAATAACTGCCTAGCTTTGGTTCAGATAGCACACAGAGAGAGGCTGTGGTCAGGTTATTTGTTTCAAACACCTGCCTTCAAAGAGGGCAATAAAGAGGTACCCTGTGGAATTTAAAATAATCCAAGGACACTTCCATTCTAATAATACTTCTTACTGCCAATTAAAATTCTCATTAGAAATAATAACCAGTTGAGTCATGATTCACAATTTGTCCTTTGGCTACCAAGAATGTGAAGGAAGAAAGGTTCTTCCAGCAAAAGAACAGAAGACAGGGTTTAATTTCCAGCTCTAACACAGGTTTCATGTGCAGTCTTGTGCTTCTTAATATCTCTGTTCTAGTTTTTCCAGTAATAGCAATAAAATAATAATACTTCCATCTTTCATATCCATGTAATAATGCTGAAAGAATTTAAGTCTGTAAAGCTTCCAGATGGGAAGCACTGTATGAATATTATCATCATGTAGACCATTTGAAGCAAGATATTTCCAGCAGCAGTCTCCCTGAATCTAAACTAATGAATGCCAATTTGCATATTATAAACATACTTTAAAAGAGGCAACACTGTGAGTCTTGTGTGCAATCCTCTTAAAGGTGTGACTGATGCTTGTCATGGCTGAGGTATTTACAAAGGCTGTCACAGCACAGATTTTCTTACGTCTAAGAAGACAGGAAGCTTACGCTGCCATTTTTCATCAGATGTACATCCCTCTTCACTTCCTAATAGCCTTTTTCTACAAATTGTGTAGAAATTTTGGTATCTTTAAGAACTCTACCCTTCCCTGAATTGTTCTGAATTTAGTCAACATGTTCAAAACAGGTAGGCAGACATAAGTTTTGCTGCCATTGGAAAGCAAGCTGAAAATAATTCCAGTTACAAAGGAACAAAGTGCAAAACCTGAGGTCAGGTACCTTAGACTACTTTCACCACTTGATATCTCTGCAATACACACAGAATAAACCTACTTCTGAAAATAAACAAACCATTACTGTGAGTATATGCAGCCACCCGTTCTACTATGCTCAAGGAAGAACTTTGGGTAGAACTCTAAAGAGGTATTCTTCTGATTAAACAGCCAAATCGATCCGGACATTTAAAGACATTCACAACAACACCAGAAATGCAGTAAGAAAGACAACTGCCTACATTCTGTTCAGCAAAAGTTGTTCAAAGGATTCAACATAAAACCAAACAAATTGGTACACTGACATGCTTTGAAGTTGAATTTTCTCCACATTCAAGTTGAGACTCTTCAAACCTACAGAGAGGTGAGCTAGATAGCTAGGATTAGGAAAAAATGTCAGTGTAATGATTGCCTAATTATAGGAAAACTCCTGCAAAACAGTATCTTTGGCAGGCTTTCCTGCTGAGGCAGGTACTACTGGTTATCCTCTGCAAGTTCACAATTATAAATAACACCAAGAGCAATAATAGGTAAGATCTGTTACATTCTTTAGATTGGAAAACATAAATGCATCTAATGTCACATTTTGGCTGCGTACAAACCATGATTTCTGACCCCCTTCACTGATCAGCAAAACCCACAGCAGTCTCTCCACTTGTACGCATTATTGATACCGCTGCTAACAGCCAACTTTCTGCAAGCACAGAAGGTAGTCAGGGTAAAGATTGCATAGTGTGTCTCTTGATGGGATCCCTTTTTTTTAAATGTGTGAACGGCTCTGTGAAGGCTCCAATCACCTAAAATAAGTTATTTATCAGCAACACATTCCCCCAAAGACAAGTGATATGTGTCACTGCAGTGATCTCACAGTATTTACAACACTCGGATTTCTCTTCAAACCAGTGGTCTGAAAACACCCCGAAGTCTCCCTTCTGGGATGTCATAAAGTTGAATCTCTTACTAATACCAGTTGCATCAGTGACCTCGGCATTATGCACAAAGATCACTATTGTTAGCAGTCTCTCTATATTGGTGATCTCTGTATTTCATGCAGAGGAAGAATCAAGCAGCATTTGACAGCTCAGTGAAACCACTGCTACTCAGCTGAGTGCAAACTAGGAAGTCAGTGTCACTCAGACGTGTTTCAGTCAGCCACTTATTTCAGCAAGCTGTGCTGTCTGCCATGCAGAGCTTTGCCACCCCTCAGTTTTTAATGTGACTATAATTTGCAATATATAAAATATCATAAATATGTACGGAATTGCCAGGCTTCTCATTAGCTCCTGTGAGGAAGAGTGTGCTCCTGAACTTTGACTTGCATAAGTTCTACCTTTCTTCCTTCAAGTACCATATTAAGGAACACTCCATCACCTGGCAGAGCCCAGAAAGATTCTGCTGGTGAAGACTGAGGCAAAGATGGCACTCAGTATCTCAGTCTGCTGTCATTAAATCCCCTGCCCATTCAGCAATGGGTCCATATTCTCCTTGTACAGCTGTTTACTACTAATGAAGCAGGATAAATTCTTCTTGCAGCCTTTGATATCCCCTGCAATTCCCAACTCCAGCTGAGCTCTGGATTTCCAAGCACCATCTCTGCATACCTAGGCAATATTAATGAAGTCACCCTTTGTAGCCAAATCCTGCTTCCACCTCCAATACGCTACCTCTTGCACTGAAGCTCTGCTATGAGGTTCCTGACAAGCCAAGTCAGTCTACTCATATGTCTGTTTCCCTGAGTATTGAGGTGTCCTATTCTCGTGTTTAGAAGACACTGACTGTCCCTCCAAGGCACAGCCACTCTAATGCCACATATGCCCACTGTGGGTTTGACACCCACAAGAATGCAGTCTCTAGGGCTACCAACTCAAGCAAGTACCAGAGCACCTACTGACTGCTCAGTACCTCAGGCATGAATGCAGAAAAGAATTGTGGACAAGCACATGCAATCATAATTCTAGACACAGAGAGCCTGCTTCCTGTTCTTCACAAGTCAATGTAGGGAAGAGAGTTTAAAATAGTAATGCATTGAGTCTATAAAACGTAAATAAAATAAAAATAGAATGTTAAGTAGCAATTTGGCCTCTATCCTCCATTACTAAACCTTGACCACTATTGCACATTTTATACGAGAACCTATATATTGCAACCTATATATCTGATATACCTATACGGTGACCTATATATTGTCACTTCCCTTACACTTACATATATTCCTTTTTACATAATGCACACTTTTTATATTTACATATACATATAAAACCAAAAGATACTACAGCTTATTCAATGGTGCTTTACATGCACAGAGGAAACTACAAGAACTGCTAGCGCTCTCCCTGATCCTTTTGAATATTAACTAGCCATACTGGAAAAAAAAACCAAACAACAAACTGATGGTGATTTGATAACACCAAATGAATCACTCAAAGTGGCTAGTAACAGTATAATAGAATTGTTTTGGTTCTACCACAAGTAAAATTATTGGAATCTTTATGGAATATCTACCAGTGATTATCAATGCCTAATATATGCCTAGTTTCCAGATGATTATCTTATATTTTGAGATTAGGACTGAAGTTTTACCACAAAAGTTTATGTACTAAGACTGCACTCCCTCTATTTGTAGGCATTTGCTACAATAATTCGATGTTCTTAATGACAAACAAATTAATTCTGCAAATAAACTAAATTTTGCAATAAAGCATCTTGAGGTCTCTCATCCTTTTTTACCTTCTCAATGTGGCAGAAACAGTCTGGAAGGTCCTGGACAGAGCAGCAACATAAACAAAATCCTTTTTAAAAAGAGTTCTGAGGTCCCTAAAGTCATAAAACTTCCACTTTCCCTTACTTTTAGAAGCACCATGTCAAAATACAAGTTCTAAAATGGGTACCACTTGAATGCAAAGAACTCATACGCTCTGGTTTAACACCCAACTCTGTGGTGAAGAGGATCAGATCTGCAGACAAATACAAAGAAAAGTTGTCCTGGAAGGTAACAGTCACTACCATCAAGCAAGTTACTTTTCAGATGACAATCACAGACTCCTTAAGAGCTGAAAAATACACTAAACACTCTAATTTCAGGCTCAATAGATAGAACAACCAATTTCCTTCAAGTAGCAGGCAGTTTGAATTAATAGTATCCTTTATCCAGGACAGAGTTCATGGAAGACCACAGCTCTTTGTCCCCAGGGCTCCCTAAAGGTTGAAGCTGTGGAAGAGGCCAACTTTCTGCAGGTCTATTAGGGCGAGACCTCAGTAGCAAAAGCAAAAGGAGCAGGTCAAAGTACAGCCCCAGCCCATGCTGCAGTTGTCCAACAGTACCAGCTTGTTCTCCAGCTTCCTGCAGCCACATGTCCCTGTCCATTCCACACTTGCCAGACCACCCACTGGCTTCAGGCAGGTGCTGGCTCATCCTTTCCCTGCAAGGTGAGTTTGAAGCACTTCAGCTTCTCAATCAGCTCACTTTGGACATGCTGGGGAAACAGCAGCACAGTCAAAATTCAGCAGAGGTGAGCTTGGGGCTCTTGAGGTAACAGAAGCCAGCAAGCAAACTTCCACAAAATACGTCAAGGGAATCAAGGAGAACTCCACTAAGCTCAGGAGTAGGGAGGTACTGTGCAGCTAGAAAACTATGACCTGGTAGCCATCACTGAGACTTGGTGAGATGAATCCTATGACTGGACAGTGGCCCCCTGTAAAATGGCTGTTACCATCTGCCAACTTCCTGCAGAACAAAATCTCACTAGAATATCTCCCTAGTGCACCACAGAACTTAGACATAATGCAGACTTTTACCTAAGAAACTGCCTATGGCATTGCCTTTCTCTTGCTCATGGACAAAGATCTTCAGAAATATTCCCTGTAAAAAGTTGTTTTGATGCTAGTCCTGTGTTCTGGTCGGTATATGACTTGCAAGCTGTGCAGGAGGCAGACCTCCTTCTGGGACTGTTGTAGAATGCTGCTGTGCTCAAGAACACAAGTAACAGCTGATGTGGATGCCGCGCTTCCAAGATTAAGCTCTCTCTGATGTGATCCCCACTAGTAAACACAAAGTGGCTTTTGCCAGTCACTGCTACAAGGGCAAAGACAAAGAAAAACATGGGTAGTAGGAGGGTTAATCAACAGTCTTTATACAGCGCATAGGTGAAGAGGATCATAAGAGGATTTTGATGTGGATGGTGGCTCCTGTGGAAGAAGACTGGGAAGTATGGGCTACATGAAAGAGGTCTTAAGTCCTAATATGAAAAAAAACCCTTATTCCAAGTCTGAATTCAATGCAAATTCACAGAAAAAAAGAGTAATGCCATTCAGAGATAGTTAAGTTTAGTAATCCTTAAAATAAAGCCCTGAAGATAACTCCATTCTGTGAGAAGTGCAAATAAAATTAAAATGTTCACTATGTAAAATGCAGCCTCTCAATTTCTTGCATAAAAAGATACCTTAAAATTCATCTCTAGAAGCTGGGAGACAATCAAACACAATTTCTGCCAACCCATGTAAGAGATGACTCGTGAGAGCACATCTACCAGTGCCATTCAGATTCATTCCTCTTATAAATTAAATTGCTGATCTGATCTACAAATTGAGAGGGAAAAAAAAGCAAAAAATCAAAATTTCCTGCTATTGGTGCTTGTTTATTAAGCTTTCACTCAGAATAAAAAAAACCCAAACAATTTAATTTGAAGAATAAATTCAAAAGAAATCTAATTATCTGATTAATTTAAAAGGTAAAAGTCTTAGGAAAGAGCGAAAAGACCACATTAATATTCTTAACATTTGGATTTGTATGTTAACCTTTGAATAAATTATACATCTTTATTTACAGAAATAAATAAATTTACAGAAATAAATAAAGAAACATTCTTATATCTGAGTAGAAGACCCATTATCACCCTATTTCTGGTGAGCCCTATTTTACTCTTGTCATCTTATTAACCTCAGTGAGACAAGTAAGCACCTATTACCTTGAGTAAGCATGTCCCTTTAAAAATTAATAATAAAAGAAGTAGCACAGATTATTAATGCAGTTATTGACTAATGCAGCATTGAGAAAAAAAAATCCTGAATATTTAAGAAAACAACAGAAGTTAAAACAAAAACAAAAAAACCAAAAAGCAACAAACCTCAGGAGATTATTCTTATTTCTCAACCACAGAGTCCCAATTCTGATCCCATCTCCTACATGTTACAGAAATATTTTCTGGGACTACATGACGTGCATGATATATTATTGACATGTACAGAGCAAAAGTCTGTTTTGAGAGCTGTACAAAGGAGTATTTTGAGGTCTCACAGTTTGGTGGGATGATTCAAAGGCCACACTGTGACTTGACTTTTTTGTCCCCAGGGAACAAGAGTGCACGTTCACTGAAAACACACCACTGACTGTTTCACTCTGACTGCGGTACTTAACAGGCACCTAAAATGAACCTACTCTGGTGCCCACGAACTGCCTGCCTTCTTTGCTGGCTGATGAGCATGAAAATCCAAGCAGCGAGTGCTGTGTGACATCAAACTGAAGTCCTGCCCAGCTTGTCAAGAATGCTGGTTTGTTGATAGCAAGATCAGAGAAAATTGTCATCCCAGGTAGAATAAGTGAGTATATATGGGAAAGGGATACAGTTGGAAATCCATTAAAAAGTGTTAATGCTCTGTGTAAGCCAAAACCCAAGGCAATAGAAAGGATTGGTTTAGGTGGGACTATAAAGCCAAGGAAGGATAAATGTTATTTACAGCTACTGTTTTGAAGTGACAGTTTACAGGAACACAGACAGACAGGACCTCTACACTATCACCATGCTGTAGGACCCAAACTTTGTTTCTTTTTTTTTTTTAAACAGCGTGTTAGACCTCTATTAGTTGAATGCCCTAGAATAATTTATAGCTTACTTCTGCTGCTGGGTATGCAGACACAGCACCTATTTTCTGAAAAACATGTTCTTGTGCATGCATGTGCAGGCTTCCCAGCAGTGTCTCAAGCAGGAGAAGTATTTTCTTCTGCTCCACCCATCACATAGCAGAGCTGAAGAAAGCCCTAGGTCTTTTGAACTCCCTACTGTCTTCTTGTCAAATTGTTTGTTTTCAGATGGAAAGGTTATGGACAGATTATGAATACAGCTTTTCAGACTGAAAGCCAAAAAAAAAAGGTAAATAACTGGCAATGAGTTTAAATCAACCTGGATTAAACTATTGTCTTTCCTTTTACTGTTTATTGAAATACAGCCGAAAATGTGCTTATCGGCTAAAAGAATGTCACAATCACCAATTTCTCATATACTATTTCCATTTTCTTAAAACAGAATTTCATTTAAGGACTTATAACTGCAGACTAGAAGCACCCTAGTTGTTTTGAAATACTTTCAATACAGTTCTATGCTGAAGAAAAAGGAAGAGGAAAAAAATGTTATATTCAGTTCCATGATGTTGTAATTTTTCTATCCTTAAGTGCTAGTTTTACTTAGTCTTGAAGTTACAGCAACATATCAGACCAGTGTCAGAACTGATTTGATTTCTGCACTGTAAATTGACTCATTCTTCTTCTGCCATAAACTGTGACATTCTATGAACCTAGACTGTTATAAAATACATGCTTCTCAGAATAGGGACTGACATTCTCAGTATTTGATTAGCATTAGCCCAAAAACATAACCAAATCATAACTTTCTCTTTCAGTCTTGTGGGATCACTGATTTGAATGAATATGTACTAAGTATTTTGGAAGAAGGGCAGATAAGCAATGCTAGTTAGGTCATGGTATTATTCCACGGTGGCCTCACACTTCTGGTAGATAAACAGATTCAAACAAGCACTACAGCGTTACTGAGGTTACAAATTACCTGGAAAAATACAGTTTCTATGGATATCATTTAATGAAAATGAGTCTTGCATGTCACACATCTAATACAGTGTTATTTTTACTTCTTTGCAGGCATTCAGATACATGCATTAAGCAGATTTTGCAATATTTTGCACTATAGAATTTACAAATACTAGTATTTCATGCAGGAATTACTAAATTAGAGATAGTGAGATGATCAGAACCTTACTGCCTATGTTGCCAAGTTGGATTTTTCTATGTCTTAAAAACAGTTAATTATGTTAAATCTATGTCTTAAAACCAGTTAAATCTATGTCTTAAAACCAGTTAATTACAGGTATTTAGCACTATTAATAAAATCTTCTATAGAAAAGGGATATCCTGTTCATGTATTTTACATTTAAAAAGCAAATTTCTGCCGAAGTTATATCATGGCCTTATCTAGCCTAAATCCATTTGCATGCATTAAATTTCATTCAGAAGACTTAATTACATAATATTGCTAAAAATCTAAAGACTGATTTAAAGAGGTATGAAAATCAGGAACAGCAATTCTGAAAAGACCACGGAAGACTGAAATGCTATTTGTTTACATTCTGCAAAACCCAGCCTGGATGAGATAAACACATGGATTCTTTCTAGATGGAAATATTGCATAAGATTCTGAAATTAAGCATAGAGAGAGGGTGGGAAGTGCAGCTATAAGCAACTGATGTGTTGCTTCTCATCACATTAAAACAATGACTTTCAGATCTGAAGTATAATTTTATATTTTTTGTCCTTGGAGCACAATCAATAAAAAGCAACTTTTGAGCAATGCCACACCCTTGTTATTAAACAGCATTTCCAAAAATATTTAGATAAAGCCTGAACAAAATCAAATAAACATCTAGGCAGGAAACACTGTTTGGAATGCACTCCCTGCAATGTACTGTTAGAGACAGCCAGAAAGCAGACTAACTTCAGCATTCAATCAAGCAAATCTAGTATAATCTCATTACAGCCTTTGCAGTTAATGAAACCTACTTAAATCTCTGACATTCTGATTTTTAGAGCTGATAAAAGCAAAAATTACTTGGTTTATATAACACAAACATACAGAAATATAAGATTTTATCCTTTAGGTTAGCCTAGTTATTTACCAAGCAATGCGTAATAGGAAAAGATTACTCTTCTGCTACTCACTATTGCTCCAGGATTTCAGTAAATATTTGATACTGATTTCAAAGAAGCCTGAATCCTGCTGGCTAGCCATGTCTGCTGCATACAAAGAGGCTTCTATAGTTCTGAGCAGCTGAAGTGGCAGGTACTATGTATGTAGATGTGACTGTCACCAGTTAGTGATGTAAACGAGGGGTCAGAGGAGGAAATGAAGTCTCCGCAGATCCACTTCTTCCGTTCATGGTAGGTAAGCTCATTAAAATAAACAAAAAAGAAAAGCTCAACAACAACAAAAACACACCATGAGATTTCTGTCCTTTGCTCTTCTTCCGGGGCTCACACTTAACTCTCTATCTGCAGAGTATTTTATTCCCTCACCCCCTCAGCAAGTATTTTCATTTATTCCATTCCACAACTGGGTAAATTTCTTCCGGTCAGTTAAAGCATATGCAGTACCACAGCACTTGTTCCATAAGCACAGTTAGATTGTCCTCCTGAAGGGTGTCTGAGCTGTGCTTTTAACAACGTGCAGTCTGCCTGTCTGAAGCTTTTTTTTCCATCAGAAGCTGACAGCCCGAGCATATGCACCTCCTCTTGCAGACGGCGTATCAACTTGAAGCCCCACTGAAACGGTCTCTCCTGTAGCTGGAGGAATTTCGCACGTACTGTTTAGCCTTAGGAAAAAAAACATCCTCTAATGAAGATCCCTCTGCATGCTCTGGTCAGCTGCTCTCCTTCCGCCTGTTTCCAAGAAGAGCACGCTGAACTATACACAACTGCATCACGCTGCGGTAAAGCAGAGCTGCACCCATAGATCTGATTGCACTGACGCTGGGAAAAAAAACGAGAGAGAGAGAGAGAAAGACAGAGAGAAAGAGAGAGAGAGAAAGGCTCTCCCTCAGCCTAGTTGCACAAGAGAAGCACTTTCAGACCACTAAAAACATGGCATTCAGACTGGCTGCTTCTGCTTTTCGTTCTCAGCTACAGAAGAACGTGTTGTCGTATTTTTCTTGATGACTTTGGGTATTTTGCCCCCTTAACAAAGATAAGAGATGGCAAGCTGAATTTATAATGGTAAATAAAGCAGAGAGCTCACTGCTTGGTATTCACCTCTGAAAGAAACACTAAAAAACCCTGGTTTGATGTAATTCTTATCTTGCCCCCTTTTTTTTTGTTAAGGGAATTGAAGTCACACAGGGAATTCACATAAGAAAATGAGGCAGAAGCATCTTCTCACTGCTTGTTAGTACTTTATTGCTGGATACAATTTCCACACTCCTAAGGTTTTATTTCAAATCATCAAAGTCCATTGCTATGTATATTTTAATGCAGAAAACCAAGAAGAATCAGTTTCCCAAATATTTTTTGTTACATGCATTCTTGGTATCATCCTTCCAGCTACTATTTCCTGGGAGCAGCAGTATTTCTTTTCTCACTTAGAGGAATAAATTTCCGGCAGCATCTCATAATTACAGCATCCGAGCCAAAATAGACCTTGTCTGCTGCTCCTAAAAACGGCTGCTTTCTGTGGAAAGCTCTGGCAGCAATTATATCTGGACATTATTTTTATTTTCAGTATGCAGAATATTTGATGTTTGGATTGAAAACCGAGGAATACAAAGGTCATTGAGACCAAACTTCTGTGGTTCTCACTGAAAATATGCTAAATGTCTTCTGTAAACATACCTTGTCTAGAGATAAGGTTTTGTGGCCTCACTAATGTTAGACTGTTGTAGATAGTAAGTTTATAAACTTTCTTTGAATTCCTAAATGAAGTTTACTCAAAAACAGTTTACACCCTTTCATGAACACAGATTATCACAAGTGCTCAAAGTATCTCAGGTATCTGATCAGCTCTTCTTCCCCATACTGTCACTCTTGAAATTGAGAAACTGCCTCCCAATTTATTTTCTGACACCCATTCATCCCTGTCCTCAAACTCCCCCCTCCCTCCCCAATGTACCATCATCTTTTAATCAACAGCTTCCAACTTTTAGCAATTAAATTTTATATCAAATAAGGCAAGTTTGAAGACCTAAGGCTGACGACTTCTACCATCTCACTAACAGATTTTTCACCTGGGACAATACCAGGTTAAGTTTGGAAGTCCTTATGCCTTCTCAGAAATACTGCCTTAATTTCTGTGTTTGAGGATTTAAGTAATAACATCCCCTCTGGTGCTACATCAAATGCTTTTCTGAAGGTGATTGATATATTAATTTTATAACAACTCTCTTGCTGGAAATAAAAATAGAACACTAATTTGAAAACAGCTGTCTTTCCTAAATCTGAATTGGACTTTATCCAGTTTTTTATTAAATCCACACCCTTAAATGTAATCTTCCACCCAATTCTGTTGGGTCCTTGAGTGTATGAGGTCAAGTATCCTCTCTGTTGGTATTTTTTTTTCACCATAAATTATGTAGTTTATATTTACAAGGCAGAATCTCTTTTTTGAGAAACAAATTACCTGAGCTGCAATGTGGTGCTCTTATCATAGAATCAACCAGGTTCAAAGAGACCTCCAGGATCATCCAGTCCAACCTATCACCCAGCCCTATCCAGTCAACTAGACCATGGCACGAAGTGCCTCATCCAGGCTTTTCTTGAACACCCGCAGGGATGGCGACTCCACCACCTCCCTGGGCAGCCCATTCCAATGGCAAATCACTCTCTCTGTCAAGAACTTACTCCTAACATCCAGCCTATACTTCCTCTGGCATAACTTGAGACTGTGTCCCCTTGTTCTGTTGCTGGTTGCCTGGGACAAGAGACCAACCCCCACCTGGCTACAACCTCCCTTCAGGTAGTTGTACACAGCAATGAGGTCCCCCCTAAGCCTCCTCTTCTCCAGGCTAAACAACCCCAGCTCCCTCAGACTCTCCTCATAGGGTTTGTGTTCCAGGCCCTTCACCATCTTCGTCGCCCTTCTCTGGACACATTCCAGCACCTCAGCATCTCTCTTGAATTGAGTGGCCCCAAACTGGACACAGTACTCAAGGTGTGGCCTGACCAGTGTTGAGTACAGGGGAAGAATAACCTCCCTTGTCCTACTGGCCACACTGTTCAGGATCAAGGATGTTTAACCATACACTTATACTTACTTCGCATATTCTTACTCTGCTGAACTTCTGATTGACACTCTCTAACCTCCAAGCCACAACTGTCTTTGCTAACAGCACCGTGGGTACTATTCCAATAACTGTGTAGTCATTTTCCACATGAATGGTGGAGCAGTCAAGGAAATGACTGGGATGTTTCTTTTTTCAGGAATTTGTCAGCTTCTGGAACTTGTTTCTGCTGAAGGTTGTGGAAGCAGACAGCACGAACAGCTTCAAAATAATGTTAATTAAAAAAATTAAGGTCTACAAAGCTTGCTAGAAGGACCAGGCAGGAAAATGCTCCTCTCTGACATCCTTAATACTGCAGTGTTAGCACTGGGATATATGAGAGGGATGAGCTGCAAGAAGTGGCTACACTTTTGTGCACTCTTCCCAAACAGCGCCTTCTGTTGCTGCTCTCAGGAGAATACCAGGTGAGATGGGTGACTGGTAGGGCCTGGATGGTCTTGTGTGTTTGATATCTTCACTGTCACTAACCAATTCTTTTTACTTCTCACAGTTTGTCTTTTGAAAACTGCAAGCCTGTCCTTGCTTACCATGAATCACTTTGAATAACCATGATCCAATAAAGTTTTTGTCATTTGTCCTTCTTGATCTTTACCAGTTATCATGCCTAAGCACAATTTGTTCTTGTCTTTGCAAACAACTGGCGAAGAAATAAGTGGTCTGTCATATCCAAGGATATCTGGATTTATCTACTGTAAGTAGAGTTTATGTCTGGGATGTTACAGTAACACCTAATACCTAGTTACACTTCCTGCAGATTATGGCTACAGCTATATTCAGTCTTCTGTCTGGGAGTGGCAGAATCCCTTAGCACCTTTATTACTAACTTCCTCTGAAGTGATTTGGAGTCAAAGTAATTCCATTTCATGTGTAGTAGTCTTTTTTATCACTGCCTCACAACATGAATATACAATGCAGAATCTCAAAAGCTTTCACCATTTAGTATTCCTTCTGAAGAACACATTTACCTGTTGGGCACTTCCACTGACAATATGCTGTTGTACTAAAATACTTAACAACTTAATACAGGCATTCATAGTATTCAATACAGTTAAAAACTGCTTCGGGGTTGATATTCCTCCATTATCAGTTCTGCTTTAGAAAATACCATGAGAAGCATAAATGCATCCAAATTTAGCCTTCTGCATTACCAGCTTCTTTAAAATGTAAAATATAAACAATTAGAACATTACCCTTTTTTTTTTCCGTTAAATAATCACAAAATGTTGAATTTTCCAATGCTCAACTGTATTTAAATATTTGCCATTCTCAATTTCGTCAAAAAGGACATCTTCCAGAGAATACAGTGGTTTTCCTCACATTTTGGAAACACTCCTAAACCAGGTACAACACACAGAAATGGCAAACCCAGAAGCCTTCTGATCTAGTGAACTTACTTTAGGTAGGCTGACAAAACTAAGAGTTTTTGAAGTTACGCAGCTGCCACTTTAATTCTTGCTGACTTTATGATATTTAGAATCTAATTATGTATTCCAGCCTGTTAAGGCATAAGCAACACAAAATCTGTCAGTGTTAGTAAGCTTTCTGGTGGTGGCTATGAGAGTCTTACATTGACAAATACAATGAGCTCCTTTCTATCACAGTCTCACAGTATTACCAAGGTTGGAAGAGACCTCATAGATCATCAAGTCCAACCTGTTACCACAGAGCTCAAGGCTAGACCATGGCACCAAGTGCCACGTCCAATCCTGCCTTGAACAGCTCCAGGGACGGCGACTCCACCACCTCCCTGGGCAGCCCATTCCAGCAGCCAATGACTCTCTCAGTGAAGAACTTTCTCCTCACCTCGAGCCTAAATTTCACCTGGCACAGCTTGAGGCTGTGTCCTCTTGTTCTGGTGCTGTCTGCCTGAGAGAAGAGAGCAACCTCCTCCTGGCTACAACCACCCCCCAGGTAGTTGCAGACAGCAATAAGGTCTCCCCTGAGCCTCCTCTTCTCCAGGTTAAACAATGCTATTACTACATGGGAGTTTACAATAAATTAATGACATTTTTTTCATCATAAAATACATCACAGATCCTTAACGTAAGACTTTTCACAGGTCTACCACGATGAAACATCTCCTGATTACATGATAATGGAAACATTGTTTCAATTACAGACGTTTGTGTGTTACTCATACTCCACCTTTGTGACACACAGTGCACCTTCTGTTCTCTCATCTGTTTTCTGAGATCATAGGTAGCACATGTCCAGGAGCCCTGGGTACCCGGCTTATACCCTTCTCTGTACAAATTCTGGGGAGTTTCCAAGTTTGGAAAACACAGGTTTCTCAGCAAGGTCAGAGGTGTTCATGTGAGCAGAACACTGTATGAACAGCTATTTTCATTGCAAATCATCTGGAAAATAAACTTCCAAAACTTTCACTTAGTGAAAAAAAGAGAACAACAAAAAAATCATACCAGTGGAGGTATTCACAATATCAATCTTGAGGCATCCAGCTTAGATGCCAATGGTGGGAGGTGAGTGCCTTCAGCATGACTAAAGAGTTCCCAAGAGTTCCAGTACAGAGCACAGTTATTTTTCAAAGCAACCTATTTCTCTTCATTGTCTACACATGATATTTTGGGTAACTACTTCTGTAAATTGTGTACTTTATTTAGATGCTTAATATTTAGGATATTAAATATCCATTTTGTTCACATTTTTAGTGACTACTGTTTGTAAACACTTTTTAAACACTACTGTTTGTAGGCACTTTAGTCCTCTACATCCTGAGAAGGAATCCTTAAAAAAACACATGAAGATATGAATATTACACAGTCCTTGCACAGGCTTTCAGGGTTCATTTTAGCTTGGTATGAAAGGAAGTATTTGCACTTTGCAATATAAATTCTTCAGAATCTGAGGCTAAATGCAAAGAATACCTGAAGGCCCCTAAGGGATGAAACAGTAACAAAAACTATGGATTCAATTTTTGTACACATAATTTTTTTCCCCTAGTGCCTACACACTGACTGTCTTCCAGTTACAGAAACCACTAAGCAGAACAGTATGTTCCATCAGGTTGGATGTATACTGGTACATTTAGTATATAAGCTGGCAGTCTGGAGTTTTTCCTCTAAGGAGTAAGTAAGGGCTGCTTATTAGAGTCTCCATAGTTCTGCTATTATGTAGTCATTTTTGGCATAATAAAGCAGTCTTTCAAAAGAAGATTCCCAGATCAGTTTGATTCCAGTGCAGAACACACTTAATAGATTAAAACAGAAATGATCTATTATGTTATCACATCCTGAGATACATTGCATTGCATTCATTTCACACTTCCTTCTTTAATAAAACTTTAGTAAAACAGAACCTCTTTATGATGTACTATTGAAAGACTGCACTACCTTTCAGATGGATACTGGTCAAATGGTAGCCAAATGGTATTCAGGTGCTTAAATATAGGTATCTAGTGTGATTAGTCATACTCTACATAAAGTATGTGAGATTTAGGTCATCTACACCCACAGTGACTGGCACGTATGACATAAAACCTACATTAGATCTGCACCGTCTGAGACAGATTTGCTGTTTTGTTTCAGAAGTAAAAAAGAAATAGTTGTAAAAATGGCAAGTCCTTGTATTATTTGTGAGGCAACAAGTCAACATGTAAGGCAGCAATAAAAAAAAGAATACTTTTACATTTAAGCCAAAAAACTCCCATGGTATTAATATGTAGTGAGTTTGTTTTCTTTGACTTAGCATTTGCTGAGTTTATGCACTTCTTTGCTTGTATTAAGGTATTTCTAAGTTGTTTTTTTTTTTCCCTTTTCATATTACAGCTTCCACAACACAATACAATTCAATCCAAAGATTAACAAAATAGCTTGGACACATGCTTTACTAATGTCCTCTGTTAAAATGAAAATCAAGACTGTTATCTTAACTACTCTACCTTTAACGTTGCATGATTTAACAAGGTAAACAACTTGCTAGGTTCCAGATTAACAATAGGGAGTGACAGAACGCACTGCACAGAATAAGATTTCATTAAGCAAACTTAATTTAATGTGATAGGATCTACAGAAAGCAACAGAAATCCCACTGTTATTGCTGCACCGTTTGGTTTCTCCTTGTGTTTGTAACTGCCTGTTAAGGTATTGCCACCTAGCGATGAAATGCAAAACAAGTAGAAGCACAGTATCACAGTATCATCAGGGTTGGAAGAGACCTCACATCATCAAGTCCAACCTTTTACCACAGAGCTCAAGGCTAGACCATGGCACCAAGTGCCACGTCCAATCCTGCCTTGAACAGCTCCAGGGACGGCGACTCCACCACCTCCCTGGGCAGCCCATTCCAGTAGCCAAGCTGCACCACTTAAGAATACACCTTAACATGGTAAATTGGGTCAGAACGGAAAACAGGAGCACAGAAATGAAGCAATATTTCTGGAGAAAGACTACCAGGAAATTTGGGTACAATTATTTAAAAGTATTGTAAGAGAAACGCATTAAATATAATTTAATAGGATAAAATTATGTTAATAGGTCACAGTATCACAGAATCATAGAATGTCAGGGGCTGGAAGGGACCTCGAAAGATTATCTGTTCCAACCCCATATGCAAGAAATACTGCTGCACAACCCAAAGTACAGCCTGCATCCTGCAAGCACAGCCTACACACAGCAGCAGGCATGAAGAATAACTTGTACAGGATTTTCTTCCCGCTCATCACCTTAATTTCCAGGCACTATTCCTAAAGAAGCTATTTTCCATTACTGAAATCCAATAAACTTATTTCCTTCTCACATATTACAAAGCCAGCATTACAAAGCATACTCTCCAAAGTTCCCAGCATGATGTGTCAGAGCTTCCTCACAGCAGGAAATTTCCAAAGAGCCACTGATGGTGCTTCTAATTCTGTGTGCTTATTTCAAAGACTAGATTCAGCAACTGAACCCCACCCACTCGCAGTTTAATTTACATAGGTAATTCATGCCTGAGAGATTGGTACCAGGTCGCACTGAGCCTAGGACAGAGGAAGTGCAGGGGTTGTGGCTGTCTCTGTTTTCCTCAAGTTATGAAATTTCATTATGCAATTGTTACAGAGCACTCCGAATTCCTTCTCCCCCCCTTCCCGCCCCAGCTCTAGGAGGTTTGAAAGGGGCAAGAAGGCGGCACAAAAAACTGCTTTCCCCCTGCTGTGTGCTTGAAGGGGGAAAAGAAAAAGGCGCCTTTTTCCACACATGTAGTGACTCATGTGGAAACCCATGCTGGGAATCGGCTGTTGGTTGGCTGGATTCTTCGCACCCACTGTATAGGGCAAGTGGACACTTTGTCTAGGGAAAGCATAAATGCAGTGAGGGAAAAAGTGCAGCATTCCTGCCTTGACATAGTTCCTGTTTTGCAGTGTTCCCATCTTTGGACAGTCCCCGTTTTGGATGGCCATTACTGAAATCCGGCTCCTGTTTTGCACGGCTCCTGTTTTGCACTGTCCCTGGTTTTGGACGGTCCCCCAGTTCTACATGACTCTGTGCAGATCTGCAAGCTTGGCAGGTCCTTAGCTTTATTTTATAGAATCGCAGAATGGTTTAGGTTGGAAGGGACCTCAAAGATCATCTATTTCCAACCTGCTACCCTGACTAGAACAGGTCGCTCAAGGTCTCATCCAACCTGGCCTTCAACACCTCCAGGGAGGATACAGCCACAACCTCCCTGGGCAACCCATTCCAGTGTCTCACCACCCTCACTAGAAAGAACCCTTTCCTAACATCTAGTTTGAATCGCCCCTCTTCCAGTTTAAACCCATTACCCCTCATTCTGTCATTACAAGACCTTGTAAATAGTCCCTCCCCAGCCTTCCTGTAGGCTCCCTTCAGATACTGGAAGGCTACTATGAGGTCTCCACAAAGCCTTCTCTTATCCAGGCTGAAGAGCCTCAACTCTCTCAGCCTGTCCTCGTAGCAGAGGTACTCCAGCCCTCTGATCATCTTCATGGCCCTCCTCTGGACTCAGTCTTAACAGTTCAAAGTCCTTCTTGTGGTGGGGGCTCCAGAACTGCACACAGTACTCCAGGTGGGGTCTGACAAGAGCAAAGGGGGAGAATCCCCTCCCTTGCCCTGCTGGCCACACTTCTCTTGATACAGCCCAGCACACAGTTGCTCTCTGGGCTGCACGCAGACATTGCTGGCTCATGTTGTACTTTTCATCAACCCAGACCCCCAGGTCCTTTTCCTCAGGGCTGCTCTCCAGCCATTCACCACCCAGCCTGTATTTGTGCTTGGGATTGCACCAACCCAGGTGCAGGACCCTACACCTGGCCTTGTTGAATGTCATGAGGTTGGCTTAGGCCCACCTCTCCAGCCTGTCCAGGTCCCTCTGCTGGTGGTACCTGGACCCAGCTTCTCTCAGTCCGCACCATGAAGCCCAACTTCCTGCTGCTACCCTGAGCTGGGGAAGACACCAGCAATTTGGCTTCCCACTCTGTGCTGCTGAGGCAGTGCTGCTTTCAGGATCATCCCAATCGCAGAAGCTGTGTCTGAGACACTTTGATGGGTCTTTCCATTTGCCTTGGATTTTAGCCATTTGGATACATGACTGGATATTGCCTGCAGAGTCAGAAGGCAGCTGAGCCACAGAGAAATTCAGCAACGGATCATCTCCAATTTCCTATCTCACCTCTGTGCTTCCTTTAGATTCTCTGCTCAGCCCGATTTGCAGTGGGGTAAAGTGGTGTTTACAGCTTAGCCTTTTCCATTTTCTGACTTTCCTAACTCTCTAAATTTGTCCATAAGCATCCTTTGAAGACTTTTCTGACTGAATCAGAATCTGTAAATAAACCTAAACTAGTTCTGTATATAGTTTGGGGATGGGGATTTTGAGAAAATAAAAATAATTCTATTTTTGTAATTCCTGCTTCAGCCTATTAATACCCCAAACCTCCACAACAGCAATGCACAGACTGAAACTTCAAAGACTTGAAAATGTAGAGTCATAATCAGGTCATAATCAGGGCCTGTTCCACTTCCATTTTTCAATACAGTTGTATATCTTCTGCCCTATTCATAGTAAGCTCTACAGGAGGGGCAGCAAAGCAGAAGCCAAGAGGGGTTGGATCATGCCTATACTCATAGAATCAGGTAATGGTTTTGGTTGCAAAAGACCTTTGAGGATCATCTAATCCAGTTCCCCGCCATTGGCAGCGATACCTTTCACTAGATCAGGTTGCTCTAAGCAACCTGCTTATTTCTACAGGGTCTCTAAAGATGATGGGTAATAATTGCTGCATGTTACTACATCTGAGATCATAAGACTTCTCATCTATTCTTCTCATTCTTGTCTGAGGTTCGGCCATAGATCTCCTCCTTTTTGCTCAGGACCATGGAGCTGGGACAAACACCCCTCTCCACTCCTTCCTCAGGTATGCATGAGGCAGCCAGCTGGGAACCTGCCTTGGAAAAGAAAAAGCTGCTGACTCCTCAGAGAGGTGCCTGAGATATGACAGGAAGCAGAGGAAGGCAGACAAGGAAGGAGCTGGACCCATTCAGAGTGGTGAGCTGATGCCAAAATCAAGGCATTCCTGAGCCAAACACAAGCTACAGTTTCAGTTTCCTGATTTTGTCTCCCATGTAGAATGACATGTTCAAAATACTGATTTTCCACAAGATACCTCCCTGCAGCATGCTGCAAGGGTGTGATGTTTTCATTGATTGTCTATTATGAGGAGGAATTTTCAGTGCAGTAGCTCTGATTTGCTCTCAAACATTAATCCACCTTTCAGACAGTTCCTATCCCAATGCGTGCACTTCTTGCAGCATGCTTTCTAACACAAATATTATTCTGAATCTTAAATATATTTACAGATATATTTTCTTTCTCTTAAATCTGCCACAGCAGTTCTTAAAGCTCTTCCTGACTTTCAATAAGATGCTCTTGTGATAAGCTACCTGCTTACTTGTTCTTTTTTTAAACTTTCCTTTCCGTTCTCTAGTTGTATCTTTAATTATTAACAATTCTTCCTTTCTGGCTGACCTATTTGGATACTCACACCTCAATGTTTTTATTACTCTATAGAAAGGTATCCTTCTGCTTATGTCCTTCTGCTCCACTAGCAATGTCAGCCTTAGAAAAGAAGTTAAATTTTCACTACTCATATTATGAGAAAAAAATCATGTTGGAAAGGTTTCATCCATCTTCCATCTACTACAGCTCAAGATGAGATGGACATGGGATCAGACACTTGCTGCCTCCTACACTTTCCTATCAGGTATCATGCTCTGCCTGGTCTCAGAGAGGCCACCAGACCAGCCAGGCATCAGGCATTATACATGTGCCTCTGTAACGTAAACACCTCCACAGTTCCCTCAGATAGTTCTTATGCATTCAGCAGTCACTTTGAATTATTCAGAAAAATGCTACCTCTTGCAACACCTGTGTAAGGTCTATCCAGCTGAAACAAGGAAACTGAGCTCTGTCAGGATTAGCTGGGCTGAAACAAGGAAACTGAGCTCTGTCAGGATTAGCTGACCTGAGCTAACTAACAACGTTTTTTACCATTCTTTATGATAAGTACGAAACCGTGTTTATCACTGCACCTTCTTTCCCCACTTCCCTGACAGAGACCACCACATACCATCTCTAACAAGACTGTATACCCTTCAGAGGTGCAGTCAAGCCCTTGCTGTGAATGAAGTGCTTGGCACACCGGAGCCCAAGATCATTATGGGATAAGGAGCTTTTCTCTTGCTTTACTCACAAGTGCTAACAGAAAGAGCTAAAGTTCAGGCCCAGGTAGCTCGGACTAGCACCAGCTCTAGTTAGATCAGGGACCTATTGCCTCAGTTGGAAAACATGTACAACTTTAAATACTTATTTGTTTCAAGTTGGCTAAAAATAATGCTTCAAATATTAGGATTTGGCATCACTAAGAAGTGATGCCAGGTAGCAGACCCCCTTTTCTTCTCCTGACTGTTGTTTCTAAACAGGGCAGGCACAAGGACCTACGTATCCTAGCTCACTTGATAACTTTAATAGCTAGGATGTAAATCACCATGCCCTTCGTATTTTGGAAAATATTTCTGTCTATCCAAAATAAAGATAAATAGCTATCAGAAAAAACAAAATTCATGACTTGAATCACTGGTTGTTTCAGCAATTGTTTATAGATGATTCTAGAAAAAAAAAAAAAGGGCCATGATTTTACAGTGAAATTTCTGTTCCTCATGGTTGGTTTTTCCTCACATTCATGCTCATTATATTCAGACAACCTTTTGGTTACAGTCTGTAGCGCTCTCCTGTTCCTACTCAAAATGACTTTCTCTGTTCTTTGAAGAACTGATGCCAGTAAACCATCTCTGATAGAATAGAATCAACTAGGTTGAAAGAGACCTCCAAGATCATCCAGTCCAACCTAGCACCCAGCCCTATCCAGTCAACTAGACCACAGCACTAAGTGCCTCATCCAGTCTTTTCCTGAACACCCCCAGGGACAGTGACTCCACCACCTCCCTGGGCAGCCCATTCCAATGGCAAATCACTCTCTCTGGCAAGAACTTCCTCCTAACATCCAGCCTATACTTCCCCTGGCACAACTTGAGGCTGTGTCCCCTTGTCCTGTTGATGGTTGTCTGGGAGAAGAGACCAACCCCCACCCGGCTACAACCTCCCTTCAGGTAGTTGTAGACAGCAATGAGGTCTGCCCTGAGCCTCCTCTTCTCCAGGCTGCACACCCCCAGCTCCCTCAGCCTACTCTCATAGGGTTTGTGTTCCAGGTCCTTCACCAGCCTTGTTGCCCTTCTCTGGACACGTTCCAGCACCTCAATGCCAATCAGCTGTTGAGGGGAAAAATGTCTTTTTCTGTGTAGTTTTTACATCCATTTTCTATAAAACCCTCCTAGGCAAATGATGGTGAGACACAGTGTAAGGGGTTTACTGTGTAATACCCTTACTTGCACAACGGTATGCTTAGACGTTGGATAGATAGGAAACGACACCTTGGTTAAAAAAGAATAATCTCATGGGTCTTACATAAGAAGACATGCTTCAACTTGCAAAGTATTTTCTATGTTTTATTAATTACAGGGAATCAAGTTTAAAAAAATAAACTAAAACATTATCCAAAGGTATATATTGTTTTACCTCTGAAGCAGTCTGTGGCAGGAGAGATTTTGATTTCGGAGACAGAGATTTTTGTCACTGGTTTGGGGTTTTTTCGTTTGTTTATTTACACAGTACTTTGAAACTGATCAGCACTTGTGCAAGGGCTCTCCCTTGCTATGGAAAAGGTTTTGCAACAGCAACTCTATCTAAGCACAGGTAACAACTGCTTCTCTATAGAAGCATCAGTGTCCTCATAGTGACCAAGTCCCTATGCAACTGGGTCTTTTATATCCTTCAGAGTCTTCTCTCTTCCCGCTAACCTAAAAAAAAATCTTGGTTTTCAGAGAGCTACAAGGTCTAATACAGCTCCCTGCTTATGTTGGAAAACAGCAAATAATTTTCTTCCTGTTTAAGAGGGTAATGTTTACTCAACGGTTCCCTCACACTACATATGAATGAAAATTGCAATTTAGTGAAAAAGTGTCTGAAACAAAAATTACAATCTGCTTGTTGTTAACTAAGTGAAAAAACACTATTTTGAGCTTAGAGTCCAAGGAAGAAAGCATAAAAAGATAAGTCACATTTAAAATTGAATGATTCCTTAGTAAAGACAATAGTAATTATAGTTACTTCAATTACATTTAAAATTATTAATGATTTTGAGCCACCATTACCTACATTTTCAAAGGTATTTAGATCCTGAGACATCTAGCAGTTGCTTTGCAAATTATTAAGTGCCTAATCTGGTTAAGAGTCAAACTCCTAGTGCTTGTTTGTCCACTGCATCATTAAAGGCTTGGAAAATCTAAACAAAGTTGTTCTAAAGTTATTAAAATCAGTATCTGTCACCCGCTCCCATGTATCTGCTTTCACCAGATCATAAGAGGAAAGGAGGGTCTTTTACATTTCTGGTTTGGCTTTTCAACTGTGAAATGAAGCCAGAAATAAAGGATACAGAACAGAAATCAATCCACTAACACAGAGCACTTTTTATTCAAGTATTTGAACACGGTGCACAGATCTGAAGAAAATCTAGTTACCTTTTACAACAACCTAATTCAAATGGCAATGGTGATCATAAACATTAACAACTGGGATTCATTTTCTTTGATGTGCTGCAGTGGAGCTGCAAGTGGTGCTGGATTGCTGTTCTGGTGTGGAACCTGAGCTCATGCTCAGACGGGTACTAGTGCTGGGTGACACTGTATCCTCCTGACTCACACAGGACACCACTGCACGAACCTTGCCTGAACTCTTCCACAGATCAAGGGAGGTCATCGCTAGCTACTGATTAATTCAATGAGCTAACACCATAGCATCAACACAAACAGAATCCTTTATAAAACACAAACTTATCCAAGCATATCACAATACTTCCTCTTTTGATAACAGGATAGATTTGACCCAAGGTGTGTTTTCATGTTTGACTTCAGCTAATCATAGATTGTGCTAATGTTGGCAAATCTGTGAAGTTCATCCATCCTCTCCCTTTCACCTGTAACTTCCATCAGGCCTCCTTACAGTGGCACTAATAAGGAGCAGAAATTTCATATGTGTGTTGTGGTTTCAGAATACAGTGTTGCCTTCAGCTGATGAAGGCAACAATGACTTTTTGAATCTCCCCACAGGCACATGATCATTATGGTCAACATGAGAGAGTCTGCATGGCTGCTCATGTGGGGAAAAGAAGTACCAGAAAATAATGGGGTTAAGTTGAAAAAAAAAAATGAAATATATACTTTTCACAGGTATTATGTGGTTAAATAGCTTTCCTAACTGCTTATCACATGCATGCACGAATAGAATCATAGAATCATAGAATCATAGAATCATAGAATGGTCTGGGTTGTAAGGGACCTCCAAAGATCATCTAGTCCAACCATCTCTGCGGTGAGCAAGGGAATCCTCAACTAGATCAGGTTGCCCAAGCCCTGTCAAGCTTCACCTTGAGTATCTCTGGGGCTGGGGCCCAAACCACCTCTCTGGGCAACCTACAACAGACACTGCATTTTATAGTATGAACGTTCTTCCATGCCACTTTTCCGGCTGAACCCCAGTAAACTTTGGCTGTTGCAGGAACAGATACATTCTGAGCCTAATTGTGAGAAGCACAACCAGACAATGAGCTTGAAAATTTTCAAAGCATGCATGAACAATGATAATCAGTCTGATCTTCTGCACAGGTCAGGCCAGAGATCATCTTTATTTCTCATCCATGTACAGTAACTCAGAGTAGCCAGACAGAACAGAAAAACCTTCTGGCAGAGTTATTATTGCTACATCCAGGTTAAACTATTTGCAAATGCTGGAACAGGTACTTATGGAGTCAGCTCTAGTCCATGAGACATGAACATAACATCTACTTACATACGCAACACTATTAATTCTCAATAATATACAACCCAATCAACAGAATTAATCTAAACATATCTTCTATGTGGACAACAGGCTGTACACCATTATTAAAGAGCAACTACTGCAACTCACATTCATTTCTGTGAGGTTTCATCAGAGATTACAATATTAAGATGATATAGAACCCTACACTACCTATTCCATATACAACACGAAGAAAACCAGACTGTGACCAGTTCTAATGTGCCCATCATAAGGACACAGAGCATTTTGGGCAAGTCCAGAGGAGTCCCACAAAGATGATCCAAGGGCTGAAACACCTCTGCTGTGAGGGTAGGCTGAGGCAGTTGGGGTTGTTCAGCTGAGAAAAGAGAAGGGACCTTATAGATGCCTTCCAATATCTGAATGGATCCTACTGGAATGCTGGAGAGGGACTTTTCATAAGGGTGTCCAGCAACAGGACAAAGAGGAACGGTTTTAAGCTGAGGGAGAGTAGGGTTAGACTGGATCTTGGGAAGAATTTATTCAGTACAAGGGTGGTGGGACTCTGGAACAGGTTGCCCAGGGAGACTGTTGATGGCTTCTCCCTGGGCGTGGATGAAGCCTTGAGCAGCCACGTCTAGTTGAGAGGCATCCCTGCCTGTGGTGTGGAGGTTGTAGTAAATGATCGCTAAGATCCTTTCCAACCTAAGCCATTTTATGATAAAGGGAGAAATAAAGATGTTCTATTCACATAATACATAGACGATCTTGGAACAAAATTCACTCATTCACTTCAGTTCTTGGGTATGGGAATACAAATGCAAATTTACAGGGTTTTGGTGCATCGGTTTTCCTTAGAATAAATACCAGTTGACAGAACAGACCACATATGCTTGCTCTGCCAGCAGGCAGAACCCAGCTGATGAAATCATAGAATCATAGAATCATAGAATGGTTTAGGTTGGAAGGGACCTCAAGGATCATCCAGCTCCAACCCCCTGCCACAGGCAGGGACACCTCCCACTAGAGCAGCTTGCTCAAGGCCTCATCCAGCCTGACCTTAAACGCCTCCAGGGAGGAAGCATCCACAACCTCCCTGGGCAACCCGTTCCAGTGCCTTACCACCCTCACTGTAAAGAACTTCCTCCTAACATCCAGTCTGAATCTCCCCTCTTCCAGCTTAAACCCATTCCCCCTCGTCCTAACATTACTAGACCTTGTAAATAGTCCCTCCCCAGCTTTCCTGTAGGCTCCCTTCAAATACTGGAAAGCCACTCTAAGGTCTCCTCGAAGCCTTCTCCTCTCCAGGCTGAAGAGCCCCAACTCTCTCAGCCTGAGGTCAGCTCCAGAGAAAAAAGGAGCATACCTAGCCAACACATTCTCTGTAATCTGTTCTTCAGTGTATTTGTGCCCATGGATATCTAGTTGGCAATCTGTACCTAAAGTGAATTCGGACTGCTAAATAGAAGATGCGGTGATGAAAAAAAACAACAATAAAACACCAGAAAAACAAACAGAAAAACCACCAAACCAAAACATACCATCAAACAAACACAAACTCCCAACAAACCCATGAATTGAGTGTCATAGATGTTTTACTTATCAGCATATGCACACATAGCAACCTTCTTTTGAATTTATCCTAAACACTGAACAACCAAAGGTCTTTACAAAGAAATGTACTTATGATACATGAAATGGAAAGAATGTGCATTCAGCACCTGACTGATGTAAAGAACTAGTTCAGGGCCTTCCTATTAGTCTCTTGGTCCTGGAATTCCTGAATGCCTCCTGAAGGTAAAGAGAGGCAAAGAATCCACTGACTACCTCAGCCTTTTCCATATCCATCACCATTGTTTTTCTTACTGCTGAGTCAAGTTTACACAGTCACTGAGACCTATTTGAGGATGGTCTTTCAAGATAGAGGACTCAAAATAAAAAACTAGATTATGCTAAAAAAGGGACTTACAAGAAGGCTGGGAAGGACTGTTTAGAGGGGCTTGCAGTCATAGGATGAGGGGTGATGGTTTTAAACTGGAGCAGGGTAGATTTAAATTAGACATAAGGAGGAAGTTCTTTACACTGAAAGTGATAAAATACTAGAACAGGTTTCCTAAGGCTATCTTTGAGGCCCCATCCTTGAAGATATTCAGGATCAGACTTGATGTGACCCTGGGCAGCCTGATTTAGTTTGAGGTGTCCCTGATCATCGCAGAGGGGTTGGGTAAAATGACCTTTGAGAGTCCCTTCAACCTAGTGTAATCTGTGAATCTGTGAATTTAATTAAGCTACAGTATGCTCCTATTAAATATATAGGGTAAATGAAGTATAAAAAGCTTAAAACAAAAGAGTTAGCTACCAAATGCATTCAAGTCTACGGATGTATCTACAAGTAAACAAGCACTCTAGAAGAAATATATTTACAGTGATTTCAATTCAGTCCATAGACCAATCTGACTGTCAAAAGAACATACTTCAACATTGCTAACTACATCAGCTTTTGTGAAAATTCCACTTGAAAAGAGTAACAAAATCACCACCAGGAAGAAGGTTAAATCAAAGCCATTATGATAACCTTTAAGTCTAATTCTTATACAGCATTTCACTCAGCTGATAAGATTTTGATTACAGCAGATGCACTACTGTAAGAATGTAAAAGTAATGTCTGTCTTTCATGTAATGAAATTATCTGTATTTCTGAATTCTCTGAAAAAAAAATTGTAGACAATCTTTCCAATCCATCAGCACAAATGTAATTCTAAGGAATTACAGATGGGCCTATTTTTACAGATAGTCTGCTCTTTAAGGTGCATCTTAGATCAGCTAAAGAGAATAAAAGATTCTATTGTCTCAAGACAGCCAAAGGAACAGCTATTAAAAAATCCTGTCAACAAACCCTCTTGGATTTACTTCACATAAAATATTGTTAAGGGTACTACCATTTGATGTAAAGAATGACTGGCTTGTTCTTACATCTTTTTAAACATTTTGGTATGTTTCCTACTTTGCTAACATTCCTTAAGATTTTGATTTTCTATTTGAAAATCCAATGCATATTCTATTAACATACTTTTTCTGAGATACAGCTAGTGTTGAATATTAATTCAGTGCTCCTTCTGGGAAATTATATAATTGTACAAAAGAAAAAGCCTGTTGTATTTCCCAGAGGATGCACATTCAGCACAAGTTTTAAAATTTCACTCTACACTTTGATCATTATTATCTGGATAACACATAGCAGAGAGCCAAAGGGTCAAACTGGCAAACCATGTTACTAAACCAGATTCCTTTTCACATCCTGTTTCTATGGCAGCGTGCACAGAAACTTGTGCTGAAACCAGAAAGCAAATGCTGTGATTGCCTCACAAGGTCTTTCAGAATAGCAGTCTACGAACACTTACACATCAAGTCTTTATATTACTGCGTGTAAGATGAGGTTTGCTCACTTGAACCCTGGAGTCTTTGCTTTAAAGCAGAATCTTAGCATCTGTAACAAATGATGTTGGCAATCTAGGAATCAACTAAAAAGTTTTGAAAAACCCAACAAATAAGAAACCAAAACTCCAATGCATGATAGCATAGGAGAGCTTTTCCTATCTTAACTACACATTCCTCCCTGTCTTCTCCTCATCTTCAAGTTAAAGTCACTCTCTGATAGCCAAAGAGAATTTCATTTACGTCTCAAATACAACATAAAGGTCAGGCAGCATCTTCATTACTTGTCCACAAGAACAACAGGAAATCAATCTCCACAGTCTATAAAATACCAGTGAACTCAAGAAGAAAGCAAGCTTAACAACATGCACTTGGCAAATTCAGAGCCTTCCTCTGAATCACTGACCAATCCTTTCTAAAGGAAGCAATGCTAAAAAAAAATAAAAAAGGAGCTAAATGGAGAAGTGTATTAAGTACTACATGTAGAAATATGCAAGTGAGAATAAAAATACAGGAGCCAGAGAGAAAAGCAACACATTATCAGTTCAACAATTTCTATTAACAAAACACTGGTCATTGACCCAGATTACTGGGTAGACACACACTCCAGCAGCAATACACCACTATTATAGCATGGTAGCAAATCCTAACATAAAGCTCCACAAAAAGCAGTAAGATACAGAACCAATGTCAATTTACAATACAAACAGCAAATTTAAAAATCTGACAGTCCTCTCCCTTGGCATTTTCAATAAGTGTAAGGTCTTGATAAAGAGTATTAAGCAGAAATCAAGTCAACTATTTCACATCAGTAAGAGAAGAGAAGAACTTTGGGCCAAGTCAGTCTTGCCTTCCCTTCTGTTGTTAGTGGATGATACTTGTAAAATGCAGCAACAGCACAAGCCACTCTACCAAACTTTGATGTGCAGGGAGACACTGGGATTACTATAAGAGAACACCAATTATCCTATGCAGATTACATGCATACACTATCACCATGCAGTAAAATTTATTCAGAGAGGAGGTAGAATATTCAAATCTTCACTAAATTAAAATACTAAACACAGATCATTAGAACATATTTAAATCAAGATGCATACTGTACCCATGATTTTAAGCATAAAGTAATTAGATTTTGGCAAGCCTTTGCCAATTAATGTAGCCAGTCAAAAGGGGAAAAAGTGATACTGGCTGGTTTATCTCCATGTTTCATGAAAAACAATAATTATTCGTATCACTACTGAATAACTTTTAGTTTTTTGTTATACATAAAACTTTCAAAATTATGTTCAGTATTTAAATTTACATACAAATATAGTGTCAAATCAACTTACTTATTTTAGAAAGTGACTTTGCTAGATTGTATGCTGGTCTGAACTCCAGAAATGCTTTGAGAGAGTGCCTCAAGACTTCTAACTGTGACAGTATTTTCACTGAAAAAAAAAAAGACAAAAAAAGCAATGAATTTGTTACAGAATCCTAGCTATTCTATTGTAAAAGCAAAGGCCAGCAACCTACATTCTTACTTTGCATAGGTATATAAATTACTGCTAACCATTGGCCTTTGTCAGATTAACTCACAGCAAAACCACAATGATTTTTTACAGAAACAGAGATAACACGTCCCCAGTATACAGGGAGCTTATTTCAGTAATGAAGACAATGCCTGAGTCACAAGTATAAGGCCATGAAGTGGAGATGTGCCTCATCTTGGGAAAGGCAGAAAATTCAAAGCATTTTCCTCACCTTCTGTCCTTCAAAACTGACACATCAGCCAACGAACATTATTCAACAATAATGCAGTCTACAGGCTATCATGAAATCGACGAAGAAAGAAAGCTCCAAGATACTGATAGCAGTACTAAAAGTGGATTTTCAATGTTATTTACTTAAACATCCCCAGCTCACAATGAGAATGGCTTTCAAGTACAGCTTAACTATTATTATTTTCTATTTTTTAAAGTACTTTGACTTTTATAATTCCTCTATTGTTTATTCTCCTGTCTTCGGAAGATTAACGATCTCAGCCAAAATCATGGACTCATAGAATCGGTTTGGTTGGTAAAGATCTCTAAGCTCATCAAGTCCAACCATCAACCTAACGCCACCATGGCCATTAAAAGTCACATCCCAAAGGGCCATGTCCACACATTTCTTGAACACCTCCATGGATGGTGACTCCATCACCTCCTTGGGCAGTCTGTTCCAATGCCTGACCACTCTTTCCATAAAGAAATTTTTCCTAATATCCAATCTAAACCTCCCCTGGTATGGTTTCAGGTCATTTCCTCTCATCCTGATGCTAGGGAGAAGAGATCAACCCCCACCTCACTACAACCTCCTTTCAGGTAGTTGAAGAAAGCAATGAGATCTCCCCACAGACTCTTTTTCTCCAGACTAAACAATCCTAGTTCCCTCAGCTGTTCCTCATGAAACTTGTTCTCTACAAGCTTCACCAGCTTTGTTGCCCTTCCCTGGAAATGTTCCAGAGAAGAATCTCACATGTCTTTTCTGTGTAGAAAGAGGAAACTCCCTACAACATCAGAAGTTTTCTTCCAAAAAGAAGTGAGTAAAAGCTCACTCTGCATTTCCCCAGATTAAAATTAGTAAATACAGACTAATTTTCTCTAGGCTGTTGTGCTTCTGAACATGCATCAGCACAGACATTTAATGAGGTTTAGCTAATCGTTTCTATTTTTATGTGCCTTCAGTTAGTTCAATACACCTTTCCTAGGTACCTCTGTAAAGACAGCCTCATAACGTCTCTTTGTTGCCCACTCTGTCATCTTATAGTTCCTTCTCTTGTCATTAACAAGTCACAGGTTTATCATCAGGTTAAGACATGAAACCATTAATTTGTGTATGGTCCTGCCAGAGTAAGGTTCAGTCATGGCTATGATAGTATGGCTGAGCTGAGGACATGTCAGAAGATCCGTACAAACTGAACTCATTAAGGTGATGAACATCTCTACTGACACTAAATGACCCTATAGTGTTGATTATGAGAACTTCTCCCTGTGCCATTGCTTGGAAAAAAACCAAAACACAACAAAACAAAAAATGTTAGGTACTGGCAGTTCCTGCTAACCAAGCACTGAAGTACTCTGCAGCCCTAAACATTTAAAATTCAAACAAAGAGAAATTAAATGGTTTGTTGTAAGAAGCAAAAGGTATCTCAGGGCAGTGTATTCCTTCAGCAATGCCACAGTTTCTCCTCATTGTCATAGTTTCTGCCCTCCCCTTGCCATGTGAGAATGAACACAAAAACCCAGCAATACCATTGTTTAGATAGTCCTGCCTATACCAAGTCTTAAATGCCTTACAGTGGATTAACCAACCTATACACTTGTACCTAGATGCCTTGATGTGCCACTATTCACTATTTTATTAGTTATTTAAAATAGAATAAAGAGAAAGAAAACAAGATGCACGTGACTTCAGATTAGATTCCATGCATGTCCTAAAAGTAGGACTGATTTGTGGTGATACAAAAGACTAAGCAGAGATGCAGAGATTAGAAGAATGTGGAGAGACAAAAATCATACAGATTAAAAATATTTCTGTTAACAGATGACTAGGCTGAAATACGGATGGACAAATTATCACATTCTTCAGAGGTCATCGGCACTGATCCAAAAGACTGCAGAGCAATCTCCATATAAATTTAATACCTATCTAAAGTGCTCAAGATCAGGTTGGACAGGGCTTTTCCACAACCATATCTAGTGGAAAATGTGCCATGCTCGGGTCCACAGCTAGGAGGGTGGAACCAGGTGATCTTTGAAGGTCTCTTCCAACCCAATTCCATGATTTTATGACACAGTTCTGTTTTCATTCTAACCTGCTTTTACACCATGAAAGACAATGGTCTAAAGGGCTTCAAGCTTACTTTGTTAACCTGTTTTAAAAAGCAAATCAAGTAAAGCTTCTCCCATCTATACTGCTGACCTACCAAATGAAAGACTACACCCATCTTTCCATCGTGCTCCATCAATTGCTTATAGCAAGCAATTTGCATTACCTTTGAGTTAAGTACCTTTCAGTGTACAGTAACACAGCTGCAGTGCATTTCCTAAGCGTAATGGCAGCGTTCCAGACACACAAATTGCATTAAAGTGCTCATATCTGACACAGCACAATCAACGGAGTAGTACTGCTGTAGTATGATAATTTGAGAGAGTGGAAAAAAGAACACAGAGAGAAAAGAAGAATTGTATTAAAAAGTAAAAAAATCACAGAACGAAGAAGTCTGAGTGGGCACAACCGAGTATGGGTATAAGAGACCAAGTACAAGGCTATTTAGTGTGGTTTGTTATACAAAAATATTAATGCACAAAAAAAAACAAACCCAAAACAGTTACAGGAGGAAAAAAAAACAAACACTGAAGTAATGAAGGAAGAAAAGCTGGCTAGAAGACAAAAAGCAGCAACTGAGAAAGAATAAGATACTGAGGGTCTATCCCGCCCAAAATAATCTGCTCTGACAGTCGCCAGCAGACCACATCACCTCAGGAAAATCTTGTTCAGGCGCTGGGAGCCTTGGGCATGTATGAGTCACCTGACTTAAGATCTCACAAAGTTTTCTGCATTATTTTAAGCTGGGGAAGTAGAATAGGAAGAAGGAAAAAAGCTTTACTTCCTAAGGGGTTGAAATACTTCAAATACCTTAACACTGGTACAATGGAGGCTCTAAATCCCACAAAAAGCATGCTGATCTGTGTCATCTCTTAACGCAGCAGTATTTCAGCTCATGAGAAAAGTGCCCCTGTAAATTTAGCTTTCATTAAAAATACAATATTAATATTTAAATAATCAAACCCACTTTTTTTATATACTTCACAGCTCCCTGGAATTTTAAAAATCCTCAGTTTAACCTGGAAATGGAGATACCTAAATTAAAGTAACAGTGTATTTTTATTTCCATAAAGGATTTAATTTCCTCTGATCACTTCACAGAAACACATCTTCAGTTTTAGTAGGAATGAGCTGATAGTGATTTTTTTCTCCATTAAAGCCTTTCAATTAAGTAATGATGACCCAATTGTTTTGCAACAAATTCTTTGTTCTCATGCTAATCTGTTTCTTTTTTTAAGGCAT
Source organism: Tricholaema leucomelas (assembly GCA_013400475.1). Classification (NCBI taxonomy): domain Eukaryota; kingdom Metazoa; phylum Chordata; class Aves; order Piciformes; family Lybiidae; genus Tricholaema lacrymosa; species Tricholaema leucomelas. The sequence continues at coordinate 650,855 of WAAF01000237.1, read as the reverse complement.
TATTTCAAATAATTAAAAACTCTCCAAATAAGTCAGACTTGGCATTAGCTTGACCAAAATCCACTCTTACACCTTTTCCTACTTCTCAACAACTAGTGAGTTAAACTGAACTATTAACTACAGGCATTACATGCTTCAATGCACACCCGGAATTGAAAGCATGCATTTGATCATTTAGTCATGTTAATTCTGGCTACACAAAAAAAATCAGCTAGACTGAAATAAGTTTGTGTATCCCAAAACCATTCTTCTCCAGAAAATCAATGAGATATGGTACTAAAGGGGCAAGAGAGATTCTTACACTGCAGCTGTTGACTGCATTAGTATATAAGAGGTGCTAAGCAAAATGCAGTCCAAAGCTCTAGAAAAACAACTGATTTTCTTTAAATGCTATTAAAAAAAAAAAGTCCCCACAAGTAATCAAGCTGAAACAAAAGGTTATGAAGAAAGTCTCTTTTTGGTTCCATCACTTAAAATCTCGTGGCTGAAGTAACTAACATCAAATGGGGCTCCATTAAATATACCTGTGAAGAATGCCTTAGGTTTTATGACTAAATAAATTCTGACTGGAATCAGCTACTGAATCCTGCTAATATTAGCAAAAAGGTTTAAAGGACATCACATCAACATATTATTAACACAGCACTTCCTACCTGAAAATACAGAAGGTCTTTTCTTAGTGCGCCTTGGATGTATAGGCTCTATATTCCTAATATTTCTTTGAAATTTTCCTTTAAAATCATTTTCTAGGAGGATGTCTGGTGGCAGGCTTCTCCATCTTGCTGATCTATAACGAGTCTGATAGGAATTCAGCTTACTCTTAGTTCTAGTGCACAAGTTGCTGTCATCGACTGCCATTATAGAGCACTAACTGTTACAGCCACCCCCCAGCACAAAGCCAATCCAAACGTCCCGAAGTATGTGGACCAGTGGTTACAGATCCAAGCAATCTCGGATATTCTCATGCTCAAGTCGGACACTCGTTGGGGAAGTTGAGCAGGTTGATAGGCGTGTGTTGGAACAGGTGTAGAGTTACTGCATCGCCCCTCCTTGCATCATTGGAAAAGCACAGGGAGGAGACAAGCTAAAGTAATTCCCTTGAAAGTTTAAAGGTAATTAGAAAGTTCAACAACCCTGAGCTCAGCAGCAGAATCTGTGCAAAGGGAAGAGAGTACAATTTAATATGAGGCACTGTCTAGAGCTAGTATGGTTTATACAATACCAAAAGCATTACTCAGATCATTTTATTAATAGTTCATTAACTTGACAAGAAAAAACAGTGTTGCTAAATCTTGAAAAAAGAAAGCAGAGTGAGACTAAAAAAAAAAAACAAATTAACAAATCAACCCAACAACAAAACAAGCCAGAACAAACCAAAACCCCACTAGTCTAGTCCTCAGCCTAGGAACTTGTTTAGGGAATGGTAAACCTGTAAACAGATGTTCAGGTTTTAAGTCCTGTCCTTTCACAATGTTACATTTTAAACACTGATAAGCAATCCAGAGCACAAAGATTTTTATGACCACAACTATGAGTTTGGGGTTTCTCTCCCACAGAAGCAATAATGTTTCTTTCTACTGCAGTCAGAATCAAAGATATGCCATTGTGACTGATATTCTCTGTATGTAACTGCTGACCCATGAGTTATTTAAATATGAGTATGCCAAATGTGGTGCCTAAATTCTCCATGTTACTAAAAGGCAAGATACCTTGTTTTGTTTTGTTCCAGTTATTACAATGAAACATTTTGAGTCCCCTAAGGATCTGATCTTCCTTTCTTAAACATCAAGAAAGAAGAGATGACAAAGTCTAATATTTTAGTGAACCTGCCTGTTTTCTTAACTTTGCCCTGAGGAAAAGGACCTGGGGCTCTGGGTCGACGAGAAGCTCAAATGAGCCGGCAGTGTGCACATGCAGCCCAGACAGCCAACTGTGTGCTGGGCTGCATCAAGAGAAGTGTGGCCAGCAGGGCAAGGGAGGGGATTCTCCCCCTTTACTCTGCTCTTGTCAGACCCCACCTGGAGTACTGTGTGCAGTTCTGGAGCCCCCAACACAAGAAGGACATGGAACTGCTGGAGCGGGTCCAGAGGAGAGCCACCAAGATGATCAGAGGGCTGGAGCACCTCTGCTATGAGGACAGGCTGAGAGAGTTGGGGCTCTTCAGCCTGGAGAAGAGAAGGCTTCCAGGAGACCTTATAGTGGCTTTCCAGTATCTGAAGGGAGCCTACAGGAAAGCTGGGGAGGGACTATTTACAAGGTCTAGTAATGTTAGGATGAGGAGGAATGGGTTTAAGCTGGAAGAGGGGAGATTCCGACTGGATGTTAGGAGGAAGTTCTTTACGGTGAGGGTGGTAAGACACTGGAACGGGTTGCCCAGGGAGGTTGTGGATGCTTCCTCCCTGGAGGTGTTTAAGGCCAGGCTGGATGAGGCCTTGAGCAGCCTGCTCTAGTGGGAGGTGTCCCTGCCTGTGGCGGGGGGTTGGAGCTGGATGATCCTTGAGGTCCCTTCCAACCTAAACCATTCTATGATTCATTCTATGATTCTATGAATTTTATCATAAACAAGACAAGATTAATTAATAACTTAAAACGAACATATCTTCTAACTACATGCTTTTTGCTGTTAAACAATGATAACTTTTAATATGGGAAAGTGAGTAGGTAGAGTGGTAATTCAAAGTGAGAATAACTGATGTTTCAGCCATGAATAACCAGAGCAAACTGATTTTAAATATCTGAAGACAGAGCTTGATCTATCTGAATCGTTTAAAACACTGAAACCACTGAAGCCTTAATGACTTTCATAAAGATAGGGTGCACTGTATGATTGGAGTAATGGCCAAGAGGTTTGCTGCTCCAAATAGGAGGTTTTGTATGAAATTCAGTACAACTGTTCTTGCTACAAGAAATTGTTCACATACATGCTTTTGGAAGGGAAGAGGGGAAATTATGTATCTTATAATACATATCTATGCAGCTTTTAAAATATTTTATTTTGTAGAGATGCGAATAGACTGCTGGATTTTTGTCTTCTTCCTCTGGAAATTAAATAGCATTTGGCTGAAATCTGAAATTATAAATGTAAGACTCCAATCTTAACTATACTGGACTGCTTTCAGAAAAAAGTGATTATTAAAACCAAAGTGATTTAAAGCAACAGGGAACAAACTAGACAGCAAACAGATTATTTCTGGTCTTGAATAGTCAAAAGGATCGTAAGCTCTGTTTATACCCAGAAATAAGCTTTCAAAAAATCCCAGTGGACTCCAAAATAGGTTAGGTGGTGGGAGCTGGGTTGTAACCAAATGAAATTATATGTCTCGATTGCTCGAGTACTTTCAGAACCTTTTTCTAGGCCCTGCTCTTCATAGTTAGAAGCCAAAATACTTACTTCAGGTCCTTCAAACCTGCAGCAGCTGTGGAAGTCATCTGCTTTTTTTTCCAGTTCATAAAAAAAAAAGGCAAAACCAAACCAGATCAGAGAAGCTTTCCTTGCTTCCCCTTGTCTTCCTGATCCATTTGCTTTGTCAGCTTTGACTGAATCAACACAAAAATATTCCGTCCATTCTTCATAGTCCAACTAAGTCAAAGCAACTGAATCAAAAGCTTTTTGAAACAGCCAAAAATGCTTAAATCTGAGCAAATATAAATATATTTGAATCATATGTGATGACTGAGAAATAATAAATACAGAATGCAGGAACTACCAGCTTTAAACTCAAATTTGACAGAAGCTTTAAATAAAATTCCAACATCTTCATAAAGTAACATAACCACTGGGCTACAGAATACACTGGAAGCAGCTCTTAACTTTTCCCGATGAAACGACACCAATATGTTTAATCGATTAAATATTCATTAGAAGGGTGACTTGAAAGTGACCATCCCATATTCTAGCTGAGTGATACAATTCCTGCACTATACAATCTTACCTTCTCCAGCCCAATGAATATTCATGTCAAGTGGAACATTTCCAACAGAAGAAATCACCACTGAAGTACTCAAAGGTGTGACAGAGATCACATTCTTTCAGATGAGGGGACACCTGTCAAGGGTGCACAGGAACCTAAGAATAGTTTACACTTCAGTGGTCTTCAGATGGAAATCTAGAAATGAACTGATGGAAATTCCAAAAATCTCATTACTAAAATGCCTTTTGAGGGACTCAGTCTAGAACATGCTTCAAATATTAATTCTGACCTAAAATTCAAGACAGGCAAATGTTTGTTCTGAAAACTGAGCATCCTAAACAGCTAAAAGAATATTTAATAGTAGAAACAGAAGGTGAGGGTCCCAGTGGTGTCTGAAAGTTGTTGGAGGGAGGTGCCCAAGTGCCATGTCTAATTCTTTTAATGATTTACTTTATGTATGACCAATCCATTTTCTCATCTCCAAGACATGTGTGTAAAAACCATGCAGTCCACTCTCAAGTAAGACCACTACAGGGTTTAAGTTACAGAGCAATACAACGTAGTAAACTGGGAATGGGGGAGGAAAATGGACTTGGAAGACCAGATTATTATTCATAAGACCAAAGAAATAAAGCAGATATACTGAATATTCAGAAAAGATTATAATATTCAGTACAGGAAGAAAGAAAAAGAGCACTTTTCATAAAATTTGAGATTCTTCTCCATCAAGTCTGCAGTGACAGCATCCCTTTCTGACCCCTTATTTTATACTTTGAGATGGAAATTTTGCACCATTTTAGATGGAAATAAGAACAGGAAAACAAACAAACTAAAACCCCAAATCACCAAAAAAGGCAAGCATGAAGTGTGGAAATTAATTTTGTAACTTACATGCAATTAATCACAAAGTTCCTCTCATGTGCATTCTGGAATCCAGGAGGAAATTAATAATTAAGTAGTTAAAGTATTTTGCAAAAAATAAGGAAATCATTGACAATTACAATAGAGACTGGAGAATACTGCCTTTTTTCCCCCCCTTTTAGAAAGATACAGCCATGCCTTTTATCTGAAAGGGTGATTAAAATGATAATGAAGAATTGAGTTAAAACACCAAGATTACAACAAAATGGGATCAATCAACATGAATGCTAAAAAAAAATGTGTCATTAATCTATTACATTTGTTTGAGTGTAGAAGACAAAAGAAGATTAATTATTTATTTATCCCATCAAAGATTTACACAAGCTCCTTCAAAAAAGATTAAAAGAAAGTAATCAGTGTGCTACATTCAGAACTGGATCAGGAAAGTGCTTCAATGCTGAGAAACAAAGCACAAGAATTATGATGTGGCTACATTTTCAGGCCTGTAGAGGTTTAAAAGGCTTCAGGCTTCTCTAGTAGGTTCTGTATATTTCAATACTTTGTTACAATTTTGAAAGGTCAACAAAATAATCATTAGGCTCATCCATCATGGCTAAATCAGAACAAAAGAAGCATGGCCAGCAGATATAGAGAAGTGATTCTGGTGAGACCTCACCTGGAATACTCTGTCCAGCTCTGTGGTCTTCAACATAAGAAGGACATGGAGAGGGTCCAGAGGAGCAATACAAAAATTACCAAAGGGCTGGAGCACTTCGCCTATGACAAGAGGCTGAGCAAGTTGGGGTTGTTCAGCCTGGAGAAAAGGTGGCTCTGGAGAGATCTTATAGTGGCCTTCCAATACCTGATGGGGGCCTACGGGAAAACTGGAGAGGGACTGTTTACAAAGGCATGTAACAATAGGACAAGGGGCAATGGTTTTAAACTAGAGAACGGTAGATTTAGATTGGACATTAGGAAGCAGTTCTTTACTATGCAGGGGGTGGAACACTGGAACAAGTTGCTGGTAGGCAGTGGAGGCCCCCTTCCTAGAGATATTCCAGGTTCAGGCAAGATGGGCTTCATCAGGAGCAACTTCATCTAGTTGGGGATGTCTCTATCTACTGGTTTGATAAGATGACCTTTAAAGCTCCCTTTCAACTCAATGCATTCTTTGATTCACAGTATCACAGTATCATCAGGGTTGGAAGAGACCTCACAGATCATCAAGTCCAACCCTTCACCACAGAGCTCAAGGCTAGACCATGGCACCAAGTGCCACGTCCAATCCTGCCTTGAACAGCTCCAGGGACGGCGACTCCACCACCTCCCTGGGCAGCCCATTCCAGTGGCCAATGACTCTCTCAGTGAAGAACTTTCTCCTCACCTCGAGCCTAAACTTCCCCTGGCGCAGCCTGAGGCTGTGTCCTCTCGTTCTGGTGCTGGCCACCTGAGAGAAGAGAGCAACCTCCCCCTGGCCACAACCACCCCTCAGGTAGTTGTAGACAGCAATAAGGTCACCCCTGAGCCTCCTCTTCTCCAGGCTAAACAATCCCAGCTCCCTCAGCCTCTCCTCGTAGGGCTGTGCTCGAGGCCTCTCACCAGCCTCGTTGCCCTTCTCTGGACACGCTCAAGCATCTCAATGTCCCTTCTAAACTGGGGGGCCCAGAACTGAACACAGTACTCAAGGTGTGGTCTAACCAGTGCAGAGTACAGGGGCAGAATGACCTCCCTGCTCCTGCTGGCCACACCATTCCTGATGCAGGCCAGGATGCCATTGGCTCTCTTGGCCACCTGGGCACACTGCTGGCTCATGTTCAGGCGGGTATCAATCAGCACCCCCAGATCCCTCTCTGTCTGGCTGCTCTCCAGCCACTCCGACCCCAGCCTGTATCTCTGCATGGGGTTGTTGTGGCCAAAGTGCAGCACCCTGCACTTGGAGCCATTGAATGCCATCCCATTGGACTCTGCCCATCTGTCCAGGCGGTCAAGGTCCCGCTGCAGAGCCCTTCTGCCCTCCAACCCAGCCACATCAGCCCCCAGCTTGGTGTCATCTGCAAACTTGCTGATGACTGACTCAATGCCCTCATCCAGATCATCTATGAAGATGTTAAAGAGGATGGGGCCCAGCACTGATCCCTGAGGGACACTGCTAGTGACTGGCCACCAGCTGGATGTGGCACCATTCACCACCACTCTCTGGGCTCGGCCCTCCAGCCAGTTCCTCACCCATTCCGGTTCCTCACCAATTCTGTGATCGTATGTCCTTGTGTCCATCAGACTACCCAGCTGTAGTGTCTATTTCTTTTGGTTAAAGTTTGGTAAGCAAAAGCTAAAGGAAATTGATGTTTGATAAGTGATCTGTGTGTTTGGACACTACTCTGTACTGCAGAAATACAAGGCTGCAAACTCAGCATGGTCTAGGTCACAGGAGGAATTATCATTAGGTTTTTGTTTTTACAATGCAGCAGCAAATCTTGTTACAGTTCATGTGCAGTAAGCCACATGTTACTATATTAGTGCTGTCATCCTTATTTTCAGCTGAGGAAGAATTTGAGCTTATTCACAGCAGAACTAAGAAAAAGGGTTTCTTAAAAAGCATCCTCAATGTCAGCCAGTGCAGGCTGACTCAGAAAATCTGTATCACAGAAGGAAAAAAAAACAAAACACCACAATGAGTTCTATATCAGTGTACACAGATTTATGGATCTTCCAACCATGCCATATGCATGGTACATAAATAACTCCAAGGGAGGGTGAGGTCAATGGGATGAAATTTAACAAGGTCAAAGACTGGATGAGGCACTTAGTGCCATGGTGTAGTTGATTGGATAGGGCTGGTTGATCTTGCAGGTTTCTTCCAACCTGGTTGATTCTATGATTCTAAGATAACCTGAGGCCTCTTTGTCATGCCTGTTAGAGGAACTGCAATGGTAGCTAAGTTTGAGCTTTACTAGCATTTTAAACTATCACAACTCACTCAATCAATCAATAAAGCCTCATCCATGTTCTTGCCTGTGGCCCACAGAGACTCTCGCTGCATGAGCACCCATTTTGTGAGGCTGCACAGCAAACCATGGCACAAACCTAGATTACTTTTCATTTATATATTTATTTCTAGCTATGCTGCCACCAAGGACAAAGAGATAGGAATAGGCATCAAGGACAGAGATTATAAATAATTTCTTTTAGTCACTACGCCAGGCCTTCTCAAGTTAAAATATTTGTAAAACTCAGATTTCCAAAGGCAATGTTCAAGCTACTTAGAATAGAATCAACTAGGTTGGAAGAGACCTCCAAGATCATCCAGTCCAACCTAGCACCCAGCCCTAGCCAGTCAACTAGACCATGGCACTAAGTGCCTTATCCAGTCTTTTCCTGAACACCCCCAGGGACAGTGACTCCACCACCTCCCTGGGCAGCCCATTCCAATGCCAATCACTCTCTCTGTCAAGAACTTCCTCCTAACATCCAGCCTATACTTCCCCCAGCATAACTTGAGGCTGTGTCCCCTTGTCCTGTTGTACTTAATGCATTTTGAGTGAGATTTAGAGATGTCAAAAGTGTTTAAAGAAATCAAGTTGGTAACAACCAAGTTGAGTATTCTTTGAGTACCTGCTTGCTCAGAGGAGATATTTAACAGTACAAACCCATTCAGAAAACAGAAAACATTTCCTTCTTTTTTTCCCTGTAAGTACTTATGACTTAGGTGTTATCCCTCATACACAGCAGAACAGTCAAGGATCTTCAAATGGCTCTGTGCTATGAAGTCTCTAACTTTTTTTTTGTTTTGTATTTGAAAGAGTAAAGTTAAACAATGCAAGAAGTGAAAACAGAGAATCAAAAAAATGAGGAAAATATACACAGCTGTTCAAACCCTCCAACTGTTGCTCAAAAAATTATTTGTTTAATTTTCTGGAATAACCTGGTTGTCTTAATCCATAGGATGTGAACATCTGACACATTCTCTGCTTGAATTAACCCATTTATTCCAGTTTAATGCTGTTAGAAGCAAGGAGCCTGATTTGATACAGCCATAGCATTCAAAAAACCTCCTCGTCAAGCATAATTTTTCAGAAGTGGGTATAAGGCAAAAAGGTCAACAAATAACCACTCGTGGTCATACTCCCTGAGACAACAAAGGGATCATTTTAGGTTCACGTTAACTTCCACCCTTGTAGCAAATGCTTGACTGCAGGACTAGTGAAATTATGCCTTGGTTGCCAGGCTACACCTGAGCTTACAGGAAACTAAAGCATTAGGTGCTAGTCATATAATGCACTATGTTTACAGTTTTAATTTGCAATACAAAACTTAATATTGAATTACAATCACACAAAAGATAAAAAAAGCTTTTAGCCCAGACAGTTTCTCACATCCCACAAAGACAAGCAGCTAAAACATGAAAAGAATACAGCTTTCTCAGAGTTACTTTTCATGCCAGTATGCTGATTTTAATAAATGAATATTGACAAGAGATTTGGATGAGTGTTTCTACTGCATTATCTTTCAGCTGGAAGTAGATAAGGACCTTTAATTTGTAGTCATATTCTTGTTTGCTAACAACAAACAAAATATATGGTTAAAGCTGTAATCTGCTTCTAAGATAATATTAGTCCCTTACTGTTTGATCCATAATTCACACTTCTCACATTAAGAGTGGAACCTGACTCATGTCACAGCATTTCATAAGCAGACAACTAATATGCTAATGTACATTTGTAATAATTTCACTACATGCTGATGTTCCCACAACATGAGAGCTCTTTCAGTCTTATATGCATGATGATTTGAGAGCTGATCAATGGCCTCATCAATGTTTATAAATATGTAAAGGATGACTACCAGGAGAATGGAGGATGAATATCAGGAGGATGGAGCCAGGCTTTTCTCAGTGATGCCTGATGACAAGACAAGGGGCAATGGAACTTGCTATGCCTCAACTTCCATCCATGTAAACATGAGGAGGAACTTTTTCACTGTGAGGGTGACAGAACACTGGAACAGGCTGCCCAGTGGAGTCTCCCTCTCTGGGAATATTCAAGACCTGCCTGGATGCGTTCCTGTGTCATCTGCTATATGTGATCCTGCTCTGCAGGGAGACTGGACTAGATGGATCTTTTGAGGTCCCTTCCAGCCCCTGACATTCTGTGATTCTGTGATTCTTCTCAAACAGAAAGGAAGCACATATCCTGGAAACAGGTGTTTTCTGGCTGGACAGAGTGTAGAGGCACTGTGCAGGAACCCAGGCATCTGACAGTGCTCCTTGCAGATGGCCGCAGAGCTGTCAGGACACGTGGCTTTACCTGAGCGGCAGCCCAGAGGCTGGGCATCTTCCAAAGATCAAAGGCTGAGGGTGGAACTTGGCAGAATCCACACAATGGTAACACTTGCAATTACAGAATCACGTTTGCTATTATTCCATTACAATCTGTGGCATTAGGCCTAGGCTTTAGGTACAGCAATAAGATAAAACTAGAGAAAATGCAGGAAATTTATTTAGCAGGGTGTAGTATTAGTCCTGAACAAGACATGGTTGGTGTCTCTATTTTTCCAATTGCGTTCTGCATAGAAAGTGAAGAACCTATGAATATGAAGGTTACAAGCTTCAGGGACAATTTTCTATTGAACCTACTTCTTAATGTTCAATATTTTACATAAATTGTTAGCACATATCTGTGAGACAACAACAAAGTGTTTCAGTTTCTGTAGAAAAAAGCTATAGAGGAAACAATTTCAGATCACTTGGAACTTGTAAGGACTTTCTGGAGAGGATCATTTTAACGAAAGCTCCCCATCAATTACAAAGAGTCCATTCTGCAGTGGCTGTTAAGAGAGGCCACTGTCCAAAGCTATCACAGAAATTTAGGAAATCCAATCTTCTTCTTTTCCTTGTAATAAAAGCTAAAGAATAATGAAGACGCTGATTTTGATGGACAGGCCTATTAATAACATTTTAACATATTAAAGTTGGATTCAGTCCTGGATGAGATGCAATATGGGTAGATAGGGCTGCCCTGTGGCAGAAACAATCCCTTGCCCAAGACTCTGGATTGCTTGTGCTATATGAGGTTCCATTAATAAAGAGGAAACAAGAGACAGCCAAATCTTGCCTCACCCTTCAGTAAACCTGTCTCATGCAATGCAATAGAACAGACCTAAATTAGGTTTCACATGTCTTTCCTACATTGCAAAATAAAAAAAGAAACCAACAAACCAACCAAACAAAATCCCAACAAAACCAGGAACAGAGTATCAGAAAACATTTTGAAATATGTAACAGACTGAAAAGAAAGGACAGAAAATTAACCTATGCAATCCTCTTGAGTCTTTGTGAAGATTTAATTTCTCATCTTCCACCCTCCACATCTTTCTATAATGACAGACTCAATGCACGGTCACTTCCATCACATCTTTCCTGAATATCTCTGCCTTAGCTGCACACAACCTGATGCAGGGATGTCATCTCAAACCCCTGACCTAGTACCTGGTGAATGTTATATCATTACCCATACAAACACAAAGAAGGTAAGAACTATCACCAGTCTTTGAACCCAGTAATAATATTTAACATTTACATAAATGTTTTCTGTGTTGAGTCTTGTGGTGGCTTGGGTGTCCTCCACCCCCCCACACTTTAGAAATCACCCAGACTAGACTCAGCTGGCTCTGGAATTTGAATGAAGCTTATATTTACAGCTGGCACAATATAAAAGCAGATATTTACAGTACATACAGTTATAGACATATACACGGTAAAAGTAATACAGAAACACAACAGCCCTCCCAGAAACCTGAGTCCCCATGAGGAGCTCTCAACCACCCCCTCACCTTCCCCCTACCCCTCTCAACCTTACCCCAGTCCCAAGGAAGAATGGAGGTTCGGCCAAGGGGATTAAGAAGCAAGGTGACTCAGCCAAAAAGCAAATGGACGGTGAGGTTAGAAAGCAAGATGGAGTTCAGCCAGCAGCCTCAGCTCCCCAGCAGGCAAAAAGAGCCAGAGCAAAGCCCAGAGGGAAGTGACTTTATCTAATGTTTTGCTTTTTCTTCCTACACATCTCAGCAAGACTGTGAGCGAAGTAGACATCATGATTGTTTTCATTTCATAGCCTATGATCTAGTTCTTCTGACCAAAACATTCTAGCTAGGCTCAAACTAGCACAAGTCTGATAATACTTCTGCATCCATATAATGAAATACATTTTGTATCACGTATTGCTAATTAAGGGTGAGATTCAGAACATTTGATTTTCATTTCAGCTTGGATACAAGTGAAATCCATGTGCCCAAATCACAGGGATCAAGACTGCCTTCTCTATGGCACCACTTAAGTTCTGAATCAAGGCTGTCACAATCCCACACGTCGAGGTCAGGACCTCTAACCTGCTTATGGTTTGGGGATTAATTTAAAAAGAAAAAAATAAAAGAAAAAAGAAAAAGTCTTCTGAGCCTCACAAGAGTATGACCTTCCTTTCTTGAGTGCTGGGAGTACTGTGCTGCCTCTAGTGGGACTCCTCTGCCCATGCTCCTACTGCTCTGAACTTAACCTGTACCCTCATGTTTGGGCAAACTGATCCCTACATCCTAAACAGAGACATCTGCTCATTTTCTGAAGTGTCACCATTTGACCAGCCAGGTATAGCTTATATCTTTGTTTATCATTAGAGGCAAATATGTAGTATTTTGCCTGAGTCCCCAGACAAATGGATCTCACACATATACTCAGGCTACACTTAAATTCAGGTGCACAAATCATATTGTTCTGAGAAATAAGTGTATTTATAACTACTATTAAAGGAACTGAAGCACAATGAAGACAAGAAATGTTTATTGTTTCATATCATCTTAGAGTATGCTTGATTATATGCTGAGCCTCTTGCTTTCCAGCTTCTCCATGTTCTCCCCAAAAGCCCACTTCATTTGCATGCATGGCATGTTGCACTGCATAGGAAAGCTGCATTTAGCTATGATAATTTTAGGGGTTTAGTAACAATACAATAAATGTAGATGGATGCCTAACAGTCATAGAAACATAATCTAGTTTTATTCAACTGATTCTCTACATTAGTGCACTCAGTTTCATTTAGTAATGATAAAGGTACCTATTAAAGCAACAGTATTGGCCAAAGAAGCACAGAAACTGCAGCATTTGAGCCTATTCTTCAGTTTTCCCCAAAGGCTTTACAAAAGTCTCTTAAATCTTTGTTGAAGGTGACAAATGCATTCTGTCTCCATCCGTCAGCAAACCTTCTTCCTAGCTGTCACACTCACAGGGAATGATCTGGAGGAGGGGATTGAGTACACCCTCAGTAAATCTGCAGATGACACCAGGCTGGGTAGCTGTGTCAATCTGCTAGAGCAGGGGTCCTCAAACTACAGCCCGTGGGCCGGATACGGCCCCGCAGGGTCCTTAGTCCGTCCCGCCGGTATTTACAGAACCTCCCTGCCTACCCGCCCCGCCCCCGATGGGGGGGAACCAAGCAGCCACTTCCTGCCACTTAATCCGCTCGCCAACCTCCACAGCCCCCAAACACCTGCCGGGACTGGGCTGGAACCAAACTATAGTCCAGCCCCCGACAGTGTCTGAGGGACAGTGAGTCGGACCCCTGTTTAGAAAGTTTGAGGACCCCTGTGCCAGAGGGTAGAGAAGCTGTGCACTGGGACCTGGACAGGAGAGACTGATGGGCCAAGGCTATTTGTATGATGTTTAACAAGGTCAAGTGCCAGGTCCTCCACTTGGGTCACAACAATGCCATGGCAAGCTACAGACCTGGGGATGTGTAGTTGGAAAGCTGTGACTTGGAGAGAGACCTGAGGGTTTTGGTTTACAATCGTTTGAATATGTGTCAGCAATGTGCCCAGGTGGCCAAGAAAGCCAATGGCATCCTGGCTTGTATTAGAAACACTGTGGACAGCAGGAGCAGGGAGGTAGCAGTGATGACACCACACCTTGAGTATTGTGTTCACTTCTGGGCCTCTCACGACAGGAAGGACATCGAGGTTCTGGAGCATGTTTGGAGAAGGGCAGTGAGGCGCATGAAGGGCCTGGAGCACATGGCCTATGAAGAGCATTTGAGGTTGCTGGGGCTGTTCAGTCTGGAGAAGAGGAGGGTGAGAGGAGACCTCATCACTTTCTACAGCCATCTGAAGAGAGGCTGGAGTGAGGAGGGGGCAGCCTCTTCTTGGTGGCAAGCAACAGGACTAGAGGAAATGGTTTCAAGCTGCACCAGGAGAGCTTCAGGCTGGATGCTAGGAAATATTTCTTCACAGAGTGAGCTATCAGACATTGGAATAGTCTGCCCAAGGCGGTGGTGGTGTCACCATCCCTGGAGGTGTTTAATCAGCATACGGACCTGGTGCTGGGTGACCAGAGGACTTGGTTTAGTGTTGACCCTTCAGTGCAGGGTTAAAGGTTAGACTGGATGTTCTTTGAGGTCTCTTCCAACAGGACGTTTTCTGTGGCATATTCTTGATCTTTGGCACACAGAAATGGGTTTAAAGTTATTTGGCATGCTGTCAGCACATCCCCTTTCATGGCAAGTGTAACATACAGATTTATAAGCACTTTGAGTTAATTGTGTTCTCTCTAGTATTAGGGAAGTACTTCATTTGCTCTCTATATCCTTGGTTGTATTGCAGTTTCCTCAGAACTACTTATAGAACTGTTCCAAGTGCAAGATCAATCAATAGGGAAGTTGAGGTTTTACACCTGAGGCCAAAGCTCTAGAAACACCAGAGCATATCTTTATTAGCTACTTTGAATGCCCAACTGAGGCAGAACCCTGAGGACACAAGTTACAGCTTCTGCTACAGAAGTCAGCTGTATACAAGAACCAACATGACATTGCTATAGTAAGCACAGATGTGTAAATTACCTCTAAAATTTCCAGATATACACACAGATACTGTACACCTGATTTGCACATATTTATCTGTACAATATTAAATTTGCAGCTTCAGTATAAACACTTCTTTTGTATCTGAAGAGTATTAGTAAGACCCACTTATTCCATCTAAAACTGCATGACAATAGGTTACTTCTTTCATCAAATAAGCATGTTTCTGTGTACGGTCAAAAACAAAGATCTGTCACCTCTCTTACTAACCTGAATTAGATAATTACTCATACTTTGCCAGTGCTCTCAAATTTGAACTCTGTATTGCAAACAGTCTCCCTCTTTTTGCAGCCTCCTTTCCCATCTTCAGTAAGCAAAGCATTGCCTGGGTAAAATGAGAGTGGCTGAGGGAAAGTTTATCTGGACAAGTTCACAAATGTGGATTTAGAAGCAGTATGGAGCTCCTCTTAGACTGTCATGGAAAGGAAGTGAGCAAAGAAACAGCTATCTGAATACTCAGAGATGAAAGATGACAGCAACTACATGTGCAAAAAAAAAAAAGAAAAAAAAAAGAAACAGGGAAAAGGAAAGGATGTGAGGAAACTCCAATCTCCAAACCACAGGAAGCAGTGGCCAACGGCAAGTAGCTGAGACACAGTGCTGCCTCGAGTAAGAGCAAGCACAGCTTGGAAAGTACAAGCAGGAGCTTAACTCTAAAGCAAATTTTAAGGTAAGTGAAAAATTCCAAGTGCTTTAAGATTGAGAAAATGGGGGAAACCCCACAAAGCATAAAAAGAACAAGATTCCCTGTACAGTCTACATTGAAGTCAGAGATATATTTGGGTTCTTTTTCCTTCACTGCATTTCCTGAAGGTGTACAAGAACCTAGCTAGTTAAAAAGCACTATGTTCTTAAATAATGGCATTCAAAGCTCTCAGTTTCACTGATTATTTTCCTCTGACTTTATAAAGCATCAGCTGCATGATGAGACGACATCCAAATCATGCCTGAAACACTACTTTTGGATAGTACTGGAGAAACATCATGGTATAATATACTGCTACAAACTTGACACAATTCATACAGGCTGCATGTCAATTTTAGATTTAAGGGAGTGTGCCTGCACACATTTTAATTTTCTTTTTAGACTGTGTCTAATAAAACTGATTATTCAGTTTCCCTATGATTATTCAGATTAGAACCCTCAGTGGTCTCAGCTATCATTAATACAAGGAGAACAACAGTGATACAGAAAAACATTTAAAAATTTGGGTGAGATTCTGTGCAACTACGTACTGAGTTAACTACAATTTAGACTCATTTCATCATAGTTAATCTGCAAAATAATGACAGTAGATGCATTCAAAACAGCATTAGCAGAAGAGAGTAACTGCATCCCCATTGCAAGTGCAAAACTGGCAAAATGACAGAAGAGATCCTGTATTTAACAGATGCTGCCTTTTTGGGATTGTTTTGCTGAAAGTGTGTCCCTGCACACGGCTGCAGTGGCCCAAGGTTCATCAGATAAGCATCAAATATACATATATGTATCTATATATCTAGACATTGTTACACACAATGAAAATAAGGAATAAAGGTCACTCCTGCAACAACAGGAGTTACTTTTCTGAATGTCAGCTACGCAACTGCTAAAGTTTAGACTGGCAGAGACTTATTCTGACTAGTAACACATATGGAAACAACTGTGAAAAACACTGTGTTAGTGTTAAATGAAACTCTGCAATAACCTAGTTTAAGTCAGACACTCACTGTAGCAAGTAAATATTTTAAGACACCTGTTTGCTGTGAACATGAATCCACACATATATCAGGTCTCTCAAGAAACGGAATCACCTTTCTGCTTCTTACTGTTGTCTACTGTTATCACTATGCAGGACCTCAGAACCGGGAAATTTATTTCACACAATGTCAAGAGCTTAGTTAGAGAGGAAAAAGCTTGCCAAGGAACACTCCCTGAAACAGTCCCAAGACATGGTAAGACTCCCACTGAACATTTCCAGTAACTCATTCCACAGTCCAGGGAGATGCATGAATACCACTGTCATCCTGCTTCTTGCAAGTTCAGCCCCTGGTTTAATAACACACAAATTAAAATGGCTGGCAAAATATCAAGGAGCAGTAAGTTTTTCAGGTAGACTGTAGGCCACCTGAAAATAACCTAGATTCAAAGATACACAAACAAAGACTTTACAGCCCTATTGCAGCATCCACACATAGCTCAGATAATTTCCTGACATTTCAGATTAGTTTCAAGAGGAATTGGAAGAACTAAGCCTGTGATAGCACAGTATACCATGATCTGGCTTATCTCTGCGAAGTCAAGTTGTTACCAGTCTCTGAGACAGAAGAAGATGAAAAATACATTCCTGAACACTTCCGTAGTTATGCAAACATCCAGGAAATAGTGGCAATACTTTCACAAAGACATGTATCAGTCACATAAGTTCTTCAACCAGTTTGTGTTAGGAATCACTACCCTTATGCTTTTTGTAGTTAAGCACTGCTGTCATGTTAGCACTATAATATTTAGCTGATAACGCAGCTCTGCATCTGAGAACAGCTTTCAGCCATGGAAGTGGACAAGACAGCAAGGATTCATGCTGCTTTACACAACTGGTTCTATTTTGACCTTTCTGAAGACACACAAAATTATCTGAGGCTATCCTTCCAAGTCTTGACTCCAAACAGTGGAGCACAAGGGAAACAGCTTTTTCAGCATAACGTGCAAATGTAGTAAATATTTTTGCAAGGATGGAAACTAATAGAGGGGTCCCAAAGGGACATAAATAACCTGAGATCCCCTTGGTTACAACATAGATTGAAAGCACATGAAGATACGAGTGAAGGTCACATCACATTTCAGAAGAAAAGAGATCCCCAGGTATGTTCTCAAGTATAACATTCAGCACCCATCTGCTTGCATGGGAGAGAATGCAGCACAAGAACATAAAAAACCCATGAGATTAAGTGTAAGTGAGGGTAATCTGGACAGAGAAGGCTGCAGAATTTTTCCTGCTAATTACAGATATGTTTTGGAAAGTATTGGAGATTCATAGGAATTAAATCATAAAACCTAATTTCAGCCAAGTCTGCTATGCCTCTTTCACAGCAAGCTGTTAGAGCCACTGACTCACGGCTGGGAATAACCTCTGCTTCCCTACTAACCGTGCTGAGTATCGGAAGGTTGAAGTTAGCTTTCAGGAGTGCCTCTTCCACAGTGACTGGAACATTCTTCCTTCCTTGGTAGGAGATGCTACAACTCCTGTATTTCAATATTATTATTTTCTTCTTGTGAGAAAATTTGGTTTGGATGGAGTTAGTTCAGCTTCAGCTTCCATATGCCTTTATTTATAAAAGCAGAGAAATTCCTTCCTTGGGAGATGGCTTTTTAAAAGACAGGAATTTGTGGATGATGGTCAACTCATCTTGTAAATTTCTGTTCTATAAATTTGCATGACTGAACTCTTGAGTTTTGTTGGTTTTGTCTCTCCAAACCCTGAAAAATTCCATAGGCCTCTTCTTTGAAACCTCTCTTTTTATTACACTTCATTGCTAAGTGGGAATATCAAGGCACTGGATCTAATATTTGAGTACCAAAATATTTTGGTATCATACTGACAGCCAAGCTGAACAAGCTTCTTAAATTGCCCTTTGGCTTTTCTTCAACTTACTACAGTGAAGAATTTTGCATTTATAACCCTACAATCTGTGCTCCTATTACCTTCCATGTAGCAGCATTAAAAACATGTTTTGTTGTAGTGTGAGCATCTAACTATGCATGATGCTCTGATTCAACCTCATTATTTACTAATATCCCACCATTTTTTTTGACACCCTGGAAAGCACCAGGCCAGCAGAGGTTACTTAAACAGTGAAAATTTTATATAACCCAAATGTTTTTAAAAGAACTACTGAAGGGCTTATAATCTATAGAATGGCTAACCTAACTCTCACACAGAGCTAACACTCACCTCAATTATAAATGAGGACCTGAGAACCAGATTTTTTTAGCAGTACTAAATATGGTATTTGTATTATATAATGTACATATAAAAAAGAGAAGTATCAAATTAAATGCCTTAGAAAAACACACATAAAACATATTCATGATCCAGGTGGATGGTGGATAGCAGCTCCTAATACTTGCCAGAGAAGTAAGAACCTGTCAGTCACAGAAGTATTCAGACCTGTCTTTCATGACATTTTGAGGCTTTATTTATAATTTCTATCCTTTACTGGTAGAACTACATCAGTACTGACAGATCAACGAAACTTCCCACTCTACCTGTTGTATACACAAAGAAAAGGGACTGGATTTTTTCACCTAGACACAGACATTCATAGATTAAGTTCCCAAAGTCTAAACTCCATCTACAGTCAACAGAGAAAGAGAATTCTGAAATGCAGAATTTGTCTCACCCAAGGATAGAGGAAATTGTCTTTGTATGTGCTTGTACAGGTTAAATGAGAGGAATGTCATACCAATGCTGCACTATGGTCACTGTGAGTGAACCACAATAAGCTAAAAATTATTTTCTTCTAGCTCTGCTGGAAAGAGCCCACACGTGAGCTCAGAGTTGCCTAGGTTGATGATTTTTTTCTGCCCTAAGCAGAGGGTAGGCACAGGCCTTCATCTTTCATTATCTGTTCTCTTGTAATTTGTTCAAACAATTCCCAAGCTCTATGTATCATTGTTTTAATTGAGCATGGCAAA
This sequence comes from Tricholaema leucomelas, assembly GCA_013400475.1. Taxonomy (NCBI): domain Eukaryota; kingdom Metazoa; phylum Chordata; class Aves; order Piciformes; family Lybiidae; genus Tricholaema lacrymosa; species Tricholaema leucomelas. The sequence goes on along the minus strand of WAAF01000237.1, from coordinate 631,515 downwards.
CAAATGGGCTGACCATTCTTTGATGGCCAGAGTGCTGAATAAAGAGATGCATGGTTAAAGTAAATGCTTCAAAGGGTTTTTATCTTCCAGTCTCTAAGACAATGCTGAAGAAACTGGAAAAACAACATGAGATCCTTACAGTAATTTTGAATGTTTATATCTAGATATCAAATTTATTCAAAATTGGGAACTGAAAGCTTTATGCCTTATCATGCAACTGTGTAACGGCACCACTCAATTGGAAGCATCTTCCTGTCAAATCCTCTAAAGGCAGGTGTCTAGCAGCAGATCTCTGCTGCTGTTATTGTTGAAATTGTACCAAGATTGGCAATCTTGAATTGCTACTGTACAGCAACTCACACATTAGCCCATGTGTTTGTGTGTGCATATATATGTGAAAACAGTATAAAAAAAATCCACTGAAAAATAAGTTCAAATCTTTCTGCAAATCCCAGCTACATTTTTACAGCTTGCTTTCTGGAAACATAGAAAGTAGGTCAGCACATATCCCAAAATAGCACAGAAAAAAGTAGTATATCAGTATCTTTGGACTTTTTAGCACATTTCTCCATACAGGGGAATGGAGAATTAAAGCTTCTCCCTTATTCTACTATATGGAGCAACACATGCAAGCAAAAATTGCTTATACTTTAAAAACCCTCCTACATGGGGAAAATGTTACCTGTTTGAATCAAAGCAAAATAGAACTGAGTGGAGTCATTTAAGCTTTATGTAAATATAAGCAAGGGAAAAGCCAGGAAGTTTAAAATGTGTTTAGAATGCTGTACTGGATGTGTATCACATCCTGTTCCTTGTACATCTTGCTCCTTGTTTCAGAAACCTATTTAGTAAAATATTTACTTTGCAAGTAACAGCATACTTCCTCTGCTTTTGCTGTTCATCATGTGATTTGTTTTGTTTTTTGTTTTTTGTTTTTTAATTATTTGCTGTTTCCATAATAACCTTTGTCTGTTTTGTTAAATCTTTCACACTATAAACACTCCTAAACAAAAAGCATTTTCTTTAATATGAGATGCAGGTCTCCCACTTATTATTTTTATACCACACCACCCCCCATTTTTTTTAATATCAACAAATTCCTTGCACAAAAAATATTATGGTACCTTAACATGAAAAGAAAAACAAAAAACACTCATAGGCAATATTAAATGATGCTTATCGGTCCTCAAATGTTATTACCTTTTTCGAGTCAGTATCAATCCTGTTGGCTGTAAAACGATAAAAGATGCTGATCTGTTTGTCAGAACAGACTTCAAGCTAGAACACTGATATTTTTAATCTGGAGAAAATTATGTTGCCTCCCCTGAATTCCAAGTGTCAGCCTTCATTTGGGTCTCTGCACTAGATTAAAACAAATGCTTGAAAGGTACTCAGCACTGGTAGCATGACCTTTTAAGTTCAGTGATTTTTATGCAACCAGCAGGAATCTCTAAGAATAACAAAACAAATCTATTTTTAGTTCTTCCTTTTCTGTTTGGTTTTTCCCCCTCTTGTTTTATATTTTAAATCACTGGTCTATTTATGCTCCATCTCAATTCTAGGACACCTAGTTCTCATTTATTGCCCCATATATGTCCAACCTGTTTAAATATCTACCAGTATGTACATACATAGTGCAGGCAATTATAGAACTGGACTTTTCCACACAGCCAGGCTGAAGTCTCTGCAAAAAGGGAGATGGAAATGGAGAGCAACTTCCTGAACCTCTGGCTGCTGGGATCTGTCCTCTTCTTTGACAGTCAATAAAAGAGTGCTTGCTAGCTATCAGAACTGAAGTAAAAATTAGGATCTTCATAGGTAACAGAATCTTAATTGAGTGAAGAAATGATGAAGTTTCTCAAACTTTGAAAAATAAAGCTGAAGCATTAAATAAAATCAGATGGTTGAGTTTTGATGTCCCATGAGGCCCACAACTTGCAACATTTTAACACTGCAACCTAGCAAACAAGATGAATAATTAAACACATTTAACTGCATTCCCAGATTATTGCCAGATAGCATGTGGGTCTAAACAGAGAGCTTTAATTCAGTAATTCCAAAAGCTAAAAACACAGAACTGACTGGGTTCAATTTAAAACTGGGCAAATATAACCTGATTATTATGTATATCTCATCAGATGAATAAATCAAAAAGCACAAAAACTTAGCACAGCATTGAAACAAATGAGAGGAAATACATCAGTTATGAGCAGCAACAGATAAAATCTCCCCTAGCACTCTTTTGCTGATGCCAGCAACATCATCCTCCAAAACCTGAGAGAATCTAAGAAGAGATAATAGGTCTCACATTCATCAGATTTTAGCACTGCTAATTTTTATGATACGCCACCAGTGTAATTAAAAGACAAAACTGTTCTAGTTAAATAGAGCTACATCATTCTCTCCATGCCTTGGGATCTTTTTCTAAAGTGTAGAAGATAAGACTTCACAAGAGCACATTACATCAGTTGGTCTCATCGCCCTGTTACAAAATAGAAGTTGATGAATATGTTTGCATATTCATATAATTCCAACTCTGAGTTCAAGGACATTTACAAGACACTTGCTAATATGTCAGATTTGTATTCATTGGAGTGGGTAGCCTGCTGCCATGAGATACCGTTTTCACACAGAAGTCATTAGCTTAACTGCTGAAGGGTTGTATCTTCTTAAACTACTTTTGAAGGAGAAGCATTAGTATAATCAGTTCTTCCAAGGCACAGCAGACCAGGTAAAAGTCAAATACAGTATTTTCTGAGTTTGCTTAACCAGGACATAGAATGTCCTAGAATTTGAGTTGCAAGGTAATCTAGGAAACAGACCTCTCGTTTTCCAGCTTGGAGCCTATAATTACATATGTAGTTGTACTTTTCCAGACCAGAGTCATCACACATTCCCTCCTGGCTCACGTGATGCAACAGTACGTGCTCAATCTTGTGTCTAAAGCACTAGTGACCGTGCTCTAGACTCCTGTGGTTACATTATTTTATATGGGTTAGATGCCCCCCTTACACTCTTTAACTGTCTGACAGGGGAATTTCAGCATGTTCCAAGGGTACACCAGGTTGAAATCACATATATTTCTGTGGAGCTGTGTCCTAGAGCTTATCTCTAGGTAAAGAAAATCACCAATGGTCATATAGGTCTAGAATATATATCACACACATATCTCTGTTCTCAACAGCACTAATACATCCTTCTGCTTGTTTTGATCTGCATTGTTTTGAATACAAAAGGGAACACTGAAATTATTAAAATAGACACTGTCTAATAAATGGTATTACAATAATTGCTGCAATGTATTGAAAACCATAATCTGAAAATCTAGAAAAGCTGAAAGAGAAAAATGTCTATTTAAGCAATTAAGAAAGAACATAAAAAAAAAAAATCCAAAACAAAAACCTCAGACTGAAAAGTGTGTGCCCCTGTCAAGACCCTTTATTTCAGTGCTCTTTAAAAGCAAAAGAAAATATTTCCCTCTTCAGTGGAGTAGAATTGAGAGCACTATGGCAGTGAGTACTCCAGGAGAAATACTGCTAACAATATAATTTGCTATAATGTAGAGTTGATTACAGGGCAAAATTTAATTGACTCCAAGAAAACTTATTTCTATATGTCAGAGAAGCTAACTACAGCTTAGAAGGGACAGGTTAAAACCCATCCAACCTTTTTTTAGTAGGAAAAAAAAATATTTGTTTTGCGGAAGAGGAGGACACTGATGCATTTCTACTCACGTTACTATTTTTCCCTTAGCTCCTTGAGAAATAAATGCATGGTAGCAATCACAGCTATTTCAGATGCTTATTTAGTGCACATGCAAAATGCTTACTCATCTGTTTTCAAACATGTATCAGCATTTACAAAACCAAGTATAGCCAAGTGTTTTCTGTGAGGAATTTCAGTCCCAGAAAGGCTTCAACTAAACATTTCTGTTGTATCAGATTTGTTAAAACCTACGAGTTTCTTCAGCTCCTGGTAATAGTTTGCCAGCTTTCACTAATATTTAAGACAAAGAGCCCATAAATACTTGTAGTAAAGTCTTTGCACAATCCTGTGCCACATGTGATGGTCTTAACATAGCTTTCTAATTCATATTTAAGTGAGGTTATAAGAAACAAAAACCTGCTGTCACCTGCCATTACCAAATATTTAAATGCATGCATCCTTTTTAGTAAGAACTGCATACACCTGAGCATCCAAATCCCCATATGCATGTTCGGTATTTTTCACCTATGTATTTCACTTTTAACTATTTACTAAGGATAATATTTACCACATTTGTTCAATAACAAGATATATTCATACATAATTTAAAAAAAATTAAGGGAAAAATCTCCTGTAAATCCATAATGACTAGATAATTAATGCAAAGTCTTACCTTTCCCTGAAGCAACAGTTTCCCGCAGTGATTTCTCTTAATAATTTAGTTTTGCAGTGTAATTTTCATAAGGGGTTTTCTACTTCAGGCAGAGATGGGTTAACTGCAAGCAGTCTGGATGCTATTTGGCTTGCTTCCTGGAGATCACTGTTTTGCATTGTGAACCATCACAACTACCTAGAGAAAAAAAACGGAGTCATCTCAACCTTTAGTCACCTGGACAACGTGATGTGTTACTGCCTCCAGATTAAACAAAGGATTAAACAAAATAAAAGTCTTAAAACATGACCTTAAAAATTCTATTTATCTATCAAACACTTTGTAATATATGTTGTTGAAAAAAATTACTGCATTTCTCACCAGGAATTCATGCTTCTAGATAGAGACATAAAACAAGTGGGAAAATTTTATATATAAATGTAACTTTTTAATTACAACTTGTCTCTACACTGACAATGGTGAGAGGCCTCGAGCACAAGCCCTACGAGGAGAGGCTGAGGGAGCTGGGGTTGTTTAGCCTGGAGAAGAGGAGGCTCAGGGGGCACCTTATTGCTGTCTACAACTACCTGAGGGGTGGTTGTGGCCAGGGGGAGGTTGCTCTCTTCTCTCAGGTGGGCAGCGCCAGAAGGAGAGGACACAGCCTCAGGCTGCGCCAGGGGAAGTTTAGGCTCGAGGTGAGGAGAAAGTTCTTCACTGAGAGAGTCATTGGCCACTGGAATGGGCTGCCCAGGGAGGTGGTGGAGTCGCTGTCCCTGGAGCTGTTCAAGGCAGGATTGGACGTGGCACTTGGTGCCATGGTCTAGCCTTGAGCTCTGTGGTGAAGGGTTGGACTTGATGATCTGTGAGGTCTCTTCCACCCCTGATGATACTATGATACTATGATAATATGACCATAGATTAATGGTCAGAAATTATAAGCAACGGCAGAAACCAAATTATGCTGCAGTTCCTTAAGCAGAAGTAAACAGTGGTGGCTCTGGAAAACAAAAATGCTGAGAGTAGGAATCTGCTTTTACTGTTTGGATATAAATGCAAGGTCTTTATTAGAACAGAAAATATTAATACTTCTTTTTAATACAGCTACAGGCATCTGGCATCAGTTTTTTAATTCAGTCTAATAGCAGCTTCAGGCTCAGAAACAGAAGTTATTCACTCAGAACCATTCTTTGAGATGGACTAGGCACATTTCCTCTTCTGCTAGATGAAAGCAGCACGAAGCCAGCACTGCAACATTTCCCCACTGAGACTGGCTGAAATCTTCTCATCTCCCCCACATCCTGACACAGATAGGGCTTTTGAAATGTAGGAATATTCTCACTGTCCTGAATTCCCTTGGTCATGGTACCAAAGGCATATGAAGTTGTCTCTGGTGTTTCTTCTCTGAACAACATGCTCACTGTATGATGCCATGTCACTGGCATTTTTTATCCTAGGTTTCAATGCCATTTCAAAAGGGGGTTATGGAAAGGAAGCTGAGACATTTGAGCAGATCTCAACATGCACAAAGGGTCTGAAGTTAAGACTGACACGTGCACCATACCTATGTTCAAAACCACTGGCAGAAGATATGGGTACCACACTTTAGAGGGAGAGTGTGGTCCTGTGATTGATATACCCAGCAGCTCATAAATTGTAGATTATGAAATCTAAATTGAATTTTGCTACTATGAGGACAATTTGAATGTTCTCTGTGAGCTCAGAGAGTGATGATGCTACATAGATCTGTGACATGAGTAAGATATCTGGCTTGCTAACTTGAATGTGAGACTGTTGTTGACAGCCTTACCCAACCAAACCACTGCATACCTCCAAGACAGAGGTCAACCACAGAGCTGTCAGAGCAGCCTCCTGAACTGCATGTCTCAGTGTGAATACTTCAGACTCACAGCAGCAAACAGGATAGCCCGAGTCCAACAACTTATTTGATCTATTTATTCCTATGATATGTTTGTTAGGGCACTTAATTAAAAGATACACCTAATCGATATTAGCAAAGGATACTTAGTTTCCTGCTGTCTCATAAGGTGATATTTCACAGCCCTGTCTTCTCACCCTTCCCTTAGCAAAAGGAATCACTCTGACCATGTCACTGTGTATTATTATAGGGCTAATACATTTTTATTTCTCTGTCTTCAATGTCTTTTTCCTTCTGCATAAGGCTTCCCAGCTCCCTTCCCTAAAAACACAAGAGTATTCTGATCACACTTTAAGAAGCACTCCTGTAAGCCTGGGTAATTCTCTCATGTTCATGCAAGGGGTCAGGATTCCGGAGTGTTAAGAGAAGTATCAAACTATGGCATTTGAGTCAAAAGTCACTGAGATAGACATGGCAGACATGGCTCACATCTGCTCCTTCAAACCTTCTGCACATTTGACTATCTTTTTGTATGCCTACTTCAAATGCATTTTAACAATAAGGCCCATTGTTTGGATTCCTTGTGCTTTTGGAAACCCAGAATTGACAAACAGTAGATCTGACAGATTGCTTTAACTACTCTAATTCCTCATCTCCCTAAAGAAAAGCTGTTCATGGCTGTGAGATGCTATCAAAGACATATAAGATTTTTGGACAGATGTGAATTATCAAGTTTTAAAGAAAATGCCAGTAACGTGGAATAATTTCAGTTATCATCACCAATACAACAGAGTGGATTTAGTCCATCATACATCACATCTGCATCTTAAAAGCTCTCTGCACATTCCAGTCTCTGGTAGCCTGAAGTCATTACTCTTTGCTTTTAGGGGAGGAGGAGAGTGTGCTTCACATAACAGACCCTCCAGCAACACTGTAAACGCTGACTTTCGTACTTTACATCAAAGAACAGGGGCAAGCTAAATCAAGCAGTCTCTGGCCAAACATTACAACCACGTGCACACACCACCTTTTCAGTCCAATATATAAACAGCACACACTCCTCTACAATCAGCGCAGAAACCAAACCCTGAGCAAGTATAAAGATGAGGAACCAGAAATTAAGTACAGTATGGATATAATTGGTTAAACTACAAATGTTGCACAGTGATTTGTCATACAGTATCTTTTTACTCATCCTCTCTGAGGCATTTCTTGGCAAGTATGTTACTTCTATGCAAGACACTAAACCAGGACTTTCATCTTAGATCAGTGCTTTGTTACATCGGCTTCAAAAATACGTGCAGTATGTATATCACAGGATCACTGGCACTTCCACTGTGCCCAACTCTTTCTTCTGAAAAAGCAGGATTTTCACTTGCACCTATTTTTACAGGCAAAGAAAAATCATAAATTCCCTAAATAGGCACATATTGCTCTTGTACATAATACTGCCTAATGGGCATTTCTCAAATAGCCTTCATAATACAAAATAATATTTTAATGCATTAAAATTATGGCATTAAAGGGACAAACAATACAGTAATTCCACAGTTCTGCAGTAAGGCATCCCAAAATAAGAATATTTGTCAAAATACACATTGTTCTCTAGAAAACAAAATAACTAGTGAAGACAAGAGCTGCATCACTCCAGCACCCTCTGTTGGTCTTCATGCAGCATGTTCCTTTGTCCTCGTTTTCATCCTTAAGCTATGACAAAGATTCATTTATACAAAAACACACAGGAAAAGCAGAAGGGAAAAAAAAAAAAAAAGGCAAACCCGAATCCAAAACACTCCACAATCATCTCGATAGAAAACTGAGCTATTGTGCTATAGCACAACACAGCTTAATACCAGAATATTCAGTATAGCCAGGCCTGCCGTGCATTAGCCCATCTTTGCAGAGGGTCAGCACTGACCTAACTACAGAGGCAAAATGTTCTTTGCTGGCCCTCTCTCTGTGTCTGCTTATTTCTAATAGACAGCAATAAATAAATAGCATCTCATGTGAAGCTCCAATCAGCAGAAATGACATCTCTACAGAAAAAAAAACTAAAAAACCTGTCTGCAACATCTGAGAACTGGCAGTACATACATAGAGTATCATCCACAAAAGAAAGTGCTCAAGCCATGTTTTGTCAAGCACGCAGATAAATAAAGTCCAGATGCCAGATACAAGGTGATCTAAATATAAACTCCATATAGTGTGTCCTGGTGTATGGCCAGATGGTGTAATTTCCAGAAGCAAAGGCCCTTAGCCCAGTGAGCCCGGCAGCTGCTTCGCAAAGCCGGCTCGCAGCTTTGCAACGGCAGATGCGAAGTTGCAGTGAGGAGTGGAGAGGGAGGAGGAGGGGGAAGAAGCAGGGTGAGATAGAGAAGCAGGCGTGCTCACAAGGCACCGGGGGAGGCAAGGGTGGTAAAGGCTGCTTCTGAGAAAAGCCACCCAGCGGGCTAACAGGGCTGTGTCATGCTATGTGACCCCTTCAGGGGAGAGAACAGCAGAAAGCAGACTATGCCTGACTGTGCAATAGGAGACAAAGGGCTGCTGCCTGACCATCTTGCAGTTCTTGAACCATCACTCAAGAAAAGCCTCGGGCAAAAGGAAGCAGGACCACAGCAGGTCTTACTGAGCTGTCTGGCTGCTTCCACCAGCCAAATGGTTGAGTAATTGCCTACTATATCTACCTAAAGCTACACCCGAAACCCAATGCTGCCCAGAATCCAAAGAACCAGCAAAAGAGTCTTAAGTTTAATGTCAGGGAAATATCTATCAGAAATGTCAGTAGCTATTGTAAACCTGCTCCTCACATTGCTTCTTGACTTTGCACCTTTATGGCATGTACAGTTTTGTTACCTGCTTAGATCTGGTTTTACAGCATCCTCACCTAAAATTCATACTCATAATGTCACCACCCTTGACACTCTGCATCTGCTGCTCTTCTTTCCTTTCATGATTCTCTACAGCTTCATGTAATTCTCTCCTACTATTTCCATGTTTATCAACTTTAAGACTGTGCTAACAAAACCTGATGATCAGATAATAACCTCTGGAACATGCTGAAATGCACATAAACTTTTGCCAGACACATCTGTAGATGTCAGAAAGAATTACTATGTTATTTCAAATATTTACACACATGCTTCTACTTTGGGTAGTTTCTATTTTACCACTTACCAGGGCTGGGGATGGAGAAATCAGTTTGATTTGGCATGCCAAGATCTGAATTGTTAAAAGCCAAATATTTACTGTACAGAACAAACCAGAAACTCTCTCACAGAATTTGTGCAGTTCATTTGTGGTTACTCACAAATCAGTCCAGAAGCCAAAGGTGGACTCAAACTGAATCTACATCCCTAAGCCTTAAAACAGAACAACAAAACAATCAAGCATTTACAATGCATGATGTGATCATCCGTTTTCAAGAGCTACTATGCTGACAATTCTTTTCAGGCATTTGGGTTCCTTGCTTTGTAATAGTTTCTGTTGGCAAAGATTTCTTTCTTTGTAGCTGTGGGTTTTTTTGTTGTTTTGTTTTGTTTTGTTTTCTAACAGATTCTCTGCTTCATTTCCCCCATTTTCAGAAGGTCTGGTTCCAAACGGTGAATCGTAGAAGTTCTTTCCTTTAAGACTTGGCTATTCATTAGACGGCTGGTTAGGGCTGCAGTAGCCTGTTCAGTAACAGGTTACTTATGCAATAAAGTTCCTCTGCCTAGCAACGCTAAGGGTGGGGTTCAAAACAACTGCACCAGTCACATTTTGCAACTAAAAGTGAGGGGAAATAGAAAAAGAGATGCAGGAATGGAGAGAGCAAGGGAAAACACTGGTTTTCTTAAAGACAAATATAACTTACTCAGAAAAGGAGGTAACAAAACAACATAAGAGAATGAATCAAAGGCAGCCAAAATATTTCCCACTCAAAACCGTAATTAATTCTGAGATCATAATATGATAACAATTACTAAGAGAAATAATTCATGCAGAGAACATGTTAATCCCTGCAGAGGAACATGTAAATACTTTGCTATTCTGGCACTCATCTTGTCTTTCCACTGAATACGGAAACAATCTTCACTTATAAAAAGTTCTTGTTGAAAAAAAAAATGCTGGTACAATCTTACACAGAAAGGTTCAGCATTATTATCCTTCTGTTGAGATGTTAAATTGAAAAAGTGAAGGCAAACATTGAAATTATTGTTGACTAAGTTTCAGGAACAAAATGCACTTTTCCTATTTCATTTATTAAGTTTGTGCTAGCTGAAAGGCAAAATTACAAGATAAAATACATTATTTTGGAAATTTAAAAAGAAATATTCTGTACTTCATTAGTGAATGAGGAAAAAACTCTGCAAAACTATTTATCAATGCATTCCTTTACTATGAATGAAAAATATTCCATTTAATTATTTCCCCACCCTCCTCAATCTAAAAATACTTCCTTTTCTATGCTTGCCTAGAAACTGATTAATACTACAGTGAGAGTAAGTTTGGCTGGGGAAGTTCTCCATTTACATTTATATGGAACTTGTGGGTTTTTTTTTAAGTATTCAATGCAGAGGACAGTGAACTGCCTACTGGACAGCATGGAGACAGCCAGTCTTTGGAGTACAATGCCATACTAGGTACATCTGTACTTGCTTCAGACCAGCTACTGCTGTGCACTAGAACATAAACCCTTTGGTTTGGGTGCTGGAAGGGGCAAAGCTCTATCAGTTGTATACATTCTACCCAACAAACCATACTTCTCATTCGGTTTAGTCAGCTCAGAAAGGGAGCTTCAGCACTTCTACACAGTACAGCTCGCACTGTGCATATACCTACACTTAATGATCTCAGAGCTCTTTTCCAACTGACTGATTCTGTGATTCTGTACTTCCTGTCCTCATGCTTTCCTCTCGTGCCCTCAAAGACAACGAGCATTAGTCTTTATTTATGGTTTGGCTCTTATCCCAACATGTAGCTTCTCACTGTAAGTACATGTGCTAAATGTACTAAATGAAGAGTCTGAGACACATCTTTTCATGCTCTGAAACAGACTGATAAGAACTTCAGGGTGGGTATTAGGCAGAATTTCATCACTGAAAGGGTTCTCAGGCTTTGGAACAATTTACCCAGGGAGATGGTGGAGCTCCTGTCCCCAGAGGTATTTAAGAGTTGTGGAGATGTAGTACTTCGGGATATGGTTGAGTCAAGGAGTTGTCAGTGCTAGGCTAATGATCTTAAAGGTTCTTTCCAATCTAGACAATTCTGTGATCTTGTGACACACCAGCACTCAAAAGGCACTGTACTCTGATGAGGTTTATACAATCCCTAGAGCTCAACTTGGCAGACCATTTCTTACAAGACATAATTAAAATCATGTGTTTCTTCTACCTAATTTGTGACAAAATGTTCACTCTAATTGACTGCACACCCACATGATCTGATTACTCTTAACTGGCTACTATGGGTGACTACAGAGGAAGGTAAAAGGTGGTGGAGTGCTGCACTTGCCACCAGTTGGATGGCACTGCATTTTCAGAAGAGTTCTGTGCCTTGCTGTCCTGCTGCAAGTAACTGTAATGGTGCATCAAGTGTTCATTTAGTCATTACCACAAGAATAGAGATTTATTTGAAAAAAAAAACCAACATATTAAAAATAATCCTCTCATGAAAAGATTTTTAATTGGGGAAAAAAATTGCTATTTGTTTTAGTAGAGGTCTGTGATGCGTCTGGCTGCAATAGCTTTCAGACAGGAACTACTACTTTTGCTACTAAATTTCATATCTAAAGTGGCATTTCATTAAGTACTGTTTCTGATCTCCCTCCTCGCTCTGTTTTAATTAATCAGATATGCAAGCAACTTCAGTGACCCAGACACTGCATTTTTCAATAAATAAACTCTGGACTAAACTCTTATGCAATCTGTACAATGCATCCCAAACAAGATTTAGACCTGCAGGCATGAGCAGGAAGAACAATTTGAAAGTTATGTATTAAAACCAGTAGAAGAGAAATCTATTCCACCCTTTACATATAATGATCTGGACACATTTCTTTCCCACCTCAGTAGCTTAAGCAAAAAACCAAAACTCCCACTGCAGCCACTACCTTCCCATCATGTTATAAAATTACCCATCTCTTTAATTCTGTGTAGATTTCCTTTATCTAATTAATAGGCAAATTCTGTAGTACAGCATAACATTTTCCACTCAAGTTTTTATTATTTTAGATAAGGAAAAGCAGAAATTGAATAATAAGCCTAAATAACAACCAAGCAAAGCCTCCCTGTGACCTACACTCATCTGTCTGTTATGCTTCTATACATAAAGGCTTCCTGAGTGAATAATTAAAAAGAAAGAGCAATAGAAGTACTATGTAATAACATTTTTAGTTTGGAATACCAATCAGTTTGCTGCAAGACAAATGCAAAAGAAAAAAAAAAAAAAAAGGAAGGGCAAAAATTAAATACCAGTCCCAATGTGAAGTGAAAAGTTTGAACCATCAAGAGCCCAAGTTTATGGTTTGAGCACGAATATTCATATATGAGTAATCTGCCAAGAAAATACAAAATCAAACTGCAGGTGCCCAAACCTGATAATAATAGTCTTCTGAATAATACCTTTAGTAATTGCACTGTCTAGCTGTCATGTATGTGACAATCTCAAAACCAAGATCAGAATCAGAATCGTGAAGACTTCCAAAGCAACAGAGAAATTAAAAGGTTGCTGGTTGCAAAATACTCTAAAGGATTACTTCATTCGGGAAAACTAAACAATTCAGAAAGCATCTGTAAGGACGCCTTTATACTTCAATCAATATTGCTTTCATTGGACACACAATAAAGCACTGTTAATCAAGCTGCCAGTAAACTGCTTCAGAATTAAGCAGAGAACACTTTATTCAAAACTTAGGCTAATAAAGATTAACATCTATCTTGATTAAACATCCTTTCCTCAAAATACTAACAGTGAGCAGAGCCCTTGATGTGTTCTTGTCCACTTGTACTCAGAAGACAATCTAGATCTCTTTGTCTCTGACACTCCATTAAAAATCATGTGGAAAAAATACACAGTACAGTTTCAAATTCTGAGAGAGAAACTTGAGGATAACTTTGCAATACTCAGCACTATCACCTTTCTGGAAAATAAAAGCAAAAGCAACACAATAGCATAAACAAATGCATGCAGCTTCCATGTTAATGTTCTCCTGTATGCAAACCACAGATCGTAACATACACAGAATACATTTACTGATGTGTAGGAACTTATATGGGAAATAATATGGAAAAGCAATTAAAAAAAAACACAACAAAAAACAACCAACAAACAAAAACCTCAAAAAACCTAAATTCTATGGAAATAAAACTCAAACCCCAGCATATATCAGGTAGCTGAAATACAGGCTTATCTTTCCACAATATATTTTAAACAACATACCTCCACTGCCTGTGTTAGAGGGATGTACACATCAACAGGCTCTGGTGCTGCCCTTTTTCCAACATGTTACTTAAAAATTTCCAAAATGCTTATTAAGGAAAATAACTGTATTTGTAGTGTTCATGCAGTAACACTGTTTTCCTTTGATGTATGTAATATTGTAACAGAATTTTAACTGACTATACTTGAAAACTTAGCCCATGTCAGCTCCACTCCGCAGTTTCACAGCATAGTGCAGGACCAGTCACAGAAAGTGACTGATGATGCCATCACCGTGACTTTGACTCAGTGCAGCAAACAAGTAACTGCTTAATTCAACATCCAAAGGAATGACTTTTGCAGCTCTCTAACTTGGATTTCAAAGGGATGACTGGGAAGGCCAAATTTGAAGATAATTAAGATTATTAGCTTTTGATCTGTATAATTTTCACTTCTACTTTAACTGTCCAGCTAGAAACCTCCTCTTCCAAAAATAAACTTCAGAAGTCTTTTCTTCATGGTACATTTACCAAGTTCACATTCCCCAGTCACCTTCCATGTAGGGTTTTTTTCCAATTTAATAAGGCTGGTTTCTAATGTCTAATGTGATGTTGACTGAAGACGGCAAGAAGAAATGCAACCATTCCACCAAACAACTACACCAAGTTATTTTTGAAGAGAACATGGTGTCCAATGGTCAGTTTCATTTTCAAAATGATGTATTTAATGGGGGGTGATTTAGAAACCACACCTTTCTGTGCTGACCCTCCACCGGGAGCAGCACCTCATTCGTGGCTCATTCACTGGGAATCACAATGGCCACGTGTTCGCAGCTAGCACTAGCAGCGCAGCAGCAGCAGCAACTCAGTTCTTCTCTTCTCCCCTCTGCCCGAAAATTTTGTATTTTACCTTGGGATCATTATCGCAAGTTTGGAAGAATCTTTGTACAGGAAACATACTCAAGGACCAAACATCATGAGTACATATGCTGGAGTTAATGCTAAGACTCCATAAAGCATAGTTAGAATTTTCCTTTTTTCACATTCCTATTTTCCCCAACTTCTGATTGTTTAAACTGTTTCATTCTATGTTCATAAATACCCTTGGTACAACTACTTCCTGTTGACCAAAGAATCTCAGGGAATGTTCCAGAATTTTTAAATATTAATAATAAAATTTATTATTCATACAGAAATCAATATCCATAATTCACAACCAATTATTAACTTCCACCACATATGGATTGCTGGCTTCAGATCTAAAGCCTCTTTCCCCACCACTATGAATCCACTGTCAAAGCACTGTGTATATAATACAAATGCAAAGAAATACAGGTTTTGAATACAGTTGCTTCTGCACAGACAATAGTTGGTCAATATAAAATGATAAATGTATAAAACAGCAGTGCAAGTTTTACATTTTATTCAGTTCTGGGACAGACAACAAAAATAAAGTCTGAAAACCCAATCTTTGTCTTTCTGTGGGAAGAATAATTGGACATCCTATCAGAGAGCTGACAAAAATGCTTGGCACTTTTACACGTACCTAGTACCTCTGTGATCCTCTATCTCTACTATGTTTAAGAAAGACAAGCCCTTTCCTTTTCCTATCAGCTTGCATGTCTTGATTAATTTATAATCATTAGTGGCAATTTGCCTGTTTTTAAGCAGAAAAATGTGAGGGAAGCCTGTGCAGCTTTAGAAGTTAATGAAGGAAATCATGCTATATACTACTCCCTACCTTACTAGGTAACAAATTAACTACAAATTAACCTGATGTTGATATTTATCACTCTTCTTTAAAGCACTGAACTTGTCCTTTTTAAAAAGTTCTAAATACATAGCCATAATCTAATTGTAATTCAATTTACCCTGAAGAACATGAAGAGCTCTTTGCTTTAATGGGGTGTTTACTATAAGATAGCTTGCAGATATGAGACATTAAATGAGTGAAAAAAAAGGATGTGAAATGAAGTGCACAATATTTATAGATTAATTCATAACAGCACATTTTTTTCCATAAATAATTTTATTCAGCTTGAAAGCAGAGAAAACAACACCCTCAACCTTAGGATTGTTGTTTGCATGCCAACTGCATGTATTTTATCTATTTTAATGGGGATAATTAATAATGAAAAACAGCTCCTGCTACTGGGAGCGCTTGAAAGCAATTTATGACAAGTAAAGTTTGCTACAGAACAGCTGGAGTGTATTGAGAACCACTGTGTATATTCACTGATTTCTACCATAAATGTATAAAAATAAATGACACATTTATTTAAACAAACTGTTTATAAAGGCATGATGCCTGCAGTTCTTTGCTCCAGCAGATCTAAAATGTTTATCCCAGGAAACAGATTTCCATTACTTTACTGAGAGATACCTTTGCAAGAGCAGTCAGATTCTTATCCATTTTGAAAAAGCATGTCTTTAAGCTTTATTGAGATGTGTTAAGTACTGTTCCTTAAATCAAGATGGCCTAGGATTCCTTAGGAAATTACTCTGAACTAAATCTTTAAAAAATTAAAATAGAGTGCTATTGTATATGACTAAAACCAAAGGCAGAAAAGCATCTGGGCACAAAGTTATAACTCTTATAGCCTATGTACTTTTTTATTTCTGTTACATTTTTAAGAAATTCAGTAGTGCATCCAGTCTGGTCAAATGAAGGCTAAGAGCCTTCACTTGCTGAATGTTCATGTTTGCTCAACATGAGCCGGCAGTGTGCACATGCAGCCCAGACAGCCAACCGTGTGCTGGGCTGCATCAAGAGAAGTGTGGCCAGCAGGGCAAGGGAGGTGATTCTCCCCCTTTACTCTGCTCTCCTCAGACCCTACCTGGAGTACTGTGTGCAGTTCTGGAGCCCCCAACACAAGAAGGATATGGAACTGCTGGAGTGAGTCCAGAGGAGAGCCACGAAGGTGATCAGAGGGCTGCAGCACCTCTGCTATGAGGACAGGCTGAGAGAGTTGGGGCTCTTCAGCCTGGAGAAGAGAAGGCTTCCAGGAGACCTTATAGTGGCTTTCCAGTATCTGAAGGGAGCCTACAGGAAAGCTGGGGAGGGACTATTTACAAGGTCTAGTAATGTTAGGATGAGGGGGAATGGGTTTAAGCTGGAAGAGGGGAGATTCCGACTGGATGTTAGGAGGAAGTTCTTTACAGTGAGGGTGGTAAGACACTGGAACGGGTTGCCCAGGGAGGTTGTGGATGCTTCCTCCCTGGAGGCGTTTAAAGCCAGGCTGGATGAGGCCTTGAGCAGCCTGCTCTAGTGGGAGATGTCCCTGCCTATGGCAGGGGGTTGGAGCTGGATGATCCTTGAGGTCCCTTCCAACCTAAACCATTCTATGATTCTATGATTCTAGTTTATGCCTGAATTCTCCATTTCAGCATTGCAGTAACTGTGTGAGAACACATAAATAAGCCATTGGCACTTTTTAAGCAAAGTTTATGCAAAAACCTGTCACAGTCTATGCAAATGTGCTTCTCTGAGTTTTTTTTTAAAGTAAAAAGCATGCATAAATATCAAAGAGCATGCTGTAAATGATCATTTCTAATCTTAGACATGTATCAATTATTCACTAGCTTGTTCTTCTTGTGCTTTATCATATAGACTTCACCATGGCAACACTATTCTTCACTTCCCAGCCTTAATCAGTGAATCTGTACACTAATATTATATTTAGCTGTTCAATTACTCAATATTCTACTTATTACACCATGAACATAGATATGTATTTCTTATTACACCAGGAACCATACAGAGTTCCCAGGATATCAATAAACTTTCATTTGCTTAGTAATACTGACTTTTCTAAGTCAGTAACTTTTCTAAGAACTAGCTAGTTCCTCTTACTTCTACATATAAATGCATAGCTTTGAATTACCAACAGCAAAATTCAGAATGGAATTTAATATCCAGATGTAATACCTATCCTTACACAAACCAGGAAATGGTTCATCTTTCAAAAAACTGCAGCTTTTTAAATCACTGTCAAGCATTAGATCACTTGTTTTAGGCAAGTACTTCAGTTAAAGAATGTCTTCATATCTGATAATCTTCTTGGTACTATACAATTTGCAGCATTGTTAGATATATCATTTTCCACAATCTCAAAATAAATGCATCTTTTTCTAGCAGGTTTGTACCAGCTATTTGTTCTTTTCAGTGAGTTTCTTCCATCTAATTTGCTTTTTCTTCACCCCTTTTTCCTATGTGTCTCCAATACTCTTGATCCTGTTAATTCTCACCTTCTTTTTTGCTGTATCATTGCACAACCATACTTCCTTTCACTCCCATTGTGTATCTTGTTAATCCAAAAGAGACATCTTTAATACCTTAGCACTGCACCATTCCTTCCCTCAACTTGCAAAGCAGAGCAGCAAATATCTACTGTTTGCCTCAGTCTTACACTTGCTTTTATCACAAAGGTGTTCATCTTCTGATATCTCTGCTGGGGTCTCTAAGGAGCACTGATTCAAGTAATGGTTTTGAGCATACCGTTAATTATCTTCCTGGTACCAATTTCTAAGACTTCTTTAATGTGTGAAAATCTAACTATAGTATAACCAGCACAGAAGCACTGATATACACAGAGCTTGCAGCCCTTTCCAATAAATCCTTAATATTGTTCCCTGACCACCCTTTGTTAAAATGACAAACTGTGTGACATTTCCCCATGACATTCATTACCTTTCCCACAGCTGAAAGGCAAGAAGGTAGAACTCAGCAAAAAAAACCACAACCAACCAGACAGTTCATAGTCTTGCAGTAGTGTGGATATTAGCTAGAGAGAAAAACTTTTTGAGTGGCTTATGGCTGGCTAAATCCTCAATGTCATTTATAGATCTGCAAGATTTAGTGGGTATTTCCTCCAGGTCTAGTGTGACCGTCAATGGACTTCCACCGCCTCTTGAAAATAGAAATGATCAGCCATGTACTTAGTGGGTGTCAGTTATTCTGTAACAGAGCTGAGCAAGGCACAATGGTTTCCTTATGCTGCTATTTCCTCCAAAATATTCACTTGTAGAGTTCCACTGGACTCCACTTTCTTCCAATCCAGGTCAATATACACAAAGTTACATAGTAGGGTAAACTGTGAAACAAGTTGGATCAGAAATTTATTAATACCTTCACAGCCTCACAGCTGTCAATGAATATGTCCAAAACTAGAAGACAACAGAAGTATAGCTGACTAAAGCTTCCTCCTCCAGGCAAAGAGATGATACTCAAAGGTCAGTATCCAGGCCCTGTGTACTATCTCTTCACCCCTTCCTAGGGGTCAGCAGGCTGTGCTTAAGGACAGCTTCACTGTGGTGCTGCCAGAAAGCTGTGAGAAGAGCCATGTGGCTAAGACCTACGCAAAGCTGTGTATGGTGTTCCCCTTTCCCTTGGTCCCTCCTTCTGAGCTCAGGTATACCTGGGTTTGACCACATGCCTTGAGCAGATGACATGACCCTGGACTTTCTTCATGACTACTGGACTGTCTGGAAAGCAGAGTCGTTGAGTGACCCTGGATGCTGTCACCAGACAGCTTGATTCCTCTTGTTTGGGTAGCATGGCTCTATGTTCTTGTTAGCCTTGACTACTGGCAGTTTCCCTTGCCAAGCATCCTTGTCCTGCTGCTCCCTGAAAATTTGGCTTGAACATAGAAAAGTGTTAAATTCCCAGTAAGGGATAATGTTAATATCTCACCTAAGAAAGCTGCAGCCTCAAATACCACTGAAAAATTTGCATGTAGTTAGCACTTTCAAAAATACTTTTTCCCATCCACCAGTGACAAGGTCATCACACCTCCATATTGTATTTTGAGTCAGCTCAAGTGATGTACACGCTCACAAGACACACAGTTAAACATCATTCCCTATGTGTAGATATCAAACTTCAGTAGCCTTCAGCACACTGTATTTCCTTTAGGCAACAAGAAGCTGCTCCACTAGCAACAGAAGGTACTAGGTTTACACCTACATTTCAGTTCAGCTGAACACACTGCAGCTCCTCCTGCTTCAGCTTTGCTCCTGCACAAACACTGGCTAAAGCCACTAATTATCAGAGCTTTCTGCGTGATTCCAACCACCTTCCACACACAAGGCAAAACTTGGTTTGATTTCTTCATTAATATGCTAGATACCACATACATCAAATTACCTCAGGAGCCAATTCTTTTGTTCAATTACCCCTCACACGTAAACCACATGACTTACACTATGCAGAAACATATATTACAACCCCAGTAAAGAAGTGTAGAACAGGACAGTTTGCAATGAGGAGAAAAAAAGCAGTCTTTTGCAATGACTAGAATAGTTTGAAGATATGGTCTCACAGCCAGACAAGCTCACCTGGCAAACAGATCACACAGAGAGCCCAGAGAGGCTTCACAAGGAATATCAAAGTAGAAAAAACATCATTATAGTAACGTGAGAATGCCTCCTATGACACTTTTGCAGAAACACTTCCAGAAGCTGACCAATAGAAATAAATTTGAACCTATGAGCTTCGTGTCTTCTTTGTATGAATACGATGGGCAACCTCGATGCTCACATCCACTCTTGACATTTGCTACCAACTCTAAGATAGGTACTACATAGAGAAGAAAGTTTTATTCCTCAAACTTCAGCCACTTTCCCAAATAAAAGCTACTAACAATCCAGAAACAGGATGTGACTAAAATACACCTTGCATTAATTAGCTTTTTATGGCATAAAATTAAAACAATAAGGTTTCACAGCTTTAACTTGCAGTTCTTCAGACATTGTTTCTATCTTTGATCTGCAAGAACAGCATAAGCCTACCTACACAAATTACCCTTCCTAATTAAATCAGAATGGTAATTATTCAAGCAAATAAGCAGGGATTTTTTTATAAAAGGCTAAGCACAGGAACTAATAATACTAACACATTTCGGCTGGAAGTACTGAAAGCAGTATCCTGCAATGAGACTTTATTGTTAATCCTCATCATAAAATTTAGGTTGAGCTCATGAAAAACATATAGAAAATATTGCTTTAGAAAATAAACCATTTATTTAAAGTAACAGCAAACAAAATAATCTGCTACTTGAAAATCTTTATTTGAACAAACTTGGATATTTTGACATCATTACGTTAAAAATGCTATGTTTGTTGTCTTTCACTGTGACCACCATCTAAGTCTCAACCATCTCTAAGTGGTCAAATCCTGGTGATGATTAAACAAGACTATGCTGGAAAGGGTTACAAAATCTACACAGCCTTCTGAATTGTATGCAGCATGATGGTATTCTTCTGTTCATATTGTAGAGCAATATTCTACAGCTGATATTCAGAAGTGTGAGGTCAAATGAAACAAGCTAGAGTGGATTTATTTTCAATCTTAATTAAAAAGAAAAGGTCTAGAATAACAACCTACAGGTTTAGAATAACAACCTATCCATCTTTCTGTCCTGCCTTAATCTGCACTATACACATTGATGTACAAATGGTTTTCAAATCTTTTAAAGTGAAAGAAAACAAAACAAAAAAAGGCCACATGATTACTGGATGCAGTACCTCCTGATTTCAACTGCTAAGACTACATGAAAGTTAAATCAAAACAAAATAGTTCAAATTTAATTTAAACAAAACAACACTAACTATTCAAAGATAGATATGACTACACTCCAAATGTTAAGATGTTTTTGATCTAAAATATTACTTTTCATGATAGACCAGCTCCAGTCCAAATTGTTATTAAAGCTTAATGCAGTCAGTGCTGTTCCAGCAGCAATGAGAACACAGACACATTTAAAAGAACTAGAGTATTGCAGCCTGCATAATAAAAGTTCATTTAATGATGATCTTGGTCTCATTAAAAGCATCTAATGCAATACAATTTCTGACCTCAGTAGTTTTCCTCAAGATATTTCTGAGGATGTATTTCAGAAATTAATAGGATTTTGTATCTCTGAGATAGTAGAACAGTTTTACAGCCTTTAATATGGCAGTAGAGGCTCAATCAGTTGCCCAAACACAAGCACCTATGGTGCTTGAGATGCTGCAGCAAAATCCTGGAGCCCAAGTGACATCTCTTCCCGGGTGAGTGGGATACAGGTGTCACAAGAGTGACTTTTATATGGTCTTGCCTGGGACAGAAAACCTATCTGTTCCTCTATCCCCATATTCATAAAGAATTTGGACATAGTTCAGGAAACTCACATGTTTTTAAAGCAGTTGGTCAATATTAAGGCAAAGAGAGAGAGGGGAAAGAAAAATAAAAAGAGAGATTTCAACATACCACTCTTGGATAATTTAGCTATATTTAGTTACATTAAATAGTCCATACAGAATTGCATTACATGGTATCACACATTTGTTAGTCACCAGAACACCTATGACTTGCAGCTTCAGCTTCTGGGTTTAACAGACATCTCTACAAATAAAAGAATAAAATTATTTACAGAGAGATCACACAGGCTTTTCAGTTGTGCAACGGAGATCATAACCCAGTAAGACTAAGTTCAGAAAGTCCCCAAATCTATTTTTAATTTCCATTAATTTATGCACAACTATGGGAGATAAGGAATGACAAATGATCTGCAACTGCTCTTGCCTTCTTCAAGAGTTGTGTAAACTAAGTCGATCAGTTTACTGAAAGTAGGCACCTTGAAAACATGCAGTCACTCAAATTCTGCTATGACAGAAAACATGGACTGAAATAGGTTGCTTTATTGGTTAATACCCATAGCTCCTTTTTCAGTTTATGCACTATCTACAGACAACTTTCTGTACAAGGAAAGATACTAAATACATCAAAGATAACAAGCTGAATATCAGATTGTGAAAAAAAAATAATTAGTCCCAAAGTTTGGTTATTGATTCAATGCACGTGGGCATAATGCAGACAGTGTTCCAATATGGCCATAATGGGTTTTGACGGTGGATCTTAGCATGATGGCATAATTGACAGGTCATAGTTGATGTAGCAAAGCATTTAAACATCGGAGTTGATGCCAGCAGAGAAGCACCTAGTTTATCTGAGGTGTTGAGAAACACCTGGGCATGCTTGCTCTCCAACCCTTGCCAAAACCAACAGTCAAACAAAATAAAAGAACTGCATTGTTGATCTCCATGCAAAATACCAATAACAATGAGCCAAATATTATTGCCTAAGAGGGAAAATATAGTTTAATAAAAGAGTCCAGCAAGGACTCATACTTCAACAGGAATCATAGGAAACACTAGACAGTGACCAAATGGCATCATTAACCTTTTGTAATCCTGACAAACACAAGAATAAGTTACAAAGTAAAACTGGATCCACATAAATACTCCTATGAAGCAGAATTAAGAATATTTCAAAAGAGCATCACACTGGAATCAATACTTTGTCAGTCTGTATACAGCTTCAAACATATAATTTGCATCTGCCCTGGCAGACAAAAATATTAGTGTAGAATCATGTCCACAGTCATAGAAGAAAGAGATTCTAAGAGGTGATGGTGGTACCTCCTCAGAGATAGATCTTAGGTATGTCCCAAAATGAAGTTGGTATCTGTTCTAGCTAGGCTGTAGTTCCAGCACCAATACCTACTTTGCACTACAGTGTGATGTATGATGTCTGAAATTAAGCAGATCCCCACTTCCCAAAATGGGCACAAATCTGCCCTCCTCTCAATTCAGTCATTACTTCCCATAGGCACATGGCAGAGGTTACCATGATGTTCTTCTGCTAAATAAAGGCTTCTAAGAAAACATTGAAACATACTTCAAAAACAGTGATGCGAGTTCATCACCCCTTTCTGTCAACAGCATCCTGCAGTGTGGAAGCTCATAGCTAGAACACTTTGCCCACCCCCATACTCAAAAATTTAACTCTAAGCTTCATTAATCAGAGTTCCCACTGAAAGGAACACAGGAGCTATCAAAATAGCTCATATTAGTGCTTTATCTAATCCAGCATGCTGTCTCTTCATTAGCCTGTAGCAGATGGTTTGACAGAAGGTGCAAGAAATTCGTCAGTGGACAATTCTGGATTGGGAAAGTGTCCCTTTAGTTGCTCCATCTAGCTTACTCACATTCTGAAGCACAAGGATTTACAGCAGAAAGGACTTTAAAAATACTGCATTTATATATTGCATGCATGTATTACATTTAAACATCTAATCTTTTGTTGCAGAAATATCAGCATCTTGTCATTGCTCAGGCATTTGTCATTTAATCACACAAACTAAAGACACCATCTAAAAAGAACTTACATACTTTTTTTGACTTATTACAGTCTTTTCTGTCAAAATGGGAAGACAGAGCACACAATTCCTTTTCCTCACAAAGTCTAACATTCTGCATATAGTTCCAAATGGAAAAAGTTGAAAAGTGCCAATCTTCTCCATCTTGCTTTATATGGAAGGTTTTCCAAAGCCTATTTGTCATTGTTGCCAGTCTGACTTCTATTTCTGCTCTCCTTCTGGAGAGTTATTACTGAGAACTAATTTATATGGTTGGGTCAGGAAAAAAGTAATTTTGGGGTCTAGCCTATTAAGCTATTCATTAACACAGAGGAATATTTATTCTGATGACTCAATGATGTATATACATTTTATTTTATTCCATTTGTTGAGGAAGTAGATCCTAACATATGCCAACACTGACTTTCACATCACACAAACTTACTCAGAATCTTCTGCAATTTTCAGTAAACAAAGTAACCTGGCATCTGCAAGGCCTTTGTAAACAGTCCTCCTCCAGCATTCTTGTAGGCCCCCCTTCAGGTACTGGAAAGCTGCTATTAGGTCCCAGAGTCTTCTCCAAGCTGAACAACCCCAGCTCCCTCAGCCTATCCTCATAGAAGAGGTGTTCTAGCCCACCGATCATTTTTGTGGCCCTCCCCTGGACCTGCCCCATCAAGTCCATGTCTTTCTTGTGTTGAGGGCACCAGAACTGAACACAGTACTCCAAGTGAGGTCTCACTAGAGCAGAATACAGTGGCAGAATCACCCCTCTCGACCTGTTGGCCACACATCTTTTGATGCAGCCTAGAATGCAACTGGTCATCTGGGCTGCAAGTGCATACTGTTGGCTCATGTCCAGATTCTCATCCACCAGAATTCCCAAATCCTTTCCACAGGGCTGCTTTTTACCACCTCATCCCCCCACCTGTATTGATAATAAAAATGCTAATCCATAATTTTAACCTAATAAAATTGCTCTTGTAGTAATTCCACAGCCCTGCAAACTGTGTATAAAGAACTATCTGCCACAGCAATGCTCAAATATGACTTAAATGGCATATTAGGCATCTATCTATTCTTCCCCATCTCCCAGGGTGCAGAAAAAAAAAAATTGCATAGATCAGTTGTTAAGTCTCTGGAAACAACAGAAAACAGCCCAGCCACTTCCTCTTTTCCTTCATCTTTTAATAGTAGCAGAAATGAGAAGTGGAGTCATAATATTGCAGATTGCTTCAGATACCATTTGAATACTGCTGTTTCTCAGGTGGATTCAGTGCCCTAAGTACCATCAGACTTTCATCACTCACAAATTGTTCTAGAGTCTAGAGTCTTGGAGGCAGCATGTGGATTCTCCCAAAGGATGGGGAAGATAATCACATTGTTCAAAGAATGGAGACTCATTTGTGAATAGCAGGACCTTTGATACTGCTACCACATACCTCCAAGCTAGATATTAGCATATGAATTGCCAGACCAGAATTATTAACGGGAAAAAGACTCCACAGCAATGCTTACAAGGCAGAAGAAAAAGGTATTGGTAGGAAAAACAGCATAGAAATTACACTAAAGACAATGGAAAAAAAGGCAGCTGCACTAGCAACCTTCCCTTCCCACAGTGTGCTTCCCTCCACTACTAACTTTGATCACAGAAATTAAGAGAATCTTAATCTTTCCCATTTTTATAATTAATAACGCATTAAAAACCAAAACCAACAAAACAAACAACTTCTTTAAATATGTTTGTAAATTTAAATTGCAAATTCATTTAAAAGACTTAGTGGAAAGCTGGTAAAGCCAATCATGTCATCATACAAAATACTTGCATTTACACAGATCTTTGTGGCCTGTTCAATCTGTTGGAGGCAAGAACATGTTCTTGACTGTTTCATTTGGCCTTCTATTTGTGTAAATGGCAATTGTGCACTGAAATGTAACAAAAAAAAGGTATTAAAAAGATCAGCTTGTCATGTAAGAGAGTAACACAGACTTTTTTGGAAGAATGTATTCAAATTAGTAGATTCAGAGCTATATGCTGTACTTTAGCTGGGACACTGCTGATATTCGAAAGGCTCAACCTGCCCTTGGTTCTCCCATAAATGACAATTTCTACCCCTTCATCCTTCAGCCAAGATGCTTTTCATTCAATCCATGTCTATCCAGATCTCACCCTCTCCAATGCCTTCACATCAATCTATCAATTTTCCTTAATTTAGAAATTATATTTATTTTTGCAGTTTTTGCTTTTTTCTTTTCTATCTTTGGGACACATCTTCTCACCTCCTGCTTATACAGCAAGTCTAAACTGTTGAAAACATACAGCATATGAATACCAATAGTACACTTTTGAGTGCTGCAAGGTTTAAATATGATTGATCACTATTGACAGAAAATAGTTTCTGACACATGTCCAAATCCCACATGGGACTCTGCACATCTTGTACAAGCTCCTGCAAATATATTCAGGATGTTAAGGTGTAAGAAACACACTCAAAACACCTTGCCTGAATAACCTGTAGCTATGGCTGCTTTTGAAAGACAAAAGAACCATGAATTAAAAAAAAAAAAAAAAAACCAAAAACCCACACACAGTATTTTTAGGACTCTCCTGTCAATACTAGGCATTCCAAGGAAAATTATCTCATTTGGGCATATGTTGTAAACTTCTCATACACAATCGATTTTCTTTTTTGAGATATATCTCTTTAAAGTGAGCATCAGAATCCCAAGCACTGCATAACAATTAAAATAGAGATTTCAGGTCTGCTCCGCTAAAGCTAAGAAGCTTATGTGATCACGAGGTCTATGAATATCTCTCTCTTCCTCTAACAATAGTTTTCAACTTTTTGGCAGATATTACTGATTTTTGACAGGATAGCAACCTCAAAGGTAGTTAAATTGCTACATGCTTTATGGAAACAGATGGCCAAGTGAAGAATAAGCTTCTGATGAACAGCAGCAATAAAGCCCTGAATGATATAAAGGCTGGAATATGGCATCACATCATGTAATATGTAAGAAGGGCACACAAGAAACTTCTCTGTGCCTTCAATGTCATAAAAACCATCAATCATAATCATCATGTGAACCACGAGATAAAAATTTGATAGAAAATGAGCTTCACTAGCTTCAGACTTCACAAGAGCGCAGGTTTGCTGTTAATGATGACCACAGCTAATCAGGAGACAGAAAAAATAGGCAAATATATGAGAGATGCAGATCATGTTATTTTGACTTTAAATCTTCTAACAAAGATTGTCTAGTGAAATTTTTAGTAGCGAAAACAACCTCTCCCTCAAAGTATCTATTGCTACAAATACCTCAAATGAGCAATACATACAACTTTCTATATATTTAAAATGTAGACTTCTAATACTAAATTAAAATACTCATTTAATGTAACAACCAGAATGAAAGTGCATCTATATACTAAGGTTCCATTAAACAATTTCCAACCAAATTCTGATTAAGCTAATGCATACAGCTTTCCTTCTAATTCATTTCAAAACTCATCACACTGAAGGGAAATAAAGGAGAGACTGATGGATTCTGCGAAGTCTGCTAAAATTAATTGTTAAACAGCAGTGTATAGAATTATCCAGTTAAGCAGTCTACACTGCTATAGTACAATTAAAAAGAATTGTTATGTCACATGTTGTCTGTCACTTCACCCTCAGTACCAGCAATAACTGCAGGATCATTTGTTGCGTATCATCACATGCACAGAAGTTAAAAGTCATGCTCTTACCTAGCAGCCATAAGGTTACCATTCTGAACAAGTAAACTTGCTTCTACTGTCAGAGAAAATCAGCTTGCTTTCTCGAAGTATCTATTTGTATTTTCTTTACACTAATCATAGAATCATAGAATGGTTTAGGTTGGAAGGGACCTCAAGGATCATCCATCTCCAACCCCCTGCCATAGGCAGGGACACCTCCCACTAGAGCAGGCTGCTCAAGGCCTCATCCAGCCTGGCTTTAAACGCCTCCAGGGAGGAAGCATCCACAACCTCCCTGGGCAACCCGTTCCAGTGTCTTACCACCCTCACTGTAAAGAACTTCCTCTTAATATCCAGTCGGAATCTCCCCTCTTCCAGCTTAAACATTACTAGACCTTGTAAATAGTCCCTCCCCAGCCTTCCTGTAGGCTCCCTTCAGATACTGGAAAGCCACTCTAAGGTCTCCTCGAAGCCTTCTCTTCTCCAGGCTGAAGAGCCCCAACTCTCTCAGCCTGTCCTCATAGCAGAGGTGCTCCAGCCCTCTGATCATCTTCGTGGCTCTCCTTTGGACCCGCTCCAGCAGTTCCATGTCCTTCTTGTATTGGGGGCTCCAGAACTGCACACAGTACTCCAGGTGGGGTCTGACGAGAGCAGAGTAAAGGGGGAGAATCACCTCCCTTGCCCTGCTGGCCACACTTCTCTTGATGCAGCCCAGCACTCGGTTGGCTGTCTGGGCTGCATGTGCACACTGCCGGCTCATGTTGAGCTTCTCGTCGACCCAGACCCCCAGGTCCTTCTCCTCAGGGCTGCTCTCCAGCCATTCATCACCCAGCCTGTATCTGTGCCTGGGATTGCACCGACCCAGGTGCAGGACCTTACACTTGGCCTTGTTAAACGTCATGAGGTTGGCCTGGGCCCACCTCTCCAGCCTGTCCAGGTCCCTCTGGATGGCATCCCTGCCCTCCAGCAAGTCAGCTGTGCCACACAGCTTGGTGTCATCTGCAAACTTGCTGAGGGTGCACTCAATTCCTCTGTCCATATCACTGACAAAGATGTTAAAGAGCACTGGTCCCAGCACTGACCCCTGAGGAACACCACTTGTCACCGGTCGCCAGGTGGACATTGTGCCATTGATCACCACTCTCTGCATGCGACCATCCAGCCAATTCCTTATCCAGTGAGTGCTCCACCCATCCAGTTTGTGCTTTTCCAGTTTGGTGACCAGGATGTCACGTGGGACAGTCGAATGCCTTACTCAGGTCCAGGTAGACGACATCAGTTGCCCTCCCCCTGTCCATTGCAGCTGTGACTACATCATAAAAAGCCACCAAATTTGTCAGGCATGATTTGCCCTTAGTGAAGCCATGCTGGTTACCACTAGTCACCTCTGCCTGGTTTTCCATTTGCTTTTGCAGAGCCTTCAGGAGGATCTGCTCCATGATCTTTCCAGGCATGGAAGTGAGACTGACTGGTCTGTAGTTTCCAGGGTCATCCTTTTTCCCCTTCTTGAAGATGGGTGTTATGTTCGCCCTTTTCCAGTCAGCAGAAACTTCACCAGTCTGCCATGATCTTTCAAACACAATGGACAGTGGTTTAGCAACTTCATCTGCCACTTCCTTCAGGACCCGTGGGTGGATCTCGTCAGGCCCCATGGATTTGTGGACATTCAGATTTCTTAGGTACAAGATTTCTAAGTACAAGAGTAGACCATATTTTTCTCCAAAGAACAACAGCATCTATTAAAATTATTTTTGCCCTTACAGATGATTCTTTTAATAAAGAAATCTGAAATAAAATATCAATAAATAAAAAGGATGTAGTAGTTGATTTCACCCTTAAAAAACTAAGTACATCGAAACTCAATTCTGTTTTTCTCATACAACTTGTCAGGTACACATACGATGATCACAATGAAAATCCTTCAGTGAATGAATATAGGCACTCTGTTCTGAAATAAAGCCTTTTTCAAGTTAAGGTAAAGATTTTTTTTTTCCCCAGAGATTATTCTGCAAAGAACCCATCTTTGACAACCAATTCCTATCTAAGAATACACCTAGTATCCAGTTCTGAACACAGCAGTGTCCCATAGCACCACTAAACATCTGTTCCCTTATACATGTAGCATACAGAGAAGTTTTCATGTCACTCCAGAGTGGAAGTGCTATGGGATGGAATCCTATGGCATGTTTGTGTGTCTTGTCACACAGAATCACAGAACATCAGAGTTTGGAAGGGACCTTCAGAGATGGATGCCAAAGTAAGACCACCTAGGGTAATTTGTACAGGAATGTATCCAAGACGGTTTTGAAAGTCTCCAGACAGGGAGACTCCACAACCTCTCTGGGCAGCCTGTTCCAGTGCCGTATCACCATCACTGTAAAGAAGATTCTCCTCATGTTGAGGTGAAACCTTCTGTGTTCCAATTTGTAGCCATTGCTCCTTGTCTTATTGCTGCAGACCACTAAAAAGAGAGTGGCCCCATGCACTTGACACCCATCCCTCAGATATTTGTAGACATTGATCAGATCTCCTCTCAGTCTTCTCTTCTCCGGACAAAACAGCCCCAGGTCTCTCAGTCTCTCTCCATAAGTGAGATGCTCTAGTCCCCCAGTCATCCTTGTGGCTCTCCATTGGATTCCTTTCAGCAGGTGCCAGAATCCTTTTAACACACAACTTGGTCTGGAGGCCTTTCAATTTCTGCTTCAAGACAAATTGTGTACTGTGATGCAAAGAATAAAATAAATCCACATCCTTCCAATCGCTCATTTAGAATGGTGACTAACACTTGTACTTTAACTCCTTTCAAAGTAGTCTAATTTCTGTGCTCTTATATAACTGAAATGAAACAAAATTCTCTACATAAAGCATGTAGAGCATCTATTTTAGAGACATTGGTATGCCTATTTGTATTAACCCCTGCTTAGTTCCAGCTTACTTAAAAATACGAGGGATTTATGAGAATATTTTTCTAAGTACTCAGTTTTTCAAAAAGTGAGTTACAAGTATGAAAGTGAACAAGTACTCAGTGTTTAAATCGATGCTTTTAGACATTTGCCTAAAATATCTAAGGAGATTTCTTGGCTGACATGGATAATGTAACAAAAAAATCAATAAACCCCATGATTTTTACCAAGGCTATATTGGGAAAGAAAACTTCAATTACCCAGGACATAAATCCAGGTCTTAAATGTCATTGTCACCTCCTGTGATTGCAGTGCCAAAAATTGTCCGGTTTCTCCAGCCTGACACTGCCATCTATAGCAGTCTCCTGCTACAAAGGCTTGCAGCAACAGCACTGCCAGCAGAGAGCAAGTGGTTGTGTTGAGAACAGAAAGTGTTCTGTGGAACACAGGTTTGGATGATACATCACCACAAACACCAGCAACCAATTTAAACTGGTGGAGATGTCATGAGATCAGCACTACAGTCTACAGGTTTCTAATCTAGGAAAGCTAACCCTCAAGCAGGAGACATGACACTCCTTTTCCAGGTTTGTCTGTTATACAGATCAAGTCACAGAGTAAAGAAACGAGAAGCTATCCACCTCTCATAGAAGTTGAAGGAACACTGATTTGGAACAGCACTCTCTGCAGCAATTTTTATAAGAAAGTTCAAACATGAAAAGCCTCTAACATATTGGGGATCTTGTTGGGGGCTCATGGAAGGTACTGAAGAAATCAACTAGCCAACTAAATCTCTCAAAACTCTCCACAGTACTTCATGAAAGAAGACTACAAAGTTTAGAAAAGCCAGTAAAAAGCTCTATACAGTTCCACAGTAAGATCTATGCCTAAATTCACAGGTTATTAGGTGAATAAAATCGATTGGTACCATTCTAACATGTATTATTTTGACATATTCATAAATACATACATATACCACATACAAACTTATTTTTGCCAGAAGCCACTAAAAGCAGGAAACTAACAGTATTCAGAAATAGACACTAAGCATAAAAGTGACATAAGCCTAGAGGGTCATTTCAGGCTTCTTTGTTTTTGGTTGATGCCTTTTATATATAAAACACTTGAACACTTGCCAAGCCAGTTATTGGAACAGAAACTTCACAAGTTTCCCAAGTCCAAAGCAAAAGACATAACCAGAAAGCATGATCATGATCTCTATTTTGGTGCCACAGGCGAAACTGAGATACACATTGTAGACCATCCTACAAAATGGTGAATATAGGACTGAGAAGCAGTTTCTGTTCCAGTACTTGCTCCAACACAAACAGAAATGGAATCTGTAACTCGGTAGGTTTCACACTGAGATGAGCGTTGTCACCACTGCAGTTCGAAGTACAAGGATGCAGGCAGAAGCATCTCTTTTTCCTGAATATCACATTAGCCCTAATCATTCAATTTAGTGAAAAATACTCATTGAACTTGGCACAAGTCTGTAAACAGACTGGCATTAAGCAACCTAACAAAATCCCTGCATGAACTAGCAACCCCCTCAAATTAGCCACAGATCAAGAATGGCTACTTATATCGACAACAGGTATGTCCAAAATTATCATAACTATGCATAATGACATCCCAAGAGGCTATTAAACATTAGTTGAGTTTTAAGCCAATTCGAAACTACAAAGCATTGGACTCAACTTGACCATGGGATGCAAATTATCTCGTATTTGTTCTTACAATTTGCCATAAAGTGTCTGGTATTAGTCATTGTTACAGACCCCAGGTTTAATTTAGCACAGCCATTTCAACATTTAGTTCTCCAGACCACAAAACTGAGAGTGTATGAGCTGCATTATGAAATTCTGTCCTGTAAAAACAATATTAAAACTAGTGACAGCCTTTCTGTACACACCACAATAAACAAATCATTCAAGAGACTAACAAGCTCTCAGTTTAGTGTTCTTGTCCAAATTCAGGCTGAAAGTTATACGAATCACTACTATCCTAGTCTGCTTGCAGGCATATAATGATCTCCCCTTCCAAGATTACAATCTTAACAGACCAAGATAAACTGTTTTAGCAACTATGCAAAATATTCCTAAGTACTGTCAAACCAAATAAAGCCTTTAAAACACCAAAAATCCTTTCATTTTATGGAAATGTAACATGTCATTAGTTTATTTGTTAACGAAATTATGTGCTAAGAGGAGATTAATACAGACTGGGAGAAGCATAGACAAGCAGTCCCTTTCTGAAGCAGAAAATATCATTTTTAAAGCCCTAAAATCTTAGCAGTGGCAAAATTTAAAATCTCCAAATATATAATCTAGAGTTCAGTGACCTAGCAGAAGGGGTCTAGGCATTTATAGGACTCAAAATAACTTCAAAAACAACAAGAAAAACACCCCAAACCCACTACATATTTGATTTCTTAATGAGTGTAAGCCTACTACAATTAAGACAAAGTAATGGTCATAACTTCCAGGTGTTTCCACCATTATCAAATGGTGGACACTATCTGAAAAAAAAAGTTATATTATTTATTAAACTATTTCTAAATATCATCAAATTCAGTGTGCCCAGCAATTCAGACGGCTTCTAATAATGATATGGCTCTAATGGAAAGCAATAGCCATTCAGAAGCATTTGCTATTAAGCAGCACCATACTAATGTTTTTAAATTCTACCCAGACAGCATCCAGAAGCGACATACCATGAATCACACTGCAAATGCATTCTCTTGCTTTTGAAATATTATCAGCAACATCTAAGAATTTACACAAACTAAGAAACAAGAAATGTTGACAGTCATGTGTCACAATGGAAAACAAGGTAGACTTTTATCATGCATATCCCGAAACTATTTTTATTTCCCAATGAACAAAAATGATGCCTACAAAACTTACCACATCATAAATATCAGCCAAGACTTCTCCAGAGCATTTATGTAGCGCAAATGCAACTTCTAATAACAGGTTGTACTGTACTGTTCAAGACACATCCCAAGGAAAATCTATTTCAAGATTAAAGACAAAAAGCCTTCCTTCTATTAAAAGGAGACTATATGACACTGCTAATGGTGAAAGGCCTCCTGCAGAAGTTGAGAGTAATCTGTCTTAAATTCAGGTTAAGCAAGACAAGGCCAATGGACAGAGATGGTTGGATGATCTGATTTATAAAAGAAAACACCAAGTAGTCTTCATAAGCTGTTACGCATTTAAATTAATAGGCTAACTTAGCAAGCACATTCAAATAAATAGAAAGTGTTAAGCTAAATGTTTGGGAAGAACAAGTTACAGATTTATAAGAACAAAATCTAGCAATTATAATTAGACACAACCAGCCCTTCAGTCCAAAACATTAGCACAGTTTCTACTAGCTTCTAGAACTACAGACGCACGTGACTATGATTACTCAAGGCTCGCTGTGAGGTGCACAGTGGCAGGAAATAGGAAACACAAACAGATTTCAACACAAGAAACTGCCTTTCGATTAATAAAATAAAACAAATTTACCACAAAGGTGGTCAGACACTTGCATCACCACAGACACAGACTCAGGTATTTCCATCCTTAGAGATGCTCAAAACTTTCCTGGACAAGGTCTGAGCAACCTTATCGGAATGGTCCTACTTTGATCATAAGGGCAGGACTAGATAATATCCAAAGCTTTTCTGAGCTAAAATACTGGATGAAATTATACTTTTTTCTTAGAGCTGCTTTCCCCATTGGAGATCTACTTATTCATTTACACAAATCTCCCACACATTTGTAGTGGTTTTAAAATAAAAATCAGAATTCTCCTTTGGGAGCAGTCATGACAAGATCTTTGATATAAATTATATAGTATTACATACTTGTCACAGTAAGCCCTGTTTATTTTATGGTCATTCTGTCACCAGAATCAGCTAAGATACAGTAGCTAAAAGAAAAGAAGAAGATTATTTTTTACAAAATAGTAAGCAGTACTGATCCTTGCAGCCCCTTATCTCTCCTTCAGCCTGCATCACCCACATGTTGCAGGCGTTCCAGAGAGAAGGGACAGGACAGAAAACAAAGAAAATGCCAGATCAAAACAGTTCAAGGCACTCTGTAAAAAATATGCATGAATTGGGTGTGCAAGAACATTAGACCTTGTATCTCACACTAACACCACAGAGAACAAAGCCATGAGTATCTCTGTCCACATGCTTAAGGGGTGACCTTAATGAAGATAAAAGTAAAAACATCCTGTGTGTACCTGTGAATATTAACCCTCCCACAGTTGCCCATGACACTGAAATAATTTCTTCCTCTAAAAAATGGCTGAGTTTTGTTGTTTGCCTTTTTTTTCTTTTTAAGACACCATGAGGCCTCCCGAACCACTTTCTTTCGCACTCCTTAAATAAGAACTGTGCTATTTTTAAGATGCATTGAGATGGGAGGCACATCTAAAAATAAGTTTGCTGGCGCTCTGCGGGCCGCTGCCTCTACGCCCGCCCGTCACTGACAAAACAGCCGGCTCCGGCTCCGGCTCCGGCTCCGGCTCCGGCCCCGGACCCAGACCCACTCCCCGTCGAGGGGGCGCCGCAGGCGGTGGGAAAAGGGGCTGGGACGGCAGGTGTGGCGGCGGCTTTGTCTCCGATTGGGCGTTGAACGAAGGCAGCGCCAGGGTGGGCGACCGCCGGCTGCCGACCGGGTTCTGTGGAGGAGGCAAAGGGGCGCAGGCGGGCGGCTAAGCGAAAAGAGGAGCCCCCACCTCGCCGGTATCCCCAAAACTTTCTTCCGGGCGGCGAGGGAAGAGGCGCCGCTGCAAGCCCCCGGAGCGAAGCCGGGGATCGCCCGGTGTCCCCGCCTCTCCTCGTTAACCGGGGCGCGGCCGAGCGCCGCCTCCCCGCTCCAGCCGCCCGCCAGCCGCCGGGGACGCGCCGCGCCTCGCCTCAGCCGCCCGCTCCCCTCCCCGCGCCGGCCGCCGCCCGGTCGCTCACTCACCCGCGCCAGGCGAGCGCAGCCACCGGCGCCTCCTTCCCTCACTCCCTCCCTCCTGTCAAGTTGAGCCCAGCCTCCCTCCGCCCGACCCCTCCCTCGCGATCCGGAGCCGCCGCCGCAACCGGCCAGGCCCGCCCTCATAGGAGCCTGGCACCGCCCCACTCTCACCTGGGTCCTGCCGCCACCGTCGGGGTTGAGGAGTGGGATGGCGAAGGCGGTTCTGGGCAGTCCCGGGCAGCGGCGAAACCGCGCCGTGCCGCCCGAAGGTCCCTGCGTGAGGCAGGGTGGGCGGCTCCTCCCCGCCGGGACGCCCGGAGAGGCGAAGGGGGCGGTGGGCTGGGCCGGGCCGTGTTGTGCCGTGCCGGGCGTGAGGCGGGCATGGCGGGAGCGGCTGCGGCTGCTTTGTGCTTCTAAGCGAAACACTGAGCGACCTTAGTGTCGCGGCCTGAAAGCGAAGCTGCCCCTGGAGATCGCGCTGGGACCACGGCGCTCTGTAGGGTGGCGATGGTAGGAGAATGTAACGCTGTAGGGTGGGGGCGCTGCCGACGAGGCAGGCCCCGGCTGTGAGGCTGCGGCCGGAGAGGCTTCACTCTGGGACGCCCAGTGCTTGGAAACGGCTTGGGCGCTGTTACACGATCTCTGCTTCGTTCTTCGGAGGAACAGACAGCAAGTGCCCGGGATCAGATATCCTCTCCCGGGAGGGGAGGTACTCAGTGTGAGAAACAACAACAGAAAAAAAGAGTATCAAAAGGTGTAAGGTAGAGATTTTTCCTGGAAACGTGCAGTACTGGTAGTACCTGACAACAAGGTTGTTTTAAACGGAAATCCTAGTTATGGTGCGGATCCAAAATGAGTCAGAAGAGTTAAATGAAAGCAGATAAAGAAGATGCAGTGAGTGTTCTGCTCTGTGTTTGGGAAGGAGTGGGGACGTGGTTTTGCTGAGACTGTACTATTAACTGCGAGCAACAGATAGAAGGTGAGGCCTTAAATCTGCAGTGTCAGCTGACTTCCAAGGTGACAGCATATGTATGAAAGCGAGTCAACCAGGAAAGAAATGCATTAATGTGGATTTAGATAATTTTTTAAAAGAAGAATACTAATAGGTGTGAGAGGGTTGTTCTTGTAAGGGTAAATCACAGAATCATATAGTCAACCAGGTTGGAAGAGACTTCCAGGATCATCCTGTCCAACATATCACCCAGCCTTATCCAATCAAGTAGACCATGGCACTAAGTGCCTCAATCAGTCTTTTCTTTAACATCTCCAGGGACGGTGACTCCACCACCTCCCTGGGCAGCCCATTCCAATGGCTAATCACTCTCTCTGCGAAGAACTTCCTCCTAACATCCAGCCTAGACCTCCCCCGGCACAATTTAAGACTGTGGCAGTAGAGTTTTACCTCCTGCATGTGTACTGGGCTGGCATCCACGTGCAGAGACACCAATCAAGAGATGTGTCATAAATCTTTCCAAATTAATAAGATGCTTAAGTGACACTGTCAAATTAGTGGCAACATTAACTTGTAGAGAGACTAATCGGGGTGCCTTTTCTACTTCTCTGAAATTTCAAGAACTTAGAAGAGTATAGTATCTCTGAGATTTGTATCCCAGTTCTTTGCTTGACCTGTCAAACTGGCAAAGGGAACATGAACTGGCAGACAAAAGGACAGAATAACAATCATATAAGCCCCACACCTTTTAGGACTGATTGCAGGCTAAAACCAGACTATATATGCCCTATGATAGTTTGTTGTCCATTTTACAGTTAGAAACCTCTGTGTCAACTAAACTATCACACGACATAAAGCACACAGTCATGTAACTCTTACCAATTAGTTTTGAAATTAAACTATTGCATTTCAGAGAGTAATTATGAATAGGAATTCTTTGTCTAACAGGGATGTATCTAACAGAGTGTTGCAGGCTGATGAAAAAAAAATAGATATTGTTTGTCTATGCATCATCCATACACCATCTGTGCTGCACATTACTGCTATGCAGCACAGACCCATTAGGATAGACTGGGGTATTAGACATCCACCTGCCTTTTAGTGCTGCTCAGGGTGCTGCAGTGCAGACTTAAATATTTGGGTCAATGGCAAAATGTTCAGAGTGAGGAAGTAAGAGTGTTTTCTATAGCATCACCTAATTCACTGCTTCAGCTATCCCTAAAATCTCATCTTTGTCATTTGGTAAAAGAACTGCATGATAAATGCTTACACCAGAGAACCAATATTCACTGTGGCTTTCTGTTTAGTGTTTCTTTTTCCCAGCTTAACCAGCTTTGTGGTGTTCCTCACTGCATCCCTCTACTCAGCACAGGAGGTCAGCTGTTTGGGTCTGGAGCCATCTTATCTCCACAGGCCTGTATCATGAGGATTATTTTATGAGAAAAATCAGCAGCTTCATTTTAGACTTTGACCTTTATAACAATTAATTAATGAAGATAAGATCTAATTTAGCAGAAATGGAGGGATATTCTAAAGAGACGCACAAAAAGCATTCTCATTAATTCTAGTCCCTATAATGTCTTTGCAATCTATGCCATCTTGTAGGTTCAGAATAAGCTCTTGGAAAGTATCTTGCAATTTTGTAGAGGTATAAGGTTGCACGAGAACTCCAATTAAATCTCTATACATACAACTTTCAAAAGCTGATGGGGATCCAAGATTTTAAAGGTTATACACTCAGTATTAATCTCTGAGAGTGAGTAGTGTGGGCAAAAATCTAAATCTTTGCTGATTCTCTAGGATTCAGCGGCCAATGCATCTGAACCACTACAGGACTGATTGTGATTGTGCATGCATATTTCTGCCCCTGGGAGAAAATAAGAGGAGCAGAGGGGAAATTGTGACTTAGAAATGATTGTGTGAGCCCCTTTGTCTGAAGGCAGCTAGATTTGTGATTACATTCAACTAGCAAAAGATTAGGCTAAATGTGTGCTAGTACTGTTTGTAGAAATCTAGTTTCCTGCAGAAGGCAACTCTATCCTGCCTATCTTTTGGGTGTGGAAGGAGGAAGTGATACTAACATAATGCTTTATTTATCTATTAATCTTTGAAATAGTTGAGTTTATTAAGAGGAGACTGACACCCTTTATGTCCTATGTCCCGTATTTGACAAATACTGGATTTAGACAGAAACAGGATTTGATTACGAGGTTGCAGTGTATTACTGAGTGGAAAAGGGATGGTGTTAATTGTGTGTCACTCTAGTTCCTTCCCACTCCCAAGATTTTCACAAGAGAATTTTAAAAGATTTCAGAAGGATGTAGCTGGATGTTCATGAATCTAGCTTTTTTGGTGTTGTTGTCATAATGAATTCATGTGGGGTTACAAAGAACTTATTTCAGATACTGTTATTTTCATTGTTCACTTAATTAAGAAATCTCATTTCTCTTATGCAGATGGGCATCACCCAGGGTTAGTTTTGGGTTTTTTTTGCCATCCTGTCATTAAAAAATGTTGTAATTAAAGAACGAGAGGGGATTGGTTTAGCATTTCAGCTATCAAGTAATCTATTCACAAATTTGTTAAGCTACAGATCAAAGCCTTGCTAAAACTGTTAGGAGGTGGGAGCAATCTAAGATGAAGCAGAGAAAGTGTACTTACAAGAATGTGATGTTGATGAAGTACTGTAGGGTGGTGGTGCATGCACTTCATGAAAGAAAGTGATTAAGGGAAAAGACTCTTGAAGAGCATGAAGAGTCTGCTAGAAGTGAGGCACTGAGATAAAAGTATGGGGTAATGCTTGGGAAAAGAATTTAGCA
Organism: Tricholaema leucomelas; assembly: GCA_013400475.1. Classification (NCBI taxonomy): domain Eukaryota; kingdom Metazoa; phylum Chordata; class Aves; order Piciformes; family Lybiidae; genus Tricholaema lacrymosa; species Tricholaema leucomelas. The sequence continues at coordinate 592,351 of WAAF01000237.1, read as the reverse complement.
GCTGAATGTGCAGACCAGGACAAAAGGACATGAAATGGGAAGTTGAAGGTCACTGTAAAGGAGACAAGGTGATGTGGAGGAAATACTGAAACTGAAATTTCACTTTGAAAGGGGTCAAGAACTGGCTGGAGGGCCGGGCCCAGAGAGTAGGGGTTGTTTATCCTGGAGAAGAGGAGGCTCAGGGGTGACTTCATTGCTGTCTACAACTATGTGAAGGGAGGTTATAGCCAGGTGGGAGTTGGTCTCTTCTGCTGGGCAACTGGCAACAGAACAAGGGGACACAGTCTCAAGTTGTGCTGGGGGAGATATAGGCTGGATGTTAGGAGGAAGTTCTTCACAGATAGGGTGATTTGCCATTGGAATGGGCTGCCCATGGTGGTGGTGGAGTTGCCATCCCTACAGGTGTTCAGGAAAAGCCTGGATGAGGCACTTAGTGCTATGGTCTAGTTGATTGGATAGGGCTGGGTGCTAGGTTGGACAGGATGATCCTGGAAGTCTCTTCCAACCTGGTTGATTCTATGATTCTAAGAAGGGTCACTGCATGCAAGAGGAAAGGGATGATGTATCTGAACTCTTTTGACCTCATTTTCTATTATTTATGTAATGACAGTGGCAGCTCTTCATAATAGTAAGTAATGCTACTTAAGTCCCTTGCAAGCAAATTAGAACACCTGTGTACTTATGAGGATACGGAAGGTTGAATTTCCAGTCTGAAATGATTACTCACACAGTGTGCCTGCTGGCTGAAAGCTGGGAGCAGGGCTGCTATTTAATAAAGTGGCCTACGCAGTTTTAAAGATCACAGTTTGTCTGGAAGCTTTCTGTAAGGTTCATTATATTTTAGAGTAGGATGCTGGCGTTTTTAAACATTTTATCAGTGTTTGTTGCTTTAAAAATACCTGGTTTGATTACTGAACAGATATTCAGAAGCCACAGATAACAGAAATTTTGTAGCACAGCTTTTAATGGGAAAGCATTTTGTACAAGAAGAGTGTGACATGCTATGGCAGTTCCTTTAGTTTCTTCATTTCTCAGTTTCCAAGGAAACAGGGACATATGCTTGAAAAGAATGTCTGAGAAAAATAATTCAGAGTTGCTACTGGTAATTTATCAGTTTGATAAAATTAATAACAAGTAATTTTCCTGGTTTGAGCATTTCAGTACACTGTGGTGAGCTTGACCCTGCCTTGGACAAAAGATGCTCACCAAAGCCACTAAAGTAGACAGGGAGAGGGAAAATACAATGAAAAATGTGTGGGTTGAGATAAGGGCAGGGAGAGATCATTTATCAATTACTGTCATGAGTGAAACAGACTTGAGTCAGGGAAATTTTGATTTTTACCAATCAAATTGGAGTAGGATAATGAAAAATAAACCCTAATCTTAAAACACTTTCCCACTAGCCCTCCTTTCTTTTCAGACTCAGCTTCACTCTTCATTTCTCTACCTCCTCCCTCCCAGTGTTGAATGGGAATGGGGACAGAGGATTGCAGTCAGTTCATCACACGTTGTCTCTCCTGCTCCCTCTCAGAACATGCACTCGTTCTCTGCTCCAGTGTGGAGTCCCTCCTCCAGGACGCAGTCCCCCATTAGCCTCTCCGACATGAGTCCCTCCCACAGGCTGTAAACTTTCCACAGCATCACAGCCGTATTTAGGCATCCACCTGTTCTGGTGTCATGTCCTCCACCAACTGCAGGTATCTGCTCTACCATTAACCTCTATGAACTGCAAGATGACATCCTACATCACCATGGTCTTCGCCACTATCTACAGGGGAGTGCCTGCGCCAGTGCCTGGAGTAGTTCTTCCACCTCCTTCTTCACTGACCTTAGTGTCTGCAGAGTTGTTTCTCTCACATATTCTCACTTCTCTCTTTGGTTGCAATCACTGTGTCACAACCACTTTTCCCTCTTCTCAAATATGCTGTCCCAGAGGTGCTGCCACCGTCACTGATGGGTTTGGCCTTGGACCTGGTTCGCGTTGGCTCCTGTGGACCTAGTTTCTTGTGCAAGCCACCCCTGTACCCTCTGGTAACAAAACCTTGCACGCAAACCCAGTGCATACATCTAAGAGCAGAATATTTTTAGTGTCTGTTGGAAGAGAGAACAACCTGTACAGCAGCTGACAGCTTTTCTGTGTCTTCACATTTATTCAGTTTCACAGAATCATAGAAACACTCCAGTTGGAAAAGACCCTCAGGATCACAAAGGCCTACCCTACAAGGTTCACCCTAAACCATATCCCCACGCACCACATCCAAATGACTTTTAAACACATCCAGGATTGGTGATTCCACCACTTCCCTGGGCAGTTCATTCCAATGCCTGACCACTCTCTATGATTTTTTTTTTCTAATGTCCAGTCTAAACCTACCTAGTCACAGCTTGAGGCCATTCCCTCTTGTTCTAACAGTATTTACATGTGAGAAGAGACCAACACCAACCTCTCCACAATGTCCTTACAGGTAGCTGTAGACAGTGATGAGGCCTCAGCCTCCTCTTTTTCAAACTACTTATGCCTACAGTAATGAAGGACAAGGGAAAACATCAGAAACTTTAAAAATTACCAACTTTAAATGATTTGATATGATGACAGGAAGAAGGCATTAAGCACCTTTCTGCTTGACTCTTCTCTGCTTTTTCAAAGCATACAGATCCAAATGTTCTTCAGCTGTTGCATTTCACTTCAGCAACACTCAAAGGTCAACTCTTTTTGCTCAGTTGTGACAAGTTCTGTCAAGTATGGGATTCTGCAAACACCTTTTCCTATGCTAACAAATGCTGCATTAGCAGAGAGATAAAAGAGGAAGCTGTTACTGCTGAGACCTGACACTTCTGTCATTGAGAACAGTTTTTTAAGTACAGTGTAAATATCTAAAATAAAAACATTTTATATAAAGCAGAGCCTGTCCATTTATTTTAATATAAGATGATCTAAGAAAATCCTGTATCCATCTACTAACAACCAAAATCATGGGAATGCATGGAAATTACATTCCTAATGTGCTAGTTTGAAGCTAGCTAGAATGTTTTGGTGAGAAGAACTAGATTACAGGCTGTGAAAGGAAAACAATAGTAATGTTTACTTTGCTCATAGGCTTGCTGAGATGTATAAGAATGAAAAGCAAAACATAGATAATCACTCCACTCAGGAGTCTCGCTTGGGACTGGGGAACTGGCTGAGGTGCATCTTACTCTCTAACCTCACCTTCCATTTTGGACTAATCCACTTTGCTTCCTAACCCCCTAGCCGAACCTCTATTATTCCTTGGGACTGGGGTAAGGTTGAGAGGGGTAGGGCGAAGGTGAGGGGGTGGTTGAGAGCCCCTCCTGGGGACTCAGGTTTCTGGGAGGGGAGTTGTGTTTTTGTATTACCTTTTTACCTTGTATATTTCTGTCTAGAACTGTATATACTGTAAATATCTGCTTGTATATTGTGCTAGCTGTAAATATAAGCTTCATTCAAATTTCCAGAGCTGGCTGAGTCTAGTCTGGGTGATTTCTAAAGTGGGGTGGGGTGGGGGGCAGGGAACACCCCAAACCACTACACCTAAATACAATCTCAGTTATTCCCAGTGACTAGAACAGATCTTTTAAAAAAAATTACATTTCCTTTGCAGACTCTTTAGCCCAAAAGTTTCTTACTTCAACAATGAGATTTCAGGCAGGACTTTGACAACTACTAACTCACTGGATTTGTAAACTGACATCTGCCTGTTTCTGTTATTGTGCTAAATGTGGACAGACTGAATGGGAAGTGGTGGTGGTGCTGACTTCAGTATCTGTCAGAAGTGAGGAGGGGGGGTGTGTGTTTGATGACTTCAGAGTACCACCTGCAAAACATGCCATGTGGCAATTCATCTTTTGGGGAATAATGGAGGAAATGCATTTTGATTTTGGCCTTTGTCAGTTAATGAAGGGAGGCACTGTCTTGAGACATTTGTGTTCATCATCATTTGCCTGTGCACCCTTCAGATACCTCCCACAAACTCTGCTTGCTGTGCACTTGCATCTAATTAAACTGATTTTTCTGGCAGGGGAACAAAAAGGTAGAAATTGTTTGCTAAAGTGTAAATAAACTGTAATTGTTTATCTACTATGAAGGACTCAAGCATGCAGTGCAGTTCTCTGTAGCTTTTTGCCTTTGTCATTTTTGCCAGTGCAAAGTAGGTGCAGAAAGATGATGTTTTATGACACTTTGTGCAAGCAGCTTCTCTAATAGCATGATTTGATTCAGAGCAATTTTGAATAGGGTCATAGCTGATTGGGAAATAAGACTTAATGAAGTAATTATAGTTGTTCAACAGGAACTGCAATACTAGGTGAAGCACTGAAATTATATTCCCCATGTTAGAACATTCCACAAAGCACAAGGAAGAAGATGTTACTCACTAAATATGTACTACACCACCTTCATCTGTATGCTGCTTCCCTGATCTGTACTGGTGAATGACTTTCCTATGCTTTGAACAAGGCATATGGAATCTAGCTTTAGTCTGCTTGCTTGTGTAGCAGCATGACCAAGATGACACAGAAATACAGCATGTTTTTACTTGTTAAGATTTTGGAGATAACTGGAATCCTAACTTTAAACCTGAGACTTCCCATGCTCACTCGCAGACTCTGTCAAGAGTGGTAATAAGCTTAGCCTATGTTAATACATGGGCACTTTGAAACTTCTAGAAACAGTCACTATCTCTGACTGTTACTGTGTCTCCTATCAAATGTTGTGGAAGGGTTGACTGGATATTACTGCATAATCAGTCAAATAGCAAATAAAGAGACCTTTCTCACATTTTGCAGCATATGCTGCTTGGGTTTCATAGGTTTTGCATCTCTGGAAACTGAGTTTCTTCAAACTGCAAGGTGAGACCTCTTCTAATGAATTAGTGATTTTAGTAGAAAATATATGTCTGAGGTGATATGCTGAACTGTGAAGAGTGGCCAAGAAGGTGTATCTGTGTGCTGCTCATGTAGAACTAGTACCCTTTGCTGTCTGAAACATTATCACATTTCTAGAAACTCTAGAAAGAAAATAAATACAATTAGACCCTGCCTTCATGTATGTTCTTAGAATCCAGTTGACTTCCCCAACTGTCCCTTTGCTGTTTTTCTATTCATTATGAATGATAAAACTGTTTTGCCAACATATTAAATAATGAAGCAATAATCAGGAGAGGCTTTTCACCTCAGGGCAAACCAATTATCCTAATAAATCAGTTGAATTAACAGGTGAAAGTTGGGAAAGTAGCATAAAGCAGGCATTTCATTCTATACCTGAAGTCACCATATGGTGCACTGAACTGTAATAATCTCATGCCCACTGTTGCTTATGCTCATTTCACATAAATATTTAGTGTGTCACCATCCCACACTGGAGCTTCTTATTATTGAAGGCTCAATTTTCTTGAGCAATATGATCAAGAGCAGTCTGGAGGAGAAGGGCTTGGGGGTGTCAGTTTATGACAAACTCACTCTGAGCCAGCAATGCTCACTGGCAGCCCAGAAGGCAGCTGTGTGCTGGGCTGCACCAAAAGCAGTGTGAGCAGCAGGACAGGGAGGGGACTGTGCACCTCTGCTCTGATGAGACCTCACCTGGAGTACTGCATCCAGTTTTGGTGCCCCCAGCTCAAGAACGACATGGAACTGCTGGAATGGGTCCAGAAGAGGCCATGATGATCAGAGGGCTGGAGAGCCTCTCCTCTGGCTGAGAGAGTTGGGACTGTTCAGCTTGGAGAAAAGAAGGCTCCAGGGAGACCTTAGAGCAGCCTTCTGGTACTTGAAAGGGGCTACAGGAGAGCTGACAAGGGACTTTTTATAAGGGCTTGTAGTGATAGGACAAGAGGGAATAGATTGAAGCTGGAAGAGGGCAGATTTAGACTGGAGAGTAGGAGGAAATTCTTGATAATGAGGGTGGTGAGGCACTGGAACAGGTTGCCCAGGGAAGTGTTCAAGGCCAGGTCTAGTGGAAGATGTCCCCGCCCATTGCAGGAGAGTTGGAACTAGGTAATCTTCAAGGTTCCTTCCAATCAAACCACTCTATACCTATGAATCTCTGAATCTTTGTTGTAGAAGTCATAGTTTCTAGGACTATTGACAGAAAATACAAACCTAAAAACTCATTAATATGTTTAGTTAGATTAAAAATGAGGGATGTTTAAAAAAAAAAACAACAACAAAGAAGGAGGTAGGGCAACTTCCTCTAAATGTTTTATTTATACTTGGTGATAGTCACCTTTTTCATTCCAGGACCTCCTTAAAGTGGGATTCATCTGCCTTAGCATAGACGTGTGGTGGCCTTCAAGAAGCCCTGGGGCTGATAAGACATCTGAGTGAGGTTGGCAGATATTGGTGACAACCTGAGAAGACAACTGCTCTTGCAGAGACCATATCTAGACTTCTCAAATGGCAGTAGACACCTATGTTTAGACAGATGAATTTCACCCTTTCTGGCAAGGATGTGCTTGGAAGTATTCCCCTAGTACACATTTCCAGGCATTAGAAGTTCTGATGCTCAATTTGAGTTTTAGTGGGAGCTTGCTCAGCAGCATATGTGGGTTCCATTGCTGTTCACTATCATCCTTTTTTCAAGTCTTCAACACTACTTGTTTTATGTCTCTCTGTGACTGAAAATTCAGAGTGATTTCATCAGTTTCAGAAGCATCATTTCAGATATTCAGCGATATGAGTGAATGCAGAATTAATACATAAATTTATGCAGTACTTAAGGTATGGTAATGTTCTTATGTAAACATCTAATTTAATCCCAAATGTATACCCTCTCTCTTAATGATAAGACCAAGTGCTTCTGCTGTCATAAATAATTATTACATTTTTTTTTGACCCATTGATATTCTTTCAAGAACTGGCTACTTTATACTTCCTCATATTCAGATTCATTAGACAACATATTTATCACTGCACTATCAATATAATTTTCCATTTCTAGTAGAATTTTGGAACCAATTCTGGGGTATCCTGAGGTGCCTGGTTGCAGTAGAGCCATTATAGGTGTTTGCAAGTGCATCTAGTCCCTGTCTCAAAGAATTGCGAAGCAGAATTCGCTGAAGACTGACACCTGGCTTTACATTCAGGGTGAACTAATCTAATGGTTTGCTGCTGCCAAAACAACAAATTATCTCCCTTTCCCCCCATATTTCTCTTTGCCAAGATCCTGGTTGCACATTTCTGTTGCTTAGCCTCTTGTACTCCATGCATTCTGTACAAGCTCATTTAGTTCACCAACCTCGTAGAAAACTAGTCCCTCATACAAAAATGAGTCATTTTCTGGTAGGTTAACAATTTGAATTGGCTCCCAAAAAGGTTGGACAAATGCCAGAGCTAATGTAAAGAGGAGTGGAGAGGTAATGAGACATACCACTTTGGTAAATCATGATAAAGTCAGCTGCTTGTATAATCACAACTAGTGCTATGTATCCTGAGAGCAAGGTTTGGGTCTAGAAGATCCAAACATGAATATGCTCGATTTAGCCCTCTCAGGAAAGTCAAAGATGAGTCAGTTCTAAAGAGATTTCAATCAGTGGTGTCAAAAAGTCTAGATAATTCAAGGCTGAACTGTAGATAATAAAGTTTAACATTGTGAGCTTTTTTTTGTATTCCAGAATACTAAAACTAAAAGTCTTCCTGTGTTAGATTATAGACTGTTTACTAGGTACACCATAACTTTAAGCATATAGAGAGTCTAAATGCTTATGGAAATGCTAATAATGTCTGTTTGGGTTTTTTCCCCCCTTTTTACTTCTTCTTGACTTCTACTTTTGGAAACCATGAGGAATATTTCTTTGAGATATCAGGATGCTGACCCTGTTCTGAGTCCACTGTTCTGAAAAACTACATCTGCCCACCCACAATGACATGGGTTTGGAAACAAAATTTGATAGATTAGCAGAAAATTAACTGCTTGCTTGTGGTGGCTTCACAAATAATTGCATGATTGCTCAAAAGTTTAATGTAGTCTAAGAAAAGCCAAACCTTCCATATGCTTACTAAATTAATACATAAATCTAATGTCATAAGATGCAGCTTTCTGGGCTGTTTTGAAAGGATGCCAATAGGTTTTAGAATCTCATCTTAAATCTTTTCATAGTTTTTATTTTAAGACTTCTCAGCTGAACTGTGCATTCAATCATTTCTACTTTAGTAGAGACCCATCTTGCCATTTGGAGGATTCTGTTAGTTGTCTCTTCATTAGAAAATGTAAATATCAATGAACAATACATATTTGCTTTTAAACAGACATTGACAGTAAATCCTCATACTTTACAAAAACTTAATGTTTACTATGTTACTAATATAATCTAAAAATATTCATAGTGCAAGGAAACCAGATTTATATATGGCTGCTTATTTAGTATTTGTATTACAGTATGTTTACATGATGAAAGAAAATGTTCTTCAGTCTGTTTCCATGGACCTTGTATGAATACTCAGTTTTATCTGTGATATACAGAGGAATGCTTGAATTAAAAATAAAAAAGCCAGGTGTTAAAAAAGGTCCTTAGTACTAAAGGCTTTCAGATCTACAGATGAAGAGCAGCACATAAGAGATTTTTTTGTTTAGTATTTTCACATTAAATGTATATCTTCATTTTTTTCTTCATTCTTTTTAAGCTATTTGTCAGCATTGTTCTTGAGAGGAAGAGGGGCCTTCGTGTGTGGTCCTCCTTTCTCCCTTTCTTGGAAACTGTAAAAACAAATAATGCAACTTCTGTTAGTTCAGCTTCAATGAGTGTTACCCAGGTCTCCACCTGTCGTCTCATGACCTGTTTAAGCTGGTGTAAATATTGCTAGCCATGAAGAGTGGCACCACACTTTTTGCCATCACCAGTTGCTGATACGTAACCTCTCCCTTTTAGCAGTACAGGTTTTCTCTGCTTATTCAGTGAGGTGAACCAGAGTACTGATATGGACGAGCAGCAGCCCTACAAGAAAATCTGGCTTGGTACCAGACTGGAGTAAGAGCAAAAAGGAGAAACTACATTTCAGCTACCCACAGAAATGGAGAGCTGGTACAGAGAAGCACCCTGGCCAAGGCTATTCATCCAGGACTTGTTTTTCTGATGATGCAGCCCATCTGCTGCACCTATACGTTAATGAGATGAACTAACCCTGTGTATGAAGAAGGATCAGTAACACTGATCCAACAAATCTCCTTGTTGATAGAGTTCCAGCACTTTCAGAGCTGGAGCTGACTTCTCAGTAAGTGGATCTCAATCCTTTACTCTCTTCTCTAAATGTCCAAAGCGGATGTACACAAGTGTTACTAAGAATGATCAGAGCAGATGTTTTATACCCCCCAACAAGACTGCAGATATCTCTGCAGGTATGAAGCGATGGAGATTCATTCAATGCATGATCTCAGCTCCTGTGTTTGGATATTCCTATTCTGGGATAACATTTCCTTGTGGTGAGTGGAGCTGATTTTAGAAAGCAGAGAGGCACTTCTACAGAGGTCATCAACAGAAGGACCTTTTTTTTTTTTTTTTTTTTTTGTATTTGTCTGTTTTCTTATCCAAAGTGCACAGCTGATTTAAAGAGAGAAAATTGTAGCAAAAACCCTACAGATAATTAAGTTAAAACACTTGTGCTTGGTGACACTTTTGGATATGTATCCCTTTTGGATTTCTTAAGGTCTTTTGCAGATGAAGTGTGCTGATCTCATTTAATGTTATTTATCTGGGAAACTCTATCTTACAAAGGATCACCAAGCATCCAAAAGTGAAACTAAGAGGCTCCTTCCCTTTGAATAAGCATTTTGTGTACAGAAAGAAGTGTCAGAAAAGATTTTCATAATCTGGCAAAAAGCACTTATCCAGACATAATTGCCTCAGTAGCTGTTAGGGTGAAAAGACGGTTGGATTCTGAATGGTTACGTGTGGGTGATTTATGGCATTCATGCTTTTTGCCATCGCAACAGATGCTGGTAAGTGCAATATTCAGTAACTGTTTATCTGTAGTGGTCCATCTATTGATGCTATTTTTTAATTCACTGCCTGTGTACAATTTAGTTTCATCTTGTCTCTTGATACTGTTCATAGTCCAAATCCTCCAAGGGTTTATGTTTAATACTGCCTGTGTTGAAAAGCAGGACAGCTTGGGTAGCTGGATTTTCTCTGACCAGTGTAGTCCTATGGGGAGAGGTCAGATGTAGCAAAACTACCTTGGATACTAGAGGCCCTTAGGGATGTCGTGCTGTGGTGACAGCACTGCTACTCTTTAAATAAGTGCAGTCTAAGCTCTCCTTGCTGTGTGACCAACTGCTGCTGATTGATGCAAAGAGATTAAAGCCTTACAGACTGTGTCTGCAGTCTTGATGTACCGTTTTGGCCACTTCCCTAAAGAATAAATTCCTTGCCTCTCCCCTTTGCTTAGTAGCCCTCAGACAGCCCTTGGGCGTGCTCCCAAGGCATTCAGAAGTGCCTGGCCCTAAAATTGCGATGAGTGGCATGACTCCTTGGTTATTTTATGCATCTGGTGTTGCAAAAGGACAGATGGTACTTTGTCCAGTGCCTGGGGCTGCTTGAAACACCCAGGTCTCCAATCTCTCTTTTCTTAGTTTCATGAATGTATCACATATGGACCACTGGAATCAATGTGATGCTGAGAGAATGCAGCGGGAGCATCCTGGTGGCATCCTAGGGTGTGATGAGGGAAGTGTGAATTAGGGCCAAGGTCAATGGGGACTTGTTATGGATGCCACAAAACTCTAGCAGTACAATTTTAGTGCCAGAGGGCCTCTCAAGGGGTATGCGGTAAATTTGCTTAGGGCAGTCGAGATGAAGATCCTTAAAACAGCCCTAGAGGTGTGGTATCTGAGAGTGTATGAGAGACATTAATTAAGTGGAAATTAAATCTAAGCACTGTTATTTTTAATAATGGTATCATGAAGGCAAAACAATATCTCTAGTAAAAGTGGACTCCTTTCTTCAGATCTTTTTCCTTGCAATGAAAGTCTCCCACATTACAGAAGTGATTAAAGAACTAAAGAGCTGCCGTTAACATCTTGTTAATTCCTTTGTGCTGTGCTGCTTGGTGAACCTTTACAAATGAGATTATTTACTCTTCAATTCCTCCATTGTCATTCTCTTGCCCCTTTCTATATGTGGTAGCAGAAGCAAGACAAAAGTAACTAAAATGTCAGCTTCTGGAAAGCAGCATTTCATTTAGTTACACAATAGTGCTCACAAAACAGCTGAAAAATTATATCAGAGTAAAATGAGGATGGAGAAAAGACAGCAAGCATCAGGGACCATTAAAAATCAAAAAGAAGAAAGGAAGGATAAACCCCCTTAAAATAGGAGAGCAAAAGAAAGAATGAAATATAGTGTCACCATAAACCTTACAATTGTGCCATGTCCCAGAAGCTACAGGACTAGTTGCAGTCTCTGAAATTCTGTTTTCAGGTGCAGGCAGAACGCTCAGAATTTTTAGGGGCTTTACTGGCCTTTTCAAGGAAGGAGGGGTGTCATGTGGGAGATAGTTGTACTACTTGCACTTGTACTTTTATTCGTTAGAGCAAAATTGTAAACAAAGACGTTAGATTAACAATTATATTTCAACTAGTCTGCACAATTGGCATCGCAACATTTTACCTTGCATGAGATGGGTAGCTCTGTGCTTTGTTTGTCTTAGGCTGCAGAACAGATAGCATTGAAATACTACTCATACCAATGAACACATCATCTTGTTTGACCTTTTAGAAACTATTGATATTATTGATTTCTAAACAGTAGAATAATAGGAGAAGGCAACCCCAGCCATGAATGTATTTTGGTGCAAGCTTTTTTTTTGTTGTTTTGTTTTAAAGCATTAAGAGTCTTTCTTTTGATACATAATTTATTTAAAGCATCTATGTGCTTGAATGCAGAGATGTAGTTCAACATTCAGTCTACCATCACCATCATTTATCATACTGAAGTACCTTTTATAGATCTATGTGTGTAGGAAAGAAACTAACTTTTCTTTCTCTTTCATTATTCATGCACTCTCCTGAGGGGACCTCTGTTGATACTACAGTGTGCCTTCTGAACAACCTTTGTTCAGAGTAGGAAAACTAAGTGTTTCTATCCTGGACAAACAATGAATAATGCACAGTATTTTAGAACTGTTTTAAGGGCTGATACTTGTAAAAACACTAAACACTGAAAATGCTCAATCAAATGGGTTTCTGCAAGGGATTTGAAATTCCTATTTTCAAATACACTATCCTATAAACATAGTTCAGTATCACTGCAACCACCTATGTCTGATCCATTTTATCTTTTCTTTTGATTTTGGAGATAACATAAAAGATTGCCTGTTAGAAGATCTAGCTGAGAATGAGTATCTCCTGTCAGAGTTTCTGAGTCCTTCACTGCTAAAAGGCACAGGTTCCCTGCTGCCATCAAGCTCATAATAGCCTTACAAAAACTTCATTGCATTGCAGACAATTGAACTGCACTTGGAATTTTCACTGTTTGCCTTCACTTCCTACTCCTGTGTTTCTGTTGTCATCGATCACACACTAGCTCTGAGGGACAAGAAATTGTTTTATTCATCGCTATGTTCCATCCAAAACTTATGTTGTAAAGCCAACTGATAGGTTTTTGCTATTTGTTTGTTAAACAGATCATAATAACAACAGAATAGAAACGTTTTTTAGTTCTTCATGATCAGTGATTAGAAGAGCAATATTTGTTCAGGGACAGCTCTTTGTTCTGTTATTGCTCTTAAAAAAAAAAAGGCAAATAGTCACAGGAATGTTTGTTGGGGGCGGGGGGGGGAAATCTCACTTCTCTCTTTGTTTGCAATTGCCATCTCACAATGTTTTCCCCTTAAATGTTATCCCAGAGGTGCTACAACCATTACTAATGGACTTGGTCTTGACCAGCAGCAGGTTTATATTGGAGTTGACTGGCATTGGCTCTGTTTCACATAGGGGAAGCTTCTAGCAGCTTCTCACCAAAGCCACCTCTGTAGCACCTCTGCTACCAAAATCTTGACATGCAAACCTAAAATACTCCTGTAGTCAGGAAGGTCAAGGAAGAGGATCCAAGGACCCACAGGTCATTCAGTTCCATCTTGATCCATGGGAATATGATGGAACAAATAATCCTGTAAACCATTTCCAAACAACCACGAAGGACAAACAGATGACCAGGAGCAGTCAGCATGTTTGTATGAAATGAAAAACGTACTTGACCAACTTGATAGGCTTCTACAATGAGATAACTGCCTTGGAGGATGAAAGGAGAGCACTGAATGTTGTTTATCTCAACTTTAGTAGGTTCTGGACACTGTTTGTCATAAGATCCCATAGACAAACTAATGAAATACGAACTGAGAGTTTGATTCTTCTATTTATAAGAGCTAGGCAGCTCATATGCAATAAACTCAAAATATAGCTATTTATGTCTTGGGTGGCTTATATAAGATGGTTATGAAAACATAGGTAATAACGAGAAAACTGGGCTGCCAGAGTGAGAAACACAGAGTCCATTTGGAGGCCAATCACTAGTAAAGTACTCCATGGGTCAATACTCTAGCCAGCACTTTTTAATATCTTCATTAGTGACCTGGAGAATGGGGCAGAGTTTGCAGATGATACAAAACAGGGAGGAGAGGCTGATGTAATATCTGGTTGCACAGCCATTCAGAGGGACCTCAACAGGCTGGATAGTCTGACAGGGATTTCACAAGATTTAACAACGGGAAAAACCAATACGTGCCCCTGGAAAGAAATCATTCCATCCATAAGGACACAGTGGGGACACCCCAGCTGGAAGACAGTTCTGGTGGAAAACAAGCGGATCATGAGCTAGTAATGTTGCCTTTGTTGTAAAAAAGCCCAGAGCCTCCTGGGCTGCATTAGGAAGAGTTTTTCAGCATGCCAGTGAAGGTGATCATTTCTTTCTGCTCAGCTTTGGTGAGGTATCTGGAAGGCTGGGCTCTCCAGCCAAGGAGGGACCTGTACCTACTGAACTGTGACCAAGACAGGTGTCTATGAAGATTAATTCAGGGACTGGAGCATGTGACATACCAGGAGAGGCTGAAAGAACTGGGACTGTTCAGCCTGGAGAACCGAAGGCTTATGGAGGATCTTACAAGCATGTGTAGGTGTCTCCTGGGGCAGAGTAAAGAAGACAGGGTCAGACTTTTCTATATAGTGTCTGATGACAGGACAGGAGATGATGGGCACAAAAGTTAATACAGGAAATTTTGTTTCATTGTGAGAAAAAAAATCTTGACTGTACAATGATCAAACACTAGAAAAGACAACCCAGAGATGCTACGGAGTCTGTGGCCTGTGGAAATATTCAAAACCAGGATGGACATGATCCTTCAAGATGTGCTTTAGCTGATCCATCGTGATCTAAGATGTTGGACTATACCTCCAGAAGTGCCTTCCAACATCATTTTTTGTGGCTGTGCAATTCTGTAATATCTGGTTCTGTGTATAAGTCCTCACTTTTTTTTGCTTTATCAATTTGTCTGTTGTAGGTTTACATCTTGTCAGAGGAGAACAAGGCCATCAAAGTTTGCCACTTCTGGAAAAATGAGTAGTAGTATTGCAAAAAGCTTTTAAGGATTAACAATCTGAGTCATTTGAGACGTCTTAGTCAGAAAGAGGAAACTTTTTTTCTTTCATATTCATAGAGAATTCAGTTACTTCAAGTGGAAGTCCAGAAAAGACAAATTGATTCAATTAATTTATTTTAATAAATTACATACTTAAAAAAATAATGTGTTGGAACAAATTATCAATGAATGGGGGAAAGTATCCGTCTTTTTTAAATCAAATTTGGGTGGACAGTTAAGTTCAGGTTTATCCTAAAGTTCAAGAGAAAGAACCACTTTAGGTGAAGATTTTCTCAAGGAGAGGAAAACATGGCAGATTGCATCTACATTACCCTAGGGAGGTGCCCAGAGAGGTGTATTCAAGACCAATCTTCCTTCTCATCTATTTAGTTGATGCAACACACGTGGGTTGCTACAGAGGTGCAGCAGTTGGTGTGGTATGTCAGGAGTGAGTGCATGGGAGGAAACTGCTTCTCCAGGACAGCCACATGAGATCTGGATGGGTAGCTGGCAGCACCTCTCTTTGCAGAAGTAATATGAATTTTAAGTGGCTGAGCAGCCTCGCTGAGGAGCTGCCCTCTGACTTCTGCTGCAGCATGTAGCCACTCCTGCATTACCAACAGTGGGGCTGCTCTGCTCCTTCCCTGGCATCCCCATTCATCATAATCATAAAATCATAGAATGTCAGGGGCTGGAAGGGACCTCAAAAGATCATCTAGTTCAACCTCCTGCCAGAGCAGGATCACGTATACCAGATCACACAGGAACGCCTCCAGGCAGGTCTTGAACATCTTCAGATTGGGAAACTGGAGGAGGGCAAGTATCACTCCAGTCTTCCAAAAGGCTAAGAAGAAGGTCCCAGGTAACTATAATAGCCTGGGTGTATCCAAAGTCCTGCTGTGTCTGCGGAAGGGCACTTCCTGTAGCACCTATGACAGCCAGAACCTACTTCACCTTTACAACCATGAGCAGAGAAAACTCTGAAATGAACCAGCAAGCTACTACAGCTCCTCTACCCCTGGGCTCCTGCCTTGCTATCACCAGGCACATGCTGAACCCAGGAGGCTCCAGGGGCTGTTTGGGCCAAGCACTACAAGCTCTATCAAATTAAGGCACCCAGTGGGTTGGTCAGTACTGGAAGGTAGGTTTACTGGCTACTAACTGAGAGCATCTTCTGATATCTTAATGGAAATACAGATTTCTTATGACAGAGCTGCATGCCAGAGTGTATGTTCTGTGAATACTTGGGTCAAAACCTCACAGTTGGTCTCACTCCCACAGTACAATGACCTTACTATTGGATTTGACTTCCTGCCTTCATGGTGGTTCAAATATATCTGTAGTATTTCATAGACTGGGTGGGCCAGAGGTGCATACTCAGTCTAGTCATCTCAGCTGAGAAAGGTTAACTCTTCAGGCTCCTCAATTTCTTGATGTTCCCATATGCATGGGGGTTTTCCTCCCTTTATGGATACTTCTCATTGCTCCAAACTCCTTTTTTTTTGATGACACTTAAGGAAGTGGAGCTTCTAAAACATTTCCTGGAGTTTTCTTTATTAAATGTACAGAAAGGTTAAAAGTTTGTCTAAAATTTTGCTTTACTCTTTTTCTGAGAGTCTGATTCTTCTATTTATAAGAGCTAGGCAGCTCATATGCAATAAACTCAAAATATAGCTATTTATATATTAGGTGGCTTACATAAGATGCTTATGAAAACATAGCTAATAACGAGGACTTGTTCTTCCTTGCAAGTGCCTCAGTCCCATAAATGCTTCCCCAAGCACGTGCTACCCATGCTGCCTGGATACCTATGCTTCATAAAACCTGATGCAGTCAAAACTGAATTGACTGCTTTCAAGAGTTGTTCTGAGAGCTTCATTATTTAATTTATATTTTGGTCTGGGCTCTGTTGCTTACACAGGAAGTTTCACTTCAGTTTTAGTACCTTAAAAATATTGTAATAACACTGCTTGGGTCTTGCAGTCTTGAGTAGTGACTTTATGTACACAAAGAGACATTCAGCAGTCTGCAGAGCTCAGGTATTACTTAAGTATTACAAGATCAGTAGAGATTTACATGTTGCATAGAATGTTCTGGCCTTCTCCCACCAAGGACCTCCATCCCTGGAAGAAACACCTCTCCACAGGGATATTATCTTGAAATTGTTCATGCAGGCCAAATGAGACAAAGGTCCCTTCCCTTCATCTGTATATTGTATGAAGACTATAGCTAAAAAGTACAGATGCACTGACTCTCTGGGGAAGGGGCATTAATATTTTACATATTGCCAGTTTTATCCCCAGTACACAGTCTGTCTGCATTTCAATCTGCAATACAAATCTCCTATGAGGAATGAGAGAGTTTTGACTTTGTTTTCCAGGAAGATGAATACAGAGGCAGTAATGGCAAAAAAGAGCCTGCATGTGAACCTCAAAGAAATTAATGCAGCTATAAGGCAGTTAGGTCCTATTTCTGTTATCTTACTGAGGTACAGCTGCTTGTAGACTGGTAAATGAAAGCTAGTGCTATCCTTAGGAGTTATTGTCTCTTTTTTGTTTGGTTGGTTTGTTTTTGTTGTTGTTTGGTTGATTTTTTGTTGTTGTTCTGTTTTGCTGTGTTTTGATTTGTTTTCCAAATCCAAGCATAAATTAAGAGCTGTGGGTAAAGGCATTGTCTGTTTTCACGACTCAAGTGCTGAAATATCTTTGGCATTTTTGACAGTTTCCCTCAATGACTGCCCAGTGACTGCTTCAGCTTCTCCTTAAAGAAACTGGTTGTGAGTGTAAGGACAATGGGGTTCATTGCACTGTGTATTGGCAGAACAAATGCACCTACCCAATAAGGGACAGTCGCTAGGAGAAAAGGTAAGATGCTTCATATACTCTGCTGTAGGAGTGCTGAAGAAGCACCTATATCGTTCTGTCTTTTTTACTTTCTGTCACTATATAATTTAAATGTGGAAGTCTACCATATTATCATTTTTACAAGAAAGGGCTTTGAATTCAGCATTGCTTTTTGTGGTTTCCATTGAGTTAACCATGAGTTTTCTTAAGAAGGGTTAAAAACTCCCCACTTTTCATCAGAGAGTGTCTTTCTCTGTATCTACTGGAATTTAATCAAGGTCAGAAATATGAACTAAAGTCCACCTCTCTTTAGTACAGTATTTAATGTAAATTCAAATTCCATACCTCTTTTTATGTGTAGCTTTCATCACTAGGTTTCAAAATACCTTACAGAAGACATTGTTATTATGTTTTTCACAGAGGGGAACTTGGAGTACAGATGGGTGAAGAGGTTTGCACAGAGGGCCACAAACTAGGTTGTGTATCAAGCCTCACCATTGTGAAGCCCATGCCAGCCAGTTGTACGTTTTTTTAACGCCTCATGGTGTTTTTTTAACAACTACATATAATCACTTTTCTCCTGACTATGCAAATGCAATTCAGTGCTCCCAATGAAACTCAACAGATTTTGTGAGAAAACCATTGACAATTTACTAAATTTCTTTAATGCATTTCGTTTGATGAAGAATTAATTTACCAAACTTCCTATAAACATGGAGCATCAATGTTCTAGAATTATAATGGGGAAAGCAGGATGCTTTTTGTGCCCTGGTATCTGTTAGCAACTGCAAAATTTGCAGGGCTGTTTGCAGGCTTGCAGCCTCCTCAGGAACCCCTGGAAACCATTGCTTGCACTTAGAGATATGGTGTCTGGGTTGCTTAAAGACCCTCCTGTGGTAGTTTGTTTTTCCTGATGTTCAAACAAATGAACTGACTCATAATTTACTCATACATATTACCATGGAATTTTATAGCTGTAGCAGAGGAGAACCTCTTCACTGTATGGGCTGTTCTAGTTCTCACCTACATATATGGGTGGAGGATTGTATGTGTGTACTACAAAGCTCGATTTCTGAATGTAGAGAAAGAGAAATATTGTGGGCAGTGCTTACTTGTCAACAGCACTTATTTCTCTGGCAGAATTGGTTTGATTTAAATAGAATCTTTAACAAAAGACATCACACAGAAAGCATTTCCTGGAACCCACCTGCAACAAGGAGAGGATTTTAATGCAAAGGCAGGAATGCATCCAATGGCATCAGTGAATACTAGTACAAAAATATGGACTTGCGACAGCAGCATCCTTGCGTATGTGACTCCTTATCTCTGGTGTCTGAAGGGCAGTTTATTTGAATGGAACAAAACATGCTGCTGATGAAAACACAGTGATGATGGAGGCTATCAGGTCCAAACCTGTGGAGAAACAATATTCAAAGTAAATTGCATTGAAGTGCTCTTTCTTCTGACCCTTTCTCCTGACCATTTCTTCGTTTCATTCACTTGTAGTATTTTGTTGTAATTTTCACATTAATGTATCTGTAGTACAGAGACAGTTCCTCAATATTGTCTACTGTCACACAGCCTGCTCACATATCACATGTTCCCATCTGTTACACATGGAGATGTGAATAAGTTGTAAGAAGTTACTATAGAAACACAGTTAATGCACAGTATGGGTGGGCTTGTGATTCCACGAAGATGTGACTAGAAATGATGCAGTAAATTTGAAGCAGGACTGGAAAGAATGACATATTCCCCAGCTAAGTGACAAACCAAACTGAGACCTGTTCATTTCAGACCAGATTCCTCAGTTCCTTTGTAAATATATCTTCCTAATTACTGATGGAAGAGCATGTGCAGAACAAGCTGTACGACTTGGGTTTGAATTGCACTGTGCTGCCTTGCAGAACAAGGCTTTTAACGGTTTGTTAGATGGCAACTCCATGGACTGGGCTACTCTTCTAAGTAGCTGATAGCCATTGCAGGAGCCATTTATGACAACCACCTGCATATTTGGTTTACATGGCAAGGTTTTGGTAGGCGGAGAACTACACTGATGGCTCCTGTGAGAAGCTGCTAGAAGCTTCCCCTATATCTGACAGAAACAATGCCGAGGATGATAGCACCTCTGCAATAAAGAAGGGAAAAAATAAATACAGAAAAGCAGCAGCAGTCAGAAGAGAGGAGTAAGAATACGTGAGCGCAACAACACTGCAGACAGCAAGGTCAGTGAAGAAAGAAGGGGAGGAGGTGCTCCAGTCCAATGGGATGGCATTCAATAGCTCCAAGTGCAGGGTGCTGCACTTTGGCCACAACAACCCCATGCAGAGATACAGGCTGGGGTCGGAGTGGCTGGAGAGCAGCCAGACAGAAAGGGATCTGGGGGTGCTGATCGATACCCGCCTGAACATGAGCCAGCAGTGTGCCCAGGTGGCCAAGAGAGCCAATGGCATCCTGGCCTGCATCAGGAATGGTGTGGCCAGCAGGAGCAGGTCGGTCATTCTGCCCTTGTACTCTGCACTGGTTAGACCACACCTCGAGTACTGTGTCCAGTTCTGGGCCCCCCAGTTTAAGAGGGACATTGAAATCCTTGAGCGTGTCCAGAGAAGGGCAACGAGGCTGGTGAGAGGCCTCGAGCACAAGCCCTACAAGGAGAGGCTGAGGGAGCTGGGGTTGTTTAGCCTGGAGAAGAGGAGGCTCAGGGGAGACTTTATTGCTGTCTACAACTACCTGAGGGGTGGTTGTAGCCAGGAGGAGGTTGCTCTCTTCTCTCAGGTGGCCAGCGCCAGAACGAGAGGACACAGCCTCAGGCTGCGCCGGGGGAAGTTTAGGCTCGAGGTGAGGAGAAAGTTCTTCACTGAGAGAGTCATTGGACACTGGAATGGGCTGCCCAGGGAGGTGGTGGAGTTGCCGTCTCTGGAGCTGTTCAAGGCAAGATTGGACGTGGCACTTGGTGCCATGGTCTAGCCTTGAGCTCCGTGGTAAAGGGTTGGACTTGATGATCTGTGAGGTCTCTTCCAACCTTGGTGATACTGTGATACTGTGAGTTGCCAGAGCAGAGATTCCCCTGCAGCTCATGGTAAAAACAGTGGTGAGGAAGACTTTCCTGTGGGCCCGTGGTTTACTGTCAGGACTTGTAACCCCAGAAGGAACCCACACTGGAGCAGTTTGTTTCTAGAGGACCTGCATTCCATGCAAAGGACTTACGCTGGTTCCATATGATGAAGAACTGTCTCTCATGAGAGGGATACCGTGCTGGAGCAGGGACAAACTGCAAAGATCCTTCTCCTGAGGAGAAGGGAGAGGCAGAGACAACCACTATTCCCTGTCCCCTGTGCTACTGGGGGGAAGAGGTAGAAAAGCCAGCCGTGAAGTTGAGCCTGAGAAGAAGTGCTTTAAGATTTGTTTTTTATTCCTCATTTTACCCTATTCTGATACCTAATTGCCAATAAATTAATTTTCCTGAGTCAAGTCTGTTTTGTCTGTGACAGCAATTGCTGAGTGATCTTCCTGTCCTTATTTAGATTCATGACCCTTTTGGTATATTTTCTCTCTCTCCTGTCCAGATGAGGAGGGGGAGTGACAGAGCGGCTTTGCTGGGCGCCTTGCATCTAGCAGGATTTGACCCACCACAACTTGAAAACAGGCTCTTCCTCACAAATATGGATTGAAACAAACTAGAAGGATTGGAAAGTGTAATACAGTAGTTTTACTGAAGGAAAAAATCACTGCATGAATCTGATTTGACATCTGTATTGCCCTTTTTTTTTTGCTTTCTACTTAGTGTAATTCTAAAAAGCTAGTTTTGCCTTTTGATATGTGGCTTTTTCATCTTTTTGATATCAAGAAATAAAGTGAGGACTAACCATTAAATGTATACATACTAGCAAGATAACTCTGGTGGTTCTGCAAATGCAGGCCAGGGAGAAGATTGTTTGGTAGCAATTTGTCTGATTCTCAGTCTTTGCTATGAGTGCTGTGCTAGTTTGAGCCTAGCTAGAATGTTTTGGTGAGAAGAACTAGATTACAGGCTGTGAAAGGAAAACAAGGCTGATGGGCTTTCTGAGATGTATAAAACCAAAAATCAAAACGTAGAGAACTCCACTTCTGCTGGGGAACTGGCTGAGCTGCATCTCTAACCTCACCCCTCTGCCATTCCTTTGACTAATCCACTTTGCTTCCTAACCCCCTGGCCGAACCTCCATTCTTCCTTGGGACTGGGCTAAGGTTGAGAGGGGTAGGGGGAAGGTGAAGGGGTGGTTGGGAGCCCCTCCTGGGGACTCAGGTTTCTGGGAGGGGAGTTGTGTTTCTGTATTACCTTTCACCTTGTACATTTCTGTCTATAACTGTATATACTGTAAATATCTGTATATAACTGTATATACTGTAAATATCTGCGTATAACTGTATATACTGTAAATACCTGCTTGTATATTGTGCTAAGCTGTAAATAATAAGCTTCATTAAATTTCCAGAGCTAGCTGAGTATAGTCTGGGTGATTTCCAAAGTGTGTGGGGGGGGGGGCAGGTAATGCCCAAACCATCACAGTGAACACTCTGGGGCTGACCATCTCATATATATATTACAGGCTGAATTTTCTGGTGTTTAGTTATGGGGGTTTTTTTTGTTTGTTTGTTCACTTCCCCTGTTAACTTCCAGTTAATTTTATAGAGATATGTTTGATCATTACTCCCTGATAGCATAACGCACATAAAGCTACACTTTCAAAGTTCTATCCCATACTATTTACATAATATTTTTTTTAGTCCAGACTATACCGTTGAAGTTTTATGCTTTTGCTGATTCATGAAAATGAAACGGTTTCAAATAATTGAATTGTATACACAAGCTAACTATATTGCTTCACAAATTCTCAAGTTATTATTTCCTTATATGTCTTCTTCTTTATTACAGTTACATGTTTTCTTAAAAATATGACACAAAACTGATGTGGCATAGACAAAAACAACAAAACCCACCAGAAAAAAAAACAAACCCAAAAACAAACAACCCCCAACCAAAGAATTACAAAAAAGCCTATTTTGACCTGAGCTGCATCAAAAGAAGCACGGTCAGTAGGTCAAGGGAAGTAATTCTCCCTGTCTGCTGCACCAGTACTACAAAATACTGTGTCTGGCTCTGGAGCCCTCAGCATAGGAAAGACATGGACTTTATGGAGTGGGTCCAAAGGTGGCCTTTGAAGATGATTAGGGGCTAGAGCACCTCTTCTATGAAAAAAGGTTGAGGGAGTTGGGATTATTCAGCTTGAAGAAGAGAAGGCTCCAGGGAGACCTTCTTGCAGTTTTTCAGTACTTGAAAGAAGCTTGTAAGAAAGATGGGTGCAGACACTTTAGCAGGATTTGTTGCAACAGGATAAGGGATAGTAGTTTTAACTGAAAAGAAGGTAGATTTAGACTAGATAAAAGGATTCCACAGCATACTTGCAGCTAAAGTAAGACAGTGTGGTCTGGATGATCAGGTAGTGGGGTGGATGTGTCTAGAATGTAAACTAAGATTATTGGAACGTACATAATATGTATTATATATAGTGTAATGTCATAATGTATTATAGAAGACTTTATTAATACATTAATTCTACTATTAATCCTGTCAGCATACTGTTTTTATCTTTCTTGTGTGTTTGTGTTTTTTTTTAAAGAGAGACAACAGAAATTAAACTCTCAAATCAAATTGGAGAGAAAATACAGAAATATATTTAGAGAGAGAGAAAATACAGCAATAGACATTACAAAGCAATTATCCCATCCATGGAAAACCCCCTTGAATTTTTCCCCATCCCCAAAAAACCTAAATCTACACTCCCCAGTGCTCCAATCTTTCCCCCCACCCCCTCCCCCCCCAATGCCTCTGCCATCCAAAGAGGCCTACTGCTTACATGTTCTTCCCAATAGATTAGCTCCCCACACACACCCAGGGCAGGAGGAGGAGGAAAGGAGAGCGAACTGACCTTGTTGTGAGTCTATAAAGAGATAGCAGAATGATGGGATTGAATAACAATCTTCTAGTCCCCAGAAAAAAATTTAACCCTATAGCCTCAGCCTGGGACAATCTTCTAATGCATGCTCACAACATTTTGATAGACATGGTGTGCATCTTGTTTTCTGCTTTGATGAGTGATCTCATTCCGATGACAAGATTCCCAAAACTTGTAACACAAGCTATGACCCAAACAAATACTCTCAGAACATTGTTAGCTAAGCCGTCTTGAAATCGCAAAATCCCATCTGTTAATGATGTGCTCATTCACACATGGTGTACACAGAGGCAGTGAGTGAAACTTTCTGAAGTGGCTGAAAAGTGAAGAAATGAACATGTAAAGCTAACAGTTAAACAGTTAGCTACCAGTTATGCAGTTAGGTGCAAGGAGCTAGCAGAGCTGTCCCTGGAGCTGTTCAAGGCAGGATTGGACGTGGCACTTGGTGCCATGGTCTAGCCTTGTGCTCTGTGGTAACAGGTTGGACTTGATGATCTATGAGGTCTCTTCCAACCTTGGTGATACTGTGATACTGTGATATTTTAACAAAATAGTTCCTAGTGTATATAAGTGGCATATAAAGCACTAAATCAAGGGAGGATTTACTTGGGGGCTGGTAGCAGCCCATATCCTTTTGATCCCCAGTAACAGTACTAGTGGTAGTGGCAACAACCTCTTGTGATTTCCATCAGGTTGCTGTAATATGCAATTAGGAAATTATTCATGTACAACTTGAGAGGAATGGTCCAAGCTGGTATGTATTCTGTTTTCACAGACCTTGTAAGGACTTCACTTTGCTACTCTTAGTTTTTTTTTTGTCAGATACTCATACTAAAGTTCTTCAAAAGCAGATCTTTTGCTGTCTGTGGTGGAAGGATTTTGCCTGCCTCAGCAGATTGCAGAATGCCTGTGGAATAACTTAAATTTGATAATGAACATGGTCACATCTTAAATGTTTCAATTCCTTGACCATTATTCAAATAAATACTTCTCTGCTTCACAGTATCACAGTATCACAGTATTACCAAGGTTGGAAGAGACCTCACAGATCATCAAGTCCAACCCTTCACCACAAAGCTCAAGGCTAGACCATGGCACCAAGTGCCACGTCCAATCTTGCCTTGAACAGCTCCAGGGACGGCGACTCCACCACCTCCCTGGGCAGCCCATTCCAGTGGCCAATGACTCTCTCAGTGAAGAACTTTCTCCTCACCTCAAGCCTAAATTTCCCCTGGCATAGCTTGAGGCTGTGTCCTCTTGTTCTGGTGCTGGCTGCCTGAGAGAAGACAGCAACCTCCTCCTGGCTACAACTACCCCTCAGGTAGTTGTAGACAGCAATAAGGTCACCCCTGAACCTCCTCTTCTCCAGGCTAAACAATCCCAGCTCCCTCAGCCTCTCCTCGTAGGGCTTGTGCTCGAGGCCTCTCACCAGCCTCGTTGCCCTTCTCTGGACACGTTCAAGCATCTCAAGTGGCAGTACTGTCACAAAGAAAGCTTGTGGGACAGGACAGAAGGGCTCTAACACAGTAAAGCTTGAGGGAGTTGAGTTGTTTTGAAGGGCATTTTCATGTCTCATTGATGTGTACAAGATTTTAAAATATGTTCTGTTATTTAAAAAACCCAAACAATCATGAAGGATAGATCTGCAACTAAAATTCTGATGCAATATAATTACAGCTGTGAAAGATATGAGCAATGCATGTTGATGTGATCCTATTAATCATGTCTACCATACGCATCGCTGATCTGAGCTGTATTTCTTAAGAAGTAGTAAAGAGTGGAGGAAAGAGTGTAATAGGAGCTTCTAAGAAATGAAGTTAGATGCTTACATTCATGGCACAAAATAAGCAAACATAAACAATTGAGAGTGATTCTAGACTAAAATTAGGAAGGAAAAATAAGTGTCAAGATTTTCCATCGAGAGTGATGTTTTAATTATTTAGAGAGGCAAGAGACATTTGAGTGTGTGTCCTGGCTGGCACTAAGTGTGAAAGTGTGACACTCCTAAAGCCCTTTGCCTCAGCTTGGGGCTTGTAGTTCAGAGGCACCTGGTGCTGTTGGCACGTAGCTGTGACATATTGCAAAGGAAGAAGGCATGCTTTATGGCAGCGAATTAAGATGTCTATACACGTTCTATCTTCTTTATGAACATATATGGCTTTTATTCATGCCCATATTGTAATCACTTTTCTGTTTCTTAACTTGCATGTGAATTTTGGTGTCTGTGAATGAGGTAACCTAATGGAGTAAGGGCCAGATCCCTCTGCCACTGCCTGCTAAGCTTAAAGCTTTCTCTCTTTCAAAGAGTGCAGTATTTAATCTGTTTTTGCAGAGACTGGGCTACCAGTTTAATTAATGTGGAAAAGCAACACCCTGGGATGGTTTTTGATTTTTTTCACATGGACCTCTCATCCCCATAATTTTCTATTGTTTTATTTGGCATACACATGGGGCAGGTGCCTCATAGGTTGAAACATTTGCCCATGTATATTTAGAATCTCAGTCAGGTATCTGTAAAAGATATAAATGTTATGATCTGTAAACAAATTGTATAAAGTAGGCCTTTCTGTAGTTATCAGATTTTGAATTATGCAAACAAACATTTTCTGTAATCATGGATCTTAAAGGAAGTATGTTATGGAAAAATCCTGGCTCAGTAGGAATGATCCTGCAACTGTTAATCACATTGAGCTTTTACCTGAAGGCTTGTATTGTAAGGATGTGCATGTAGCCTGAACTCCCTTTGTATTCAGGCCATTTGACAACCAATGCAATATCCATTAAGGCAAAGCACAAGAAGTGATTGCACAGGTTTTTATTTCTTTCTCTGGGTGCTAACCTCAGCTACTTTCAGCACTGTGGTTCAAAACCTGATTATTGTAAACCTTGGCCAGAGGGCCTTCTGACTAACAAAGAAGTAGCAGAACTGAAAGTGCTAATAAACCCAGAACAGGCAGAGATAAAAGACAGCTTTTGCTTTGAGAATCGGAAGATGAGAGGAATAAGTAAGACAAGAAGACAAAATGTATCATTCTCTCAGCTTTTCCTTAGGGAAGTGAGAATTCCCCTCAATTATTCAAGACTGACCTGCAGTCTTTTGATATTAAATGCAAAGCACTGGGAGACAGCTCTGGGTCAGCTGAGAAAGACAGGGACGCTGAAGATCTTTTGGGTTTAAATTATTGGAAGCAGCTGCTGTAGACAATACAGACAGACCTTCCTATGCAAGGACAGGCCAACATATAGACAGTCTATGAGGATGAGGGAAGATGAATTTTCTGTCATATCTCTGGAGTCTGCACAGAGCGTAGGTACTACATACCCAGCAGCAGAAGCTGCAGCAGTGAGTGAATCAGCAGTGGTGTGTACAACCAGAAGTACAAATGTGTGTGTTTGCAGGGGAGCACCTGACCTTACTGCAATACCCACACAAAAGTGTGTGCTTGCAGATGAGTACCTGACCTTACTCCAATACCCACCCAAAGAACTAAGATTATAATTTATGTTATTTATTTTATTTTCTTTTAAATTTTGTGGATTCAGACATCTAGGTTGGGTTTTTTTTCACCTGATATCAGATCTCCTCACTGTAGATGAGTTTTCTTTATAATCAATGGAGAGAAGCATCTCCTGGAGCACAACTAGGTCACATGGCTCCTGTCCTGTGTGCTGCTTTGAGGTTTTTAATGAGAGGAAATCAGATCATTGGTTGTGAAAAGAAAATAATGATGAAGTCTATATCATTCATTGTTTTGCTGAGATGGATAAAAAGCTAAAATGTAAACGATCTGCCTCAGACTGGTCTATGTTGCTGGATCTAATCACTTTGTCCTGGGATGTTGCCCTATTTGTTTCTTCTTTGATCTGATCTAATATCTCACTTCTAACCTTGGCAACTAACATGTAAGCTTTGCTGGCTGTCATCTTTTTGTTTGTTTGTTTGTCTGAGATAGAGAGAGAGAAAGAAGGGGTAGCTTTGATCCCCTTCTGGGCAATTTCTTTGTCCAGGAGGGAGTTTGGATTTCTATGTTATTTCTAACTTGTATATAGTTGTAAATACTTGTAAATGTTGTGTATATGTGCTGATGTATTTTGCCATGCTGTAAATATAGCTTCATTTTACTTCCAAGCTGTCTGAGCTGGTCTGGTAAATTTCAAAATCACAAAAAAAAAAAATAGTCAGGGGGTGAAAGTTCCTAACCCATGTCAAATGACTTTTGTCGTGCAAGGTTTCTTCGTGTCTGATGACTGTAAAAAGAGCCTCACAGAGAAGAAAACTTTATAAAAATAGACTAAATATATCAGAAATATTAATCAGAAAAATTAACTTTATAAAATATTACTTTGAATAACCAGACAACATAAAATATTCAGGTTATCTCTGCATTGGTAAAAGGAAGAAGGCAAGAATGCCATGATGTGGACATAAGCAGCTATCCATAGTACTTTGTTGTTTTGGCCCCTGAGCTAGTCAGGACAAACAGTTATGTTTACTAGTATAAATGGAACCTGGGGACCAAGGTAGATTACAGGCTGTGGAAGGAAAAGAAGGCTGATGTCTACCTTGACAAGGACCAGTCATAATGTGCACATGAAGAGACAGAGGGATATTTAGCATGCAGCTAAGTCCTTCCCACCCCAAGAGTCACAGAAGGGCACAGAACTGAAGGAGAAGAGTATAGTCAAGGGCAAATGTGGTGTGCTAGCAGCCAATGTAGCCTGCCTTAAATGAGGCAGGAGAGATGTAGACCATGTAAAAATGTTCATATGCAGTGCTGTGGGGCAAGCAGCTTTGTTGACATCATGTACCAAGAAGAAAGTATTGGGGTACCAAGGTATGAGGCAGGCAACTGGGGACACCTATAAGCCAAAACATTATACAGAATGTTTACTTCTATTCTGCAGTGCAAAACAGAACAGGACAACAACGACTGTATGTGACTATCCAAACAGATCCTGAGGAAAGACCAATAACACTGAACTGTAACAACAGAGTAGTGGAGAAACATAGTCCTTACCCAGTCCATGACATGGCATGATTCCATGGGCCTTGCTGAACAGGCAGGACATACACTCCAGACATTTGGGAAATTCTATATTATATACCAGTAAACCAAAAAAGAGTTGTATAATATTATATGCATTCATGCAAAACCAGCACTGAGAGCCTTAAAAGCGTTTGATTTTATAAAATACTAGTGGTGATAGAGCCGTGAAATGACTCTTTGTGTACTGAGTACATTCAGTAAGCATTTCCTGAAGTGTCTGAAGGCAGAGATTCATTCTGCAGCATCCCTATAGACCTTCAATCTACAAATCCAGTGTCAGGAGGGTGTGTGCTGAACAATTAGTAAACCAAATAAGACCAGAAATAGTGAGGTAATTTCATTATTTTGCACATTTGGCCATAATGGAAAAGAAAAGAAGCCACGGGAGTAAGGTTAATTGATTTGCTGTGCTCCAAACAGAAGGAGAAACACCTGGCAT
This sequence comes from Tricholaema leucomelas, assembly GCA_013400475.1. Lineage (NCBI taxonomy): Eukaryota > Metazoa > Chordata > Aves > Piciformes > Lybiidae > Tricholaema lacrymosa > Tricholaema leucomelas. The sequence goes on along the minus strand of WAAF01000237.1, from coordinate 563,448 downwards.
AATCAAAGCCAGCTGTAGCTACCTGACGGAGGCAATGACACTAACAGAAGCCTGCAATACTGAGACAGTCCATCGCAATAGACACTCAGAGCAGGTACTGGCACACTTGGACTGTCGTGTACCATTACCTGCTGGCAAATAACATTTCAAGGGATTTGGTACAATATCTGCAGAGATGATATGTTAGGGAAAGGTACATGAAATACTGGGAAAATAACAGGAACTGAAATCTTGCCATCAATGATGCTCGAGTAACATGAAAAACAAACCTCGTTCTGTTCATACGATGCAGCTGACATAACCCAGAATGGGTTCACAGCACTGGCAAGACACTCTACAAATATATACATATGTCTTGTTCATTTTTTAGAAGAAGGAAGTATCTCAACTGAACCAAAAAGAGAAATAAACTTCCCAAGTCAAGTGATCTGTTTAGATAGAAGGCATTTGGGTTGTTGTATCCCTTTGAGATAACTTTGATGAAAGGAGAAAAAAAGAACTGATCCTAAGGATTGTGAATATGGCTTAAGAAAAACATATTAATCTGGGAAAATGGGCAAAGCAAATCCTGATATAAGAGGTGAGTGATAACTTCTGTATTTGGGAAGAGTACCAGAAGTAGAACCTCTGCTAGATGTAACAATGTGTGTGTGGCTTCTGCCCAGGCCTTACCACCAACACAAACAGTGTTATCACTTTGGTTGTATAGAAGGTTCTCAGAGAGGTGGTAAATGCCTCGTCTCTGGAAACATTCAGGATCAGGTTGGATGGGGCTCTGAGCAACCTGATCTAGGTAAAGATGTCCCTGATCACTGCATGGGGGTTGGAGTAGGTGACCTTTACAGATACACTAGGCCTCTCTGACTCTATCAGTAAAGACTATGAGAGTGCTCATATCCATCACAGGAAAAAAAAAAATGAAATCCCAATTTGTGAAGTCCAGAGCTTTGGTCCTAGGGCAGACATATCTTTGATACCTACTGGGAGATCAGGAACATCTGTGTTTCCAAAGATTCCAGTGGATGTTCCTGCTTCAGCTAATCCCTGCTGTATTATCTTTTTCACATCTAGGAAGACACAGGGCAGATTCTCTTTGACAATTTCAAATTTTATTTGAGGATTTGGTTTGGCTCTTCTCCTGGCCCAAGCCAAGCAGCATTTTTCTCCCTGATATTTTTAACTTTAAAAACCCTTTTATTTTATTTCAATTTCATATTGTCTCCCCCATGTAATAAAAGAGCTGTCATCCTGTCAGCAAGGCTTCTGCAAACATGAAGGATTACTGAAATCACTTTGTTCTGGTTAATGCTAACCCAGGTAGCTCTTGGCAGAAGTGACATTATGTCTGTCTTACCTTCTTTGTTCCTGGACTGCATGTTCCCAGCTGGAACTGTAGATCAAAGAGTCATTTTGACAGGCAGGCAGGTGGTACTGTTACATTGGCAGTAGCATATCTGTCACGCTTAACGTGCTCTCAGGTTGAAATAACTATACTTGCCCTCACCGGTCAGGGTCTATATGGCAGCACTGCACGTCTCCATCCCTATTTCTGAACAATGTCCTGTCTTGTGATTACTGTGTTGTTCTAGAATATTGACTCTTGCTGCATTTAATTCTGTGAATAGCAATGAAACAAAGAGCTGTAATACAACTTCCAAAAGAATCTGGAAGGAAGTTATTCTGACACAGCTGCTGTCTGATTGACTCCGTTACCCATCAAAAACCATTTGAGGTGCCCTGGCGACACTTGCTTGAGATGGCCATGGAGAGCTTTCTGGTAAGACATTTAAAATTGTAAAAGACACCTGTGGCCTTATGCATAAATAGGCAAGAGGCTAACGGCATCTTCGATGGCACCAGATTCCTGTATATGGGGAAAGCTGGGCAAAGAAAAACCAAATGAGGTTCAACGAGGACAAGTGCAGAGTCCTGCATCTGAGGAGGAATAATAAACTGCACCAGTACAGGTTGGGAGGCAATCTGCTGGAAAGCAGCCCTGTGGAGAGGGACCTGGAAGTGCTGGTGGACAACAAGCGGTCCATGGGACAGCAATGTGCCCTTGTGGCCAAGAAGGCCAGTGGGATCCTGGGGTGTATTAGGAAGAGTGAGTCCAGCAGATCAAGGGAGATTCTCCTCCCCCTCTGCTCTGCCCTGGTGAGACCACATTTTGAATACTGCATTCAGTTTTCCTCCTCAGTTTAAGAGGGACAAGGATATGCTGGAGTGAGTCCAGCAGAGGGCTACGAGGATGATTAGGGGACTGGAGCACTGGATGAGGCACTCAGTGCCATGGTCTAGTTGACTGAATAGGGCTGGGTGATAGGTTGGACTGGATGATCTTGGAGGTCTCTTCCAACCTGGTTGATTCTGTGATTCTATGATTCTGATTAGGAGAGTCTGAGGGACCTGGGGCTTTTTAGTCTGGAGAAGAGAAGACTGAGAGGGGATATAACAAATGTCTATAAATATCTGAGGGTTGGGTGTCAGGAGGGGATGGACAGGCTCTGCTCACTTGCTTCCTGGGATAGGACAAGGAGCAATGGATGTAAGCTGCAGCACAGGAGGTTCCACCTCAACACAAGGGGGAACTTCTTTACTGTAAAGGTCACAGAGCACTGGAACAGGCTCCCCAGGAAGGTTGTGGAATCTCCATCTCTGGAGACTTTCAAGGCCTGTCTGGATGTGTTCCTCTGTGATCTGAGCTAGATTGTATGTTTTTTCTCTGACAGGGGGGATGGACTCAGTGATCTCCTTGGGTCCCTTCCAACCCCTGACATCCTGTGATCCTGTGAACTAAACATACCAGTGATGGGCATAGTCACTGGGATCTGGAGAAAGGCTTATGTAAATTTAGACTAGCTTTTGGGTTGCTGAATGGCCCTCCAGACTAAAACTCCATCTAGTATTATTTGACATGTCCTCTGGTATCTGCATCATCTGTGTGGGCAGGCAGACAAGGCACAGGACCCATGAGAGACTTAAGACTTTTTGGAGTAGGGATGCCATAGGGATAGACAGGTGACCTTTGGGAACTGAACCAATTGCCTGATTGTTTTTTTTTTACTGTAATGATTTAAGACACATTGATCACATGGTTACCTTTGGACCCTTAGGGGGATCTACAAGAAGGAACTGAATATTATTGACTTCCTTACAGTTTATTCTACTATGTAGCACAGGAGAAGTAATCCTTTCCCTCTACTGCACACTGGTGAGACCCCACCTCCAGGTGTGGGTCTGTGTCCAGTTCTGGATATGGATGTGCTGGAACATGTCCAGAGAAGGGCCACAAGGATAATCAGAGGGCTGCAGCACCTCTCCTATGAGGAGACACAGAGGGAGTTGGGGCTGTTCAGTCTGGAGAGAGAGGAGAAGGCTCCGAGATGACCTTATTGTGACTTTGCAGTATCTTAAAGGGGCCTACAAGAAAGCTGAGGAGGGACTCTTTAGCATGTCAGGTAGTGATAGGACTAGGGGGAATGGAACAAAACTAGAAATAGGCAGATTCAGACTGGATGTTAGGAAGAAGTACTGCACCATGAGAGTGGTGAGACCCTGAAGCAGGTTGCCCGAGGAGGTGGATGCTGCATCCCTGGAGGTGTTTAAGGCCAGGCTGGATGAGGCTCTAGACAGCCTGATCTAGTGTGAGGTGTCCCTGCCCATGGCAGGGAGGTTTGATCTAGATGATCTTTGCAGTCTCTTCCAATCCTGACTGATTCTTTCATTCTATGAGATAAATAGCAAAAAATGAGCAGGAGGGAAGCTGTTGACATTAATCATTCAGATTAATTCAGGATGTTTTCCTTTTGATGAACAAAAGACAGCATGAATTTAAAAGTAACATTTGGTTCTTCTTTTGGAGGGCTTTCTAAGAAAAAGCCATATGGCATAGAGTAAAAAAATTAGAAAGATGTTGGAGTCTTGCTTTTAAACCTTTAACCCAGGGAAATTATTAAATGTTCTTTAAGGCAAAGGCAAACCTCTGGAAATTATAGAAGAAATGGGAAAACTTCTGAATTCCAGCATTGTGTAAACTACTTTAAAAAAGAAGTGGCAAAATTGTTAGCCCTGCCAAGTAAGTATTTTATAAACTACCTCAAATTAGAGTTTATGGAAGTTCTGAAATCGTTGCTCTCATTTATTTATACCTTTATCCACACAGGTGCCATAGCTGTACTCGTTGTGTAATTTGTTCCTAATTTATGTACTTTGAATGCTCCTAGGCTTCCTTAAATAGGAAATAGGGGTAGCAGTGAAACTGAGCAAACTGCCTGGCTGTCACTTGTGTATTTTTGCCTGCTACCTTAGGGTGTTGAAGTAGTAGTTCTTACAGAATGGTAATCAATACTTCAAACCCTTTGTAACTGAAGGATATTTCTCCTGGAAAGAAAAGCTATTGTTTAGTGGAGTATGATAGTAAAATTTCTCATGGTTAACTTGTGATGACTGAAGCTGTGAAAAGACTTCCCATGTGCTCCTCAAAGAGGTGAGAAAGTGGATTGAAAGACAGATTGATAAAAGAAAGAAAAACTCTTCCTTATTTCAGAAGAAAAAGTTAAGCTAAATTAGTACATTTAAAATTTCAGTTGGGAATTCTCATAACTTACAGGTTCTGTAAGTACTTCATATCTTTAAAAAGACAATGTGGTCGTTCTGGGGTTATATTGCTGGACAGATCCCTTTGAGAAATACAGAACAGAAGCAATCAGATTAATCATAGAATCATAGAATCAACCAGGTTAGAAGAGACCTCCAAGATCATCCAGTCCAACCTATCACCCAGCCCTATCCAGTCATCTAGACCATGGCACTAAGTGCCTCATCTAGGCTTTTCTTGAACACCTCCAGGGACGGTGACTCCACCACCTCCCTGGGCAGCCCATTCCAATGGCAAATCACTCTCCACTCATCTCTTTCCGTATGAAACTTTGAGAACTCTAAGACTCATATTTTCTCATTTTTATAGGTGAGAAGATGTGCCATCCACATTTTAAGAACAGCAAAAATAGCTTTTATCATTACTTCAGTTTATCCAATATTACCTTGCCCTGATTTTATCCATATGTCACTTTGCAGCCAATTGGTACAGGCACTGATGTTTGGTGACAGCTAAATATGGATTGGTTTAGCTCTGATTCATCATACCTAATTCATTTGGAGTATCTAATTTGTGAACCTGATTGCCTGAGGGTCTCTTTATAATTTCTGAACTTAATAATTGCTGAGAGATGAGTCTAATTACATAGATGTGAAGTTTTCACATTTAGTGTAGGTAGACCATGGAAAAATAAAGAAAAAAAATCTCACTGTAAATTCAATGTTGAAAATCAGTGAATGAGTTTTCACCATGCCAGCAAATCAGTGTCTTTAATGAGTAATGTCAATTGCTACCCTCCACAGCCAGTAGCAGCCTGTTTCAATCACTCATGTCACTTCTAGTCACTAATAGCTCCTTCTTCAAGCTTTTCCTTCTCTTTTCTGCTCCTACATCTTCTGCAGCTGTTTTCTGTTTCTCCCATCATGCCAGAAAATGAGACAAGCAAAATGCCGATGCAATGTGACTACCTTAGATGTAGATAAGCCTAATGCACACATGCTGATCCCCAGGGGAAATGGCAGTCTCAGATCTTAAAGTAGGTGCCTAAGTTCCCCAGAGAGCTAGTAGGAGAGGCAGGTTTGCCTCCAAAGCACAGAGATGCTGCCCTAGCTACCTTTCTATGGCATATACATGGAACGCAGATACCCTCAAAGTGTGAGCCAAAGCAACTGGAAAATGTGGCATTGGCTCTTGAGGACTCAGGTGAGGTTGGCAGTTGTATAGCCAGAATGAAGGAAGCCCAACAATTACTGGAACAGAAGGAGACCTTGTTGAGCTTCATTCAAATTTCCAGAGCTGGCTGAGTCTAGTCTGGGTGATTTCTAAAGTGTGTGGGGGTGGGGGACACCCAAACCACCACATCAGCTCATGCAACTATGTCTGTTGTAAACCATGGAATGTCCTGAAATAAGTTTTCCCCCTCCCTGTATTGCTGCACTAAAGACTAACTGCAGCTCCCTCTTTCCGGGTATCTTTCTGTCCCTCTACCTGAGTGAAGGCCTCCTGCCTCACCTTTGTCAGGAGAGGTGCAGTACGCTCATAGATTACAGGCATGTAGTAACTCACACCCTGAAAAGATTTTAGAAAGCTCACAGTTCCCAAAAATCTTTTAATGAGGAAAAGGTGTTTGCAGGTAGCAAATAACTTTGTTTTCCATGAAGAAACCTATAAAGTAAAATATATATTAGAATAAGTACTTAACAATTCAATTTACCATGGAGTGTTAATTTTGTGTTTCAGTATGACTACTTGGCTTTTTAATTTGCCAGTTGTGTTAGAAGTCACTCAGGGCCCTGTCCTGGAGTCCTGTGTACCCCAAAATTCCTCTCCCTCTGTGGTTTGAATGGGAGAGGAAAAGGTGCAAAAAGACCTGTTCCCCCCCCGCCCTGCAGGCGTGAAGGGGGGGAGCAAGGGACCCTTCTGGCACGAGGGGTGCCCCGTGCAGGGCCCGCGCTGGAATTGGATGGGGACTGGCTGTGTGTTCTTCACGCCTAGGCAGTGGTAACTCAGCTCTTTGTCTAGGAAGGGTATAAATACTGGGGGGTTCCCACCTTGGAGTTCCTTCCTGCCTTGGTGTTCGTTCCTGCCTTGGGAGTTCGTTCTCGCCTTGGAGTTCTCCCCCACCTGGATAGCTTCCGCACAAGGAGCCCCCTACGCTCCCANAATAAAATAACTCTATTTTTCCATAAATTCCTGACTTGGCCGCATAAATTCCCTGCCTCCATAACAGGCCCTGCTTAATTTTTCCAAGTCATACTAATATGTGTTCTTGTAGTGCAAAAGAAACCTACACAAGACTAAGTAGTTAGTTAAGTAAAACTTTCTTTTGTTTTAATTTAAACCAAGGAAACTATAAAGTAAAAGGGAAAGATGGACTTTTGTTTGATTAAAGGCTCTGAGATCTGCTATCCAGACAGAAATGTTACATGTTCAAAGTTAGCTTTTTTTTGCTTTTGCTCTCACCTCATTCGGCAGCGCTGCTGCGGAGAATTCTTGTTCTGCACTGGTAAGGCACCACATGTATGACATCAGTAGAATTTTTACTCTTGTAGCCTTGCAGGTGGCAGGCCGCCGGGGAGGCCGAGAATCGATCGGGGTACTGACGAGGACTCAGCTGCCAGCAGCCTTATGGTCAGTGCAGTGCAGTACAGCTTTATTCCGGCAGTGCAACAGCTTATATACCCCTTTAGCAGAGGTGTGCACAACTAGCTGAGGTTTACACAAGTGGAAGGTACAGATTGGTTCAGAGTTATATACAAGGTATCGATAGGTCAATCAATCCCCTGGTGTCCACCCCTATGGGACGGCAAGCTCAGCCCCCTGCAGGTGTGCGTGGGGTGCTCATTGTTTACAGCTTACTGTCCTGGGACCCAGACAGCCCAAGGACAGTTCGCAGCATGAGCTCAGATGTTTACAGCTCATGCCTGCCTAGGGAGAGTGCTCTCCCACATAGCCTCAGATTTTTTTATTCTTAGTGTTTTAGTATATTATTAGTATATTAACATAATCTTCCTTCAGATTCTGGAATTTTTTTTTGGTCCTGTGTATTATAGAAGATAAAGCCGAAGTGAAAACAAATCAGAAATGTGATTTACTGCTTTATACCAATTTACTTCAACAGCAACAAAACGTTTTGCTCAGATTTCCTGCAAAAGGAAAGCTCGGTGTGAAGGAGGAATGGATTCACCAAGAATCAAATATCTGCAGGTTAAGATGCTGTGTTGTTTCTGCTTTGCGATCAGATGGCAAGCGCTAGGATGCAGTGGACCACCCTTGTGCGAATGATCTGATCACAAGATGGAAGTAATACAATGTGCCTCTTTCTTATTCTCTTTGCTGAAACCAGCGCTCGTGACATTTGCCAAAACGTGCCATGTGACTGCACGTACAATAATTCAGTTAACTGTGAAGAATACCTCCTTGACAATGGCACAAATGTCCCAGTGAGGCTTTGTACGTTGAGGCAATCCTTGTGCTGAGGACTGGGAGTCACACATACTCAAGTGGGTTTTGTTGCCTTATTTTCACGCTTCTGTTACTTACAATGCAGTGAGCGCATCTGTCATGTTATGGCTAAGATCCTGATGTCTGCCTGTCTTGGAGCCAAGAACTCTTACTGGAACTATTTGGCAAAATTAACGTTTGCATCTTTCAAGTGCCCCAGTGAGAACTTGCTCTGACACAAGTTCAGAAAGTTGCAACAATCAAATAGTTTATTTTGTTAAACTGACAGATAAAACAGTTTTGCGGTTGCCAGCGATAACTGCAGGTTAATAAATCTTGGGCAACATCCAACACAATCAGAGATGCAAACCTTTGCAACAGTTCTGATATAAAACAGAAATGCAGCAGAAGTTTAAGTCATATATTGAAGGTGAAATTCTCACCAAGAAAGGCATCCCTGTCTTGGGTGGAGGAAAAGGAGCACAGCCTGTCAAATGTCCTCATCTCTGGCTTTCACCTTCATCTGCTGCTAGTGCTGGTGGTGTTGGTGCTGGCCACACTGCACCTCTGCTGCTGGCCCATGCTGCCCCCCAGCTGCTGCTGGTACCAGTGCCCCCACACACCAAAGATGTTCTTGTGGGTTTTATAGCCTAACCCCATCTGTCCTGCCTTCTATATGAGTTGAGTAACATAGTCATCTATGTTTAGGATGTACTCCATTTTGCTCATTAGCACACTGAGAGGTGTAATTTTTAATATTAAAATTGCCATTAACTAGGAAAAGCTCTTTGTGCAGGCACCCTGGCCCTCACAATCTGTTTTGGAGTTGGGTGTTCAGGGCGTTCATGTTACTTTAGCCCTGCTTCATCAGTTTTAGCCAAAACAGGGCTGTATTATCTTCAGAAGACTCTTTGCTTCAGCTCTCTGGCAGGGCAGCTTCACGGCTCTTCATTTAGCACGAACACTTGCTGATTGGAAATGACCTTGGCCCTGAAGAGTCCTATATCAACTTGCTTTGCTGTCCCGCAGTAAACTGAGCAGTTATCACACGGCATTGCATTCCAGGAAGGTGGCAGTAGTTAAGGCTTTCATATGATTGTCTTTGAAATCCCTGCATGACAATAAGGAAAGTGGTTTTAGTCATGTGTTGCATGATAGTTTTGTAGGAGGGAGTTTAAGCTAGCCTTGGATTTTTTATCTTCCTTTATTTATTTCTTAACAAACTAGCATAAATTTAATACCTAGTTTTGAATATGAATGTAAATATCACATAAAGGAACTGATATCCTTCTCTTTCTTCTAGTTTTGTCTCTGCTTATGGTGCAGCTCACCAGCCATTTCAGCAGTAACAGGCTAGAACATTGGCTTTTTTTATTTGTAATCTGTGTGCCAGAAATAACAGAGACCACTAGGTGGAGATTTTTCATTTAGCTGTGACACATGTTTCTGTATTTAAAATTATGCTTAGGATAAACCTGCATTCACAATAACCAGTTTGATTTGCATGGGAAAACTAAAGTGAAAGACAGAATTTTGCTAAATGCTTAAAAGTCATGAGAACGAGAAGCAGTTCTGAAGATTTACATTGACAGAGGACTATGGCATTTTTTAGGAAGTGATTTGAAAGACTGTGAGGTTCAGCTTTGGCAAGGTTATAATTTCTTTAGGATGTCACACCTTTTTAAAGTGGCTTGGTCTAGCAGAATGAACAAATCATGAAGTTCCATCTTCACAAAAAAACCCATATTCAGTTATCAAATGAAACTTTTGCATAATTTACTTACATCCAGTTAATAGCAGGCATTGCAGCACAGATTCTCTTGGGAAGAGTCTCAAGTGAATAGTTTATCATTGATCTTCATAAATCAAAGCATTGTTAGAAAACAAGATGCTTTATCATATTTCATGGCACAATAAGTAAGTGTGAGAAAGATATCATAGAATCTACCAGGTTGGAAGAGACCTCCAAGATCATCCAGTCCAACCTAGAAATGCAAGTTTACATATGCAAATGTAAACTTTTGAAAGAAGACTCCAAGACTAGATTTAGTTAAATTGCTTTGAAATTTAAAGTAAATTTAGATTTTTACAGATACTAGATAAGAAAAAAGTTGTCAGTAGCACAAATAATTGCTTTTAATAGCAGCTTAACAACATATTTTATTAATAGCAAATGGATTCAGTCAGTAACTGATACACTAAATTGAAGAACTCAAAAAAACCTCAAATGACAAAACCCAAACCAAACAAATGACCAAACAAATCCCTCTGAAAACACCGAAGCCTGTTCATTAAATTATTTGCATTGTGTGTACAGTTACTGTAGGTTTTCCACACGTGCTATGACCTTCCTCAAACTCTTCACCATGAGAGCTCATAAGGATGGTGTCCTGGCAGGTCAGAAATCCTGCCAGACTGGTTCTGGCCATGTGCTCTCCTCCCATGTGCTAGGATCCAGGAGTCAGAGTTCAGAGCAGACTGAACAATGGGGATTGGCTTCAGCAAAGATGCCCTGAGGGCTAGCAGCCAGCACCACGCGTGAGGTGTCTTGTGCAGCCCCTCAAGACCCATGTAGTCACATGAGGCACAAAACTTTGAATTCATTGTCCTAAACAAGTGATGCATGTGCTCATTTGCCAGTTTGATTTTCAAAAGGTGTGTTTAATGGGGGAACGGTTTGAAAACGTGCCTTTCCCACTGTGCCTCTCCAACTGTGCTGAGCCCTATTAGTGGATTGTCTAACTGGGTCCCTGCCTGCAGAAAGCATTGTTCACAGCGGCCGTGTTCCTGTAGCTTGTGGCAGAGGCTTACACAGCCTCTCAGTTCTCCTCTCCTTCCCTCTGCCAGGAATATATTTTGTATTTTTATCCTTGGGGTCATAATTGCAGTTTTGGGAAGCATCTTTGTCCAGGAAACTTACTCGGGAATCAATGTGTCATGAGTACATCTAGGTGGTTTATTTGCAATCATAGAATGGTTTAGGTTGGAAGGGACCTCAAGGATCATCCAGCTCCAACCCCCCGCCATAGGCAGGGACACCTCCCACTAGAGCAGGCTGCTCAAGGTCTCATCCAGCCTGGCCTTAAACGTGTGCAAGAGTTAGTGCTAAGGCTCCATAAGCGTAGTCAGAATTTTTCCTGTTTTCACGTTCCTATTTTCCAAGTTCTGATTGTTTAAACTGTTTAATTCTATGTTTATAAATACCCTGTGTGCAACCTACTCACTGTTGACTGAGAATCCAAATGAATCTGACGGGTTTTTCTTGATTTTGTTATATTAAGAAAGAGTATTTGATATTCTTACATAAAATTAATATCCTTAATTAATATTTTATATTAATTTTGGAACAGATGGAAAGGCTCCATCCATTGTTTGAGTGCTCACTCTGTGCAGCCCGGTCCAAAGGCTAATCTGATGCCAGCAGATGCCTGCCATGATCTTGGCTGAAACAGCTGTGTCAATGAATCATTAAAGACATAGAGTTCTTCATTTTCTCTGCTCTAAGCCAAGCGAGTAGCAGACAAAACTTTTATTTTATACTAGCAAACACAACTCTTTTACTTCCTTTGATGGTATTAAAACCAGCCTCCAGCTGTTCTAACAAACCAATATGATGCTTTTCAGGTGCTGGTTTACTTGATGAGAATGGTGGAAAATGCTTGTTGGATTCCATGTCTCCCTCTTGCATGCTGTAAACACTACCTTATATGTAGTCATCACAATGATATCTGTATGGGAAATGGTCCGAGTAGCTAAATACTGTTTCAGTTCTCTAAAAGGAGACGCTAGGTGTCTGCTGGTTGTATTCAAGCATTTCCAGTTTAGAGAGGTCCCAGTACCCATTCTGAGAAAAGAGGTAGGACTTCCTAAACAGTTTTACAGCTTCAGGAATGTGCTTTAATTTTAGCAGAAGCACAATAAAGGTGCCTATGAGAAATCCAAATTCAAATCCAGCAGTGGTAAGCGTGGGGAAATGACAAGTCTGATTCCTTCATGGAGAAGGTCTTTGAAAGTCTAAAAGAAAGAAAAGAACATGGAGGATAGACAAAAAGATAGAAAGGGAGACTGCTTGAATATTGAACAATACCAGTAAGAAAATGTGTGAGGGCAATACTTACCCAGACCCCCAGACTTTAGCCCAGTGTGTGAAATTATTGGGTTATAGTAAAGAATTCTGGAAAGAAATGAGAGTCTACTACATCACCAATCCTTGTACAGAAAGAATGAAAAGAATGGCTGAGATGAGTAAATCACAAGGGAGCTTTTCTTCTGCAAATCCCCAATAAGTAGATCTATGTGTTATCTCCAGAAATCGAAAGATAATCTATGTGATAAGGAGTTGCAAGCTCCAGCAGTCATTCTGGGAATTTTTTTGCAGACTGTCATTTGAAAACATAGCTTTAGTGCCTTCTTCCTTCTTTTTTTTTGATTCAATACCATAAACACACACACCACCAGTGAGGAATGATGCTTTTACAGGCAGGCAGGAAATGGGCTCTCACAGCCATTTCAATCTGTGTAGATCTCTGCTACCCCAGGTTTCAAACTAACGATGCAGTTGTGATTGAGGTACCTGTTGGCAAAAACGCGTAACATGGAAACCAAAAGAATAGTATCTAAAAATAGGTAGACCACTTTTAAAGAGAGGAAACATAAAACTTGCAATCAATTGATGAGAACAACCAAAAGAAACATCTGTGACAAGCAATACTTTATTTTCAAATTCTGGGTGATAACACTTAAAGGTTTCTGTCTCATGAAAGGCTGAGTGTTACTGCAAGGGTAGGAGCATTTGACTTAATGTTTTTATACATGGTATAGCTGGAACTGTGCTGGATAAAGCATTCAATAATATGCATTTATAAATAGTTTTGTTCTGCACTGGGGTGGGTGCATCCTGCTATGAAGGAATGGACAACTTCTGCACAGGTCATATGCATGTATGTGCTTTTCAGACCAAGACAGACACAGTAAAGTTGTTTTGCATTTATATACACTAATCTATTAAAATGTCAATACCTGTAGCTTGTTATTCAAAACTTATTAAGGAATTGGAAAGACTGACCTGATTTACAAAGGCACTGAGCTTGTATCAAAATCGTAGAATCATAGAATCAACCAGGTTCAAAGAGACCTCCAAGATCATGCAGTCCAACCTATCACCCAGCCCTATCCAGTCAACTAGACCATGGCACTAAGTGCCTCATCCAGGCTTTTCTTGAACACCTCCAGGGACGGTGACTCCACCACCTCCCTGGGCAGCCCATTGCAATGGCAAATCACTCTCTCTGGGAAGAACTTCCTCCTAACATCCAGCCTATACCTCGCCTGGCACAACTTGAGACTGTGTCCCCTTGTTCTATTGTTGGTTGCCTGGGAGAAGAGACTGACCCCCACCTGGCTACTGTCTCCCTTCAGGTAGTTGTAGACAGCAATGAGGTCACCCCCGAACCTCCTCTTCTCCAGGCTAAACAACCCCAGCTCCCTCAGCCTCCCCTCATAGGGTTTGTGTTCCAGGCCTTTCACCAGCTTTGTCACCCTTCTCTGGACACATTCCACTATCAGCTGTTGGAAGCGCCATGAAGATGATCAGAGGGCTAGGGTACCTCTCCTATGAGTGGCTACAAGAGTTGGGGCTCTTCAGCCTGGAGAAGAGAAGGCTTTGAAGACACCTCGTAGTGGCCTTCCAGTCTCTGAAGTGAGCCTACGGGAAGGTTGGGGAGGAACTATTTACAAGGTGTTGTAATGACAGGATGAGGAGTAATAGGGAAGAAGGGAGATTTAAACTAGATGTTAGGGAGAATTTCTTTACAGTGAGGGTGGTAAAACACTGGAACAGGTTTCCCAGGGAGGTTGTGGATGCTCCCTCCCTGGTGGTGTTCAAGGCCAGTTTAGATGAGGCCTTGAGTGACCTGTTCTACTGGGAGGTGTCCCTGCCTATGGTGGGGAGTTGGAACTGGATGATCTTTGAGGTCCTTTCCAACCCAAACCATTCAGTGATTCTAGGGTCCTAAAGGGAGTGCCTACTAATGCTACAAATACTGACGTTTGGAAAACTTTGGCCCATATGGTTTGCAAACATCAACTAATGAGGCACTGTAAGGTACACACAGTAAATTTGTGCTAGTTTGAGCCTAGCTAGCATGTTTTGGCGAGAAGAACTAGATGATAGGCTGAGAAATGAAAACAATGGTGAGGTCTACTTCCCTCACAGTCTTGCTGAGATGTGTACAAAAGAAAGGCAAAACAAAGATTAGGTCACTTTTGCTTTGCACTTCGCTTGGACACTTTGTGCTGGGCTGTTCCCTTCTGCTTTGCCTGCTGGGGAGAGCTGAGGCTGCTGGCTGAACTCCATCTTGCTTTCTAACCTCACCCTGCCTTTGCTTTTGTGGCTGATTCACCTTTGCTTAACCCTCTTGGCCGAACCTCCATTCTTCCTGGGCTAAGGTTGAGAGGGGTAGGGGGAAGGTGAGGGGTGGCTGAGAGCCCCTCCTGGGGACTCAGGTTTCTGGGAGGGGAGTTGTGTTCCTGTATTACCTTTTTACCTTGTATATTTCTGTATATATCTGTATATACTGTAAATATCTGCTTGTAAATTGTGCCAGCTGTAAATATAAGCTTCATTCAAATTTCCAGAGCCGGCTGAGTCTAGTCTGGGTGATTTCTAAAAGTTGTGGGGGGCAGGGGACACCCAAACCATCACAAAATTAAAGTTTTAATGGGTGGGTAACGATACAATTAAGAAGTTAAATGATTTGTCTTTGCCCCAGAGCACAACTAGAATCACATCAGGAGCTGAAATTCATGAACGGTCCTCAAACTGTTTCAGTATGTGAAATAGTGGTTGGATGAGACTTAGAAGGGCTGAATCTTAGATGTCATTTCCCATCTTATGGAAAGCTGGTTGCTTTGTGATGTCCAAGCCATGATCAGTTATTTGAAAAGCCAAAATAGGGAAATAATGTACTCAGAATTTGTGAAGTTTGTGTAGTCCATGGAATGCTTTCTTTGATAGTATCTGAATGCAACTGTGTTGCAGAAAACCAGTAGGATTCATTAACTTCTTAGAAATGCAAATGTTTTATAATCCCATCTTTATCCCCTTCTGCTGTTTTAAGCCTGCTACTAAATTAATGCCTGGTATAACACCAATGTAGTCAGATTCAGTATGTTACAACAGAACTTTCTAATTATTTCTTTGAGGCTATTCTGTATGTTTCTGTCTCCAGGGTGTACTGTGTCCTATACCTTTACTATGCTTTTGGAAGAGAATCATAGAATCATAGAATCATAGAATGGTTTAGGTTGGAAGGGACCTCAAGGATCATCCAGCTCCAACCTCCCGCCATAGGCAGGGACACCTCCCACTAGAGCAGGCTGCTCAAGGCCTCATCCAGCCTGGCCTTAAACACCTCCAGGGAGGAAGCATCCACAACCTCCCTGGGCAACCCATTCCAGTGTCTTACCACCCTCACCATAAAGAACTTCCTCCTAACATCCAGTCAGAATCTCCCCTCTTCCAGTTTAAACCCATTCCCCCTCATCCTAACATTACTAGACCGTGTAAAGAGTCCCTCCCCAGCTTTCCTGTAGGCTCTCTTCAGATACTGGAAAGCCACTATAAGGTCTCCTGGAAGCCTTCTCTTCTCCAGGCTGAAGAGCCCCAACTCTCTCAGCCTGTCCTCATAGCAGAGGTGCTCCAGCCCTCTGATCATCTTCGTGGCTCTCCTCTGGACCCGCTCCAGCAGTTCCATGTCCTTCTTGTGTTGGGGGCTCCAGAACTGCACACAGTACTCCAGGTGGCGTCTGACGAGAGCAGAGTAAAGGGGGAGAATCCCCTCCCTTGCCCTGCTGGCCACACTTCTCTTGATGCAGCCCAGCACACGGTTGCTGTCTGGGCTGCATGTGCACACTGCCGGCTCATGTTGAGCTTTTTGTCAACCCAGACCCTCAGGTATTTTCCTCAGGGCTGCTCTCCAGCCATTCACCACCCAGCCTGTATCTGTGCCTGGGACTGCACCGACCCAGGTGCAGGACCGTACACTTGGCCTTGTTAAAGATTATAGGATGTTAAAAAACCCCAAAATCAGCAAACAAACAAAGAAAAAAAAAAAGAGATGAAATAGAAAGCACTGGAGAGTAGAGGAGCCAATACTGTTCCAGGCTGCACAATGTTAGTTTTAAATTTTATTAAATATGAACCATCGCTAGGCATCCTTCTTGGCATGGTCATGTTAACATATATCACACCTGCTGATATTAAGTCATCTAAAAATCAGTAGCATGCATATTTTGTTTATATAGAATTGCTTACTCTTCCAGCGTTGCTGTCCTTTCACATGACCATTGCTCTTGCAGGCAGTTAAGTACCTTCAGATGAAAGGCAGTTTGAGCTGTTGGATAAAAGGTATATACCCTCCAGTCCAGAAACTCAAATACTGTGTACATAGGGGTTTTGTAAGGATTTGTTTTAAGTCTGTGTCCTAGTAGGGCATAAATCCTGCCAGGCCGGTTTAACCTTTGCTCTCCTCCTGTTGCGGGTCTGGGAGTAGGATGAGCAAACAATGGAAGGTTTGGCCCCAGCAAAGCCTTGAGGGCTAGAGGCTTAGCACCACGTGTCAGGTGCCTTGTGCTGCCCCTCAACATGCCTGTGTGGTCACACTAGGCATGAAGCTTTGAATTCATTGCCCAGAACAATGATGCTAGTGCTTATTGGCCAGTTTCATTTTCCAAGTGATGCATTTAAACTCCTATTTCTGCACTGACCCTCCACCGGGAGCAACACCTCATTCGTGGCTGGTTAACTGGGAATCACAGTGACCATGTGTTCACAGCTTGCACTAGCTCAGCTGCAGCCACTCAGTTTTTCTCTCCTTCCCTCTGCCTGGATTTTTTTGTATTTTACCCTGAGATCATTATTGTAAGTTTTGGAAGCATCTTTGTATAGGGAACTATACTCAGGGACCAGAGTGTTGTGAGTACATATGCTGGAGTTAATGCTAAGACTCCATAAGCATAGTTAGATTTTTCCCTGTTCTTGTGTTCCTATTTTCCAAGTTCTGATTGACTAAACTATTTAATTCCCTGCTTATAAATACTCCTGGTGCAACTACTTCCTGTTGACCAAAAATCCAAAGAATCTTAGGGAGTTTCCCTGAAAAAATTAATATTAACAATAGAAATAATATTAATAATTCATAACTGATTATTAATTTCTACCACAATCTGGTATATGGATTCTTACCCTTGAAGCTGTCTCTAATTTTTAGGTTGTTGTGGTTTTTAAAGAGCCAACAGAATGAGACTCTCTCAAAATGAATTGGAGAAAAATGCAGAATTGTATTTGAAAGGAAAGATACAGGAAAAAATTACAGACCATATACAAGATACACAGTGACCCCTTTGAAGTTTCCCCCCAACCCAAAACTAATCTAGAATCCCCAGTGCTCAAATCCTCCCCACCCAGCACCTCTGCCACCCATAGGCTCAAACAAGACCTCTGGAGGCCCCAAATGAGCCCACTCCTTACATGTTTACCCAGATCAGTAGCTCCCACCAGAGACAGCAGGCAGGAAGGACAGGAAAGGAGAACGAGCTGGCCTTGTTGCCAGCTTATAAAGAGATAGCAGAGTTATGGGATTGAATAACAATTTCATATTTTCCCATCTCCACCTCTGGATTCCTCTATTCCCTAGAGGATTTTTAATCCTATACCACTCAACCTACCACATATGTAGACTACATACATGCTAGCCTTGTATCTATGCCTTAATCCTAGAAGAATATCTGAGGTCTAAGGCTGATTGAATTTTTTGTTTCTTTCTTTCTTTGATTTTTTTGTTGTTGTTTTTGGATTTTTTTTTGTTTTGTTTTTCTTATTAATGACAGCCATACTTAAAAAGGACACAGGTCATTCTACCTGACAATGTAGAATATATATATATATGAATGTCTTCCTTCTTCATGACTCAATGAAGGTCACACTAGGTCCTACAGAAACTCGATGAATATGTATTAAAAGCTCTTCAAGTCAAATCCCAATTAAAAAGCCATCCACTGTATAAATACCAAGGAGGACACCACCTAGGTGGACAAAAAATGAGAGGACTGAGTGCACAGAACTTGTCATGTGTACAGCTACATGCATAATTTTGCCATTGGTTTCCATGGTAGCTTAACATCAAAAAAGGAAGGAAAAAAGACTGGAAAAAATGTATGCTTTATCTAACCTTTTGAAATGGTGAGATGCAGTGTCCTGGCAAAATGGTGATGTTTCTTATTGTCGTGGAGGGCCCATAGGCCCGAAATCAGACCTGCATATGCCTTGCTCTGCCTGGACATGTTTTTCCTGCTTTTAGTCAGGGGTGAGCACATGGCCAGCACAGAGGGGCACAATGGGCCTGGAGCCACATGGAGTCTGGCCTGCCCAGGCTTTAGGTTGTGGAAGCCCCCACATGCTCAGCTCATGCTTGCCGGGTGCTAGGCCCATGTGAGCCCCATGTTTGGAAAGTCCAGGCCTGTGGCTCCTTGCCTATTATGGCAAGGTTGGCTGGCTGCAAACCTGATTGGTTATTGGTGGCCAATGAGACCATCGATCTCGGCCCACAGTTAATAAATAGAGGTGCACTCAGGTGGCAGCATTCCTCTTTCGCTCGCCGGTGCATGCACTCAAGCCTGCCTTTACGGAGCTCAGACTCCCCGTGCAGCCGTGCATCCCTCTGCACGCCCATTGCCTTATTCCCTGGTGTGTGCCACAGCCACGAGATACCAGGAGCAGACCTATTCGTCTGCACATCTGCACCTGCAAGTGCTGCCTACGAGCTCCCTGGACGCAGCCGCCGGAGGGACCCAGCAGCTACGGGTGAGAGGCTATCACCCCTGAAGCCGGGAGTATTCCAGCCTTGGAGTCCACGGGCGAAGACCCTAAGGAGTTGGACACTTTACAGAGGCTGTGGCGTAGCCCGGAGGGTGATTTATAATTAGTCAAAATAGTGAGTAAATATCTCTTTAATTCCTATTGTGCCTGCCACAGAGCAGAAAACTTTCAGCCCACTCTGCTGGGCAAACAGTATATAGACCCCAAGCGGCAGTAGCCACGGGGAAAACTCTGTGAATAGTCCTATGCTAGTCATTGTATTATAGTTATTAGCCATTTGTGATTATACCCTTAATGTCTTCATAACCGTGTACGAATAAATATTAATATTATAAGTTCAGTGGTTGGGGGTGGCGAGAGTTGACAAATATTGAAGTTTAATAAATATATATATTTTTATAAATATTCTCTCGCATTAGTTAATTTCTCCCCTCCACCACACTTATTAGACAGATTTGTTTTCTGCTCACTTACTTTTCTGTGGCAAGAAGCAAGACTAGATCTCTGTATATTGCTTACAAAACTGCTTGCATCTGTGCACATCTGGCTATACTGGAAGATCAACATGATCAACCCCTGCATTTCAAATGCAAATAACATGCTATGACATGTTAGAAGAGAGAGTACACAGGTGAACGTATATTGACTTTGTTCATTCTGTATAATCCACGACTCATGCAATAATTTAATGAACTGTCAAGATACTCACATTTCCTTCACTTTTGTGCACTTGCTGAAAACTTAATCTGGAAGAGAACACATCTGGTTCTGAGTGACCTAAAAGTAATTGGTAACTGATGTTTAAATTAGATCGTAACTGGTCAGTGTTGCAATGGTTTAAAAATAAGACCTTAACAACCTGGGTGCAACCAGCAAAGGGCTGGAGCCTGGAAAGGACTTTGGGCATATTTCTTTCCATTAGCTGGGGTGCAGTATGCTGGGTGCATTACCTTTCCTGTGAAGTACCCTGGCTAACCTCAACTTCTTTGTCATCTGTTCTTACTGTTTCAATCCCAAGCTGAAGCTTGAATACCCTCCTGGGGTAAGCTGGGAGAAGACAGGCCTCCATTTGTTCTGTTTGGAAAGTAAATGCACTTCAACAAGGTAGCTGAAGGCCAGCAAACTTCTCTGCTGATTTTTTAAGACTGACCTCTTTTAAATATTTTCCTTCAGTGATCCAGACAGGTTCTTTACAAATTTGTCATATTAACAAGCATTCAGTCCCATATAAATTTTGATGACCTGCAGGACTGGAGCTGGTAAAAAGAAACAGCAAGCTGTCACTAATCATTAAGATCTAATAATCCTGAAATTCCCGCTTTGCAACTTTAACACTGTTTGATGGGTGTTCATTATCCCAGGGCTGGCTGCACAACCAGTGATCTTTAGTGGGTGGCTTTGGGCTGACAGGCTTTAAGCAATAGGAACAACGAATCCAAATAGTATTCAAACCACCCGATTGTTAACATCTACAGTGCAAAATGCACAGCTCAGTTAACTCCTCAAGCTCTTTTTAGAGGAAAGAAGCAAACACATTCTGTGCACAGTTCATATGACCTGCATTACATGATTCGTTTACAGTGTTGACATATATTTTGTCGGATGAATCATAGAATCATAGAATGGTTTAGGTTGGAAGGGACCTCAAGGATCATTCAGCTCCAACCCCCTGCCATAGGCAGGGACACCTCCCACTAGAGCAGGCTGCTCAAGGCCTCATCCAGCCTGGCTTTAAATGCCTCCAGGGAGGAAGCATCCACAACCTCCCTGGGCAACCCATTNTTGTGTTGGGGGCTCCAGAACTGCACACAGTACTGTATGAGTACCATACTGAAATGGGCCTTGCCTTGCAGTAAAACTCATTCACTACATACTAGTAAATCATATGGTAATCATATATAGTGGGTCAGCCCTTTTGCAGTCTCTGAATGCAGAGGGCCCATGCATGGTGGTATAGCATGATACAGAGTGGCTTTAGGCATCTCTTTGTAAAGCAGTTTTATGCTGGAGAGAAAAGAGAACTCTGATTAAAGGATTATGCTGCTTCAAATGAGTGAAACAGACTTTGGAGAAAAGAAAATCTTCAATTACATTGAAAACCCCAGACTTGTCTGGCTTGTGGATCATCTGCTGGTTATAAGTGATTGAGTATATGTTAGCTGGAGGAGCACATCCCACAACCATATTTTGTTTCTGTGTATTGCACTCCCAACAATTCTCTTAGTCTCCACCTTCCTCAGAGGCATTTATGCTATCACAGTGAAATACCCACGGGAGACATGCCATATGATTTCTGCATGGAAAATACCCTTTAGGCAGGCAACACCACATGAAGTGTCTTCCATTAGCAAGGATTCTGAGAAAATGTGGAGAAGTATTTCACAGAATCACAGAATGTCAGGGGCTGGGAGGGACCTCAAAAGATCATCTAGACCAACCTCCCTGCCAGAGCAGGATCACCTATAGCAGACCACACAGGAATGCATCCAGGTGGGTCTTGAATTTCTCCAGAAAGGGAGATAGCAGAGTATGTTTCAAATTAGAAAGGCCTAACAAAAGTTCAGCCACAGCACACAAAAGAATAGTTTCATTTTTCACTTCAAAGTGCATTGTATATCATTTTAACTCCTGTAGGTGTGAGCTGTAAGTAACAGAACTCTGCAGCATGGATGGAGTGGTACTCTTGTGTTCATGGCTGGAAAAAATGGAAGTCTCATATGAAGAGACAGCTTCCAGCAGGAGCACATGGAAAGCTGCTTACCATGCCAGAAGCAGCTGGGCAACAGGGAAGTGTCCACTTATGCATCAAAAGAGATACAACTACTTACTGCACACAGCTACAGTAAAGTTTTTGTGCAATTGGCAAGTCAAATCTTGGTCCAAATCTGCAAAGTTGGTCTCAGATTGATGGCTTTTCTTCGGGGATTTTTTTTCCAATAATGCAATTACATTTCGAGTCTTGTACATCACTCATTTAGGCAAGCTAGTCAAAGCATAAGAGTAGTTTTTATTTCCTCTGTTGTCAGACATCACAAATGACTAGCTTTCTGGTCAACATTTGCAGGAATTCTGCTCTGTTGTTTCATTACAGGTATGGAGTACAGAACCATTTGCAAAGCCACTTTTTCCCTTTCACAAAATTTACATGAGCTTTTATGGCCAAGAAAAACTAATATAAGAATCCTAAAACTGCAAAACAGCAAGCCAAACAAAACAGATGATTCTGCTTTTACTCATTAGCAACATCTTTGAAAAGTGAAGTTCAAATTTGACAGAGAAAGTATGATAATAATCCTAACTGAACAGGCAGAAATACTTATGGACCCATCTTGCTGTGCTAGTTTGAAGCTAGCTAGAATGTTTTGGTGAGAAGGAGTAGATCATAGGCTGAGAAATGAAAACAATGCTGATGTCTACTTCCCTCATAGGCTCGCTGAGATGTATTAGAATAAAAAGCAAAACATAGATATAGTTGCTTCACTTGGCACTTTGCTCTGGGCTTTGCTCTGGGCCCTTCACCTGCTGGGGAGCTCAGGCTGCTGGCTGGACTCCATCTTACTCTCTAACCTCACCCTCCATTTGCTTTGGCTGATTCACCTTGCTTCTTAATCCCCCTGGCCGAACCTCCATTTCTTCCTTGGGACTGGGGTAAAGTTGAGAGGGGTAGGGGGAAGGTGAGGGGGTGGTTGAGAGCTCCTCCTGGGGACTCAGGTTTCTGGGATGGGAGTTGTGTTTCTGTATTACTTTTTACTTTGTATATTTCTGTGTATATTTGTATATACTGTAAATATCTGCTTGTATATTGTGCTAGCTGTAAATATAAGCTTCATTCATATTTCCAGAGCTGGCTGAGTCTAGTCTGGGTGACTTCTAAAGTGGGGGGGACACACACACATGACACACACCCAAACCACCACACTTGCAAAGGCAGTGTTGTGCATTTGAGCTGAGCTGAAGTTGACTCTCCTCAAAGCCTCGTTCTAGGGCTGTGCTTTGCAGTGCTGTAGCCAAGTGCTGTTAACACACCAGTGTTTTGGCTACTGCTGAGCCCAGCACCCAGGCTGTGCTTTTCCAACGTTACCCTGCCCCAAGAGTATGCTAAGGGGACACAGCTGAGCCAGCTGATTCAAAGCAGCCAATGCTATG
This sequence comes from Tricholaema leucomelas, assembly GCA_013400475.1. Classification (NCBI taxonomy): domain Eukaryota; kingdom Metazoa; phylum Chordata; class Aves; order Piciformes; family Lybiidae; genus Tricholaema lacrymosa; species Tricholaema leucomelas. The sequence goes on along the minus strand of WAAF01000237.1, from coordinate 540,385 downwards.
TGACATCAGCTCAGATATAAGAACAAAGTGGAAGAAGGAAGTTTGAGGAGATTATTACATGGTGCCTGTCCTCCTGAGGAATTGCCAAACACAGAGAACCCTGCTTCCTAATACCAACCATCGTCTTGCTGATGGGAAGTAGAGACTAACATCTCTCTACTTTTGTTTGCAGGTGGTCTATTGCTTTGCTTATTATTATGAAATTGCTTCTATCTTATAACTAGCTTTTGTTATATTTCCCCCTCTCCCTGGTCCATCTAAAAAGAGGAGTGATAGAGTGGCTTTGGTGGACATTTGGGCTCCATCCAGGGACAAATCACCACAGGTAGACATGCTGGGTGCAGACACATGAAACTCCTATAAGACTATGAACAAGACTATAATGAAGCATGAGATAAAATTAAAGGGAGTAATGACAGAAATGAAATTAAGTAATCCACTTCCTATGAGGCCAACGGACAGTTAGGGGCTATATAATATCAACAAAGTAGGAGAGAGCAGATATGCAGCTGAGGTGTAACATTTTAGAACTGAGTATGCTTTAGTCTTATCTAACACTGTCTTAATAATACTGCTTTTTGCATGATGCAAGGAGTTGAGGTTGAGACATGATGATAGATAGATACATAGTTGGCTCCAAACTCATGCCAAGCTCAAAATCAATTAATTTTGGAAATCTTGTCAAGATATGCCTTGCCTTTTAAGTAAGGTGCCTCTATCATTCTCTTTCTACAAAACTTCAAAGAGGGATGAAGGGGTTCAGGCTAGCTTTTCTGAAGGCTTCTACTGGAATCCACAATGTGGATAAAAATAGGTACTTTATGCTGTTTGAATGGATCCTTGTATGCTGGCTTTTTGTATGTTACAATTAGGCTCTGAGAGTTTTCTGCTTTCATCAAAGTCCTTAATGGCAATGCCAGTATTTTCAGGTTTAACTCAGTTTTTCACATGTCAGATATTACATGAAGGTTGGACTGGGAGAAGTTTGTTTCCTGTATTCATTCAGGGGCAGGAAAAGCATTTTTTTAAAGTATATATATCAGTTCAATATGGCTTGACAGTACCTTTTAAATTACAGAGCATGTCCATGATCTCTCAAGAGAAGCAAAGCTACAACAGAATGCATGTAGGGTATCAGAGCATAAAATGAATACTGGGTCTCTCTTTCCTCTCAGAATTCAGTTAATTGCCCTTGCAGACAAGAAAGCAGCTATTCTCCAAACAGAAAGGACTTGCTCTTTTAATTTTCTCTTTTGAGTCTCCAAATTCATTTTAGCATGTCTTAATTTGCTCTTTTATAAAGCATAGGGTATCTATTGCTAGGGTGGCTGCAGTCGTGCCTGACACACTTCCTGGTAAAGCTGACACACAAATATCAGTGTCATCTGCTGCGTATCCACATCTATTCTCATCAGCATCTGCAACATTAGGCGGTGCAGGCCCATGAGATTCATGATTTACTACCCCACAGACGGTGCTTTGGCTGATGAAGAGATATAGATAAAGGTGATAGATATAGATAAAGGTTTCTCTTTCAAAGCAATAATGCTATAAAAGCAGGGAGTTTCTACCATCTATCAATTCCGTCTTTGAATTTCTACCTATGGTGGAGTTGCTCATTCTCTACTTACTACTAAATTTCCCCTATTTCTCACCATAAACTTCTGAGTAGCAAAAAATCAGCCAAACCGTGTCATACATTGCTGAGGATCAGCTAGGCTCACACAACACGCACACTTTTTAATTGTGTCACCATTATTCGATGTGCAGAAATCTAAGTTTTCATAAGAATTCTTTTCCATTAGTATTTTCTACCCAGGAAAAGAAAGATTTGGTTTTATATCAGATGTTCCTTGTAAAAAAGCCCAGCTTGATAGATTCAAACTAGAGGTTCAAGAGATGTTTGATGAACTGCATTAATTGTTGCCGTAAAATTTTGAAACCACTGTGTGTCTACACTTAGCCTGTGTCTAGGGCTGGACTGTAGCAGTTGTTCTATCACCCAGTGAACTCTTCCCAGTGGGGAAGGGGAATCAGGAAAAGGACCCATGAATTGGGATGAAAATAGATTCCATGAAACAAAGTATGTAAAACTATGCTCAGCCCAGCAAAGGTACAGCAGTCACACTAAATGGGAAACGAGTCCTCAAGAGCAGAATCAGGAGGAGCCCATGGAAGAGGAGGAACTCATGTGGAAATCTCCCTCTTCTCAGCAAACTTCCCTGCTTGTACTGAGCATGAAGTTTATGGTACAGGATACCTGTGAGCTGACCTAGAGCATCTGCCCTGGCTGACTCAAAACTGCTAATGGCCTGCAGCCCACAGCTAACCAATGATTCTGTCCCAGCAAAACCAGGGCACGTGGATTGTCCATGTGAAGCATCCGCGTAGTGACCTCAGTGGTGAGCAGGATTAAAGCAACAATGCAAATTAGCTATTGTTTGTTTGTGAAATGTATAAATTCTACCCAAACCATGTCACTAGATGTTAGATTTATAAATTAATCTAAAAGGTGCTTCATTTAGGGTTCCTGCATTGATTATGGTGACAGACTCTTCACCCACGCTGCTCCACGGGAAAACAACATCCCTCAATCTGTCGTTGAAATTAACCTGTCTGTTATGAGGTTATTCTATTCCCTGGGTGAAGAGTGAATCACACTATAATTTATGCTCAGTACTTGTTAGACACAAATATGATTGATGGTCACATTTATAATATCTGAGGCTTTTGCTGTCAGAACTGAACAACTCAACTGAGCACTACCCTGCACTGGTATTATTAAGGTCTGGACTGTAAATTCCTTCCTGACACTGAGAAGTAGTTACTCACTGAAGAGGTCCCACAGCTCCTGTGAACAGTAATTTATCATAAAACCAAAATTTTAAAAGGCTTAAGAGCCCAGATTTAAATATTTTTTTCCTTGAATTTGTCATTTGTCATGCATAGGGTGTCTGGTGATATTACAGGCTTGGAACTGCTGTTGAAGTTACCTATTCTCTCAGCTACATCAGAAGATCTCTTCTGAGCAGATAAATTCAGACTTACTGAAGTGCTGACATTGCAGTCACTAATATTTTAGCCAGTTCGGCTAATCCAGCATCAATTACAGGGGCATCTCTGGTTTGAATAACCTTATTTCCACTCAGCAGCATGCCAGTTCTGTTTCTTCGACGTGCCCAGGCTGCTGTACGATTACTTTCCACAACTCTTGGCATGTGAGGATAATTGTGTGAGGCTTCCTTCTGGCTGGAAGACTCGGCGACTTTTCGAGGAGGAACTAGAAGCAAAGGGAGCTGCTTATCGGCAGCCATCAGAGGGCGCTAAAACACCACCGATTCATACAGCGGCTAAAGAGGAAGGGCACTTCTGAAGGTTAAACAGCCCTTGCCTTTCAGCGGTGTCTATAATCTAGTGATGGTTTCCACTCTTTTTGGAGTGGACTCATATATATCTGTTCTAGGAACGGCAGAGTACATACCTAGAACTGAACGGCCTGTAATCAGTACCCACTTTGCACTACAGATGTTTTCTCCAGAATCACACCACAGATGTGGATTTCCCAGACGTGACTATGTCCTGTGACATTCCTGAGGCTGCTATACTGAACTTCTGCATTTGTGCACACATTTAAGGGCACAGAGCAGGACGGGAACTGCTCAGTCTTTCTCTTCATATTTCTGTACCCCTTGAAATGCAGGACTTGCCCACACAGGAAAGATCTCTCTAATATGTCTCCTTCCCCATGATTTTTGCTTTTACCTGTGTTTATCCAAGACTTTGAGATTGGAACCTGCTTAGTATGAAGGCTGCACTGCTTTGGAGTGCCCATTCAGCTTAGCTTCTCTCCCTCTTTGGAGTGTTCTGAGCTTGGCTGGTTTGGCTAAGGGGAACAAAGAGTTTGCTGTTATACCAAGATAATTCATGGCAAAATCTCTTCAAACCTTGTTGCCTACTATTGATAGGCAGTACATAGGAAAAAAAACATCTGAAATATTGGTAAGGTTGATATGTATATTTTTCCCTAACAGTTCAAAAATAAAGAAAGATACATCTCATGGTCTGTAAGATGAAGCCATCTGAAATATTGGTAATCTGGACATGTATATATCCCCCTAACAGTTCAAAAATAAAGAAAGATACATCTCATGGTCTGTAAGATGAAGCCATCTGAAATATTGGTAATCTGGACATGTATATATCCCCCTAACAGTTCAAAAATAAAGAAAGATACATCTCATGGTCTGTAAGATGAAGCCATCTGAAATATTGGTAATCTGGACATGTATATATCCCCCTAACAGTTCAAAAATAAAGAAAGATACATCTCATGGTCTGTAAGATGAAGCCATCTGAAATATTGGTAATCTGGACATGTATATATCCCCCTAACAGTTCAAAAATAAAGAAAGATACATCTCATGGTCTGTAAGATGAAGCCATCTGAAATATTGGTAATCTGGACATGTATATATCNCTTCTCACCAAAACATGCTAGCTAGGCTCAAACTAGCACACAGTTCAAAAATAAAGGTACATCTCATGGTGTGTAATCTGAAGCCATCTGAAATATTGGTAAGGTGGATATGTATATTTCCTCCTAACAGTTCAAAATAAAGAAAGATACATTTCTCGGTGCGTAAATAAGAAACATAGTAAGGGTTTCCTTGGAAAGAAACTATTTCCAGCTTTTGTATTTGGTAATCACATTTGTGACAATGAAAGCAATATATGCAATAAAAAAGGTGAGTCCTATGGTTTTCATTAACCACATTTCTTAACCCAACTGTTGAAAACATTATAGACTACATTTCATGTTAAAACCCCCCCAAACATTGAAAAACATTTCCTTCAGTGGTAACAAAACATAGCAATTTAAAAATAGTTATAGTTACTATTAGTATATTTCCTGTTATTTTTAAATAGAGCATTTAGTAAACTTTAATACATTGAAATTCTGCATGTTACATTCCTTTGTAACGGGGCGGTGTCGTGGAGGGCCCATAGGCCCAAAATCAGACCTGCATATGCCTTGCTCTGCCTGGACATGTTTTTCCTGCTTTTAGTCAGGGGTGAGCACACGGCCAGCACAGAGGGGCACAACGGGCCTGGAGCCACGTGGAGTCTGGCCTGCCCAGGCTTTAGGGTGTGTAAGCCCCCATGTGTGCAGCTCATGCTTGCCGGGTGCTAGGCCCATGTGAGCCCCATATTTGGAAAGTCCAGGCCTGTGGCTCCTTGCCTATTATGGCAGGGTTGGCTGACTGCAGGCCTGATTGGTTATTGGTGGCCAATGAGACCATTGATCTCGGCCCACAGTTAATAAATAGAGGTGCACTCAGGTGGCAGCATTCCTCTTTCGCTCGCCGGTGCATGCACTGAAGCCTGCCTTTACGGAGCTCAGACTCCCCGTGCAGCCGTGCATCCCACTGCATGCCCATTGCCTCATTCCCTGGTGTGTGCCATAGCCACGAGATACCAGGAGCAGACCTATTTGTCTGCACAGGATCGTGTTTCTCTGCACCTGCAAATCCTGCCTACAAGTTCCTTGGAGACAGCAGCCAGAAGGACCAGCAGCTACGGTCAGAGACTATTGCCCCTGAAGCCAGGAGTATTCCAGCCTTGGAGTCCACGGGCAGAGACCCTAAGGAGTTGGACACTTTACAGAGGCTGTGGCGTAGCCCAGAGGGTGATTTATAACTAATCCAATTCTAAGTAAATACCTCTTTAATTTCTATTGTGCCTGCCACAGAGCAGAAAGGTTTCAGCCCACTCTGCTGGACAAACAGTATATAGACCCCAAGCGGCGGTAGCCACGGGGAAAACTCTCTCTCTGTTTAATATTTTGAATGTATGCTAGTTGTTATAATAGTTAGAGTTTGATACATATGCCCTTAATGTCTTCATAACCGTGTAAGAATAAATATTGTCCCTGGAGCTGTTCAAGGCAGGATTGGATGTGGCACTTTGTGCCATGGTCTAGCCTTGAGCTCTGTGGTGAGGGGTTGGACTTGATGATCTGTGAGGTCTCTTCCAACCCTGATGATACTATGATACTATTAATATTATAAGTTTAGTGGTTGGGGGTGGCGAGAGTTAAAAATATTGAGTTTAATAAATATGTATCTTTATAAATATCCTCTCACATTAATTAATTTCTCCCCTCCGCGACAGGCAGCTACAGAACAAATAATATATTCTCTAGTGTTTATTTTCTATCTCTAACAGGCTGGCAATTAAAAAAAAAAGTCTTTGCAGTGCAGTAATATTCCTTCTGCTTCGGTTTCTTATTTTGATTACAATACAACCTGCCCTTTATGAATTGTTAGGAAAAACTCCATTTCATTAAATAACTTTTCACAGCCTGAGAAATTAGCATCCATGAGCTAATAACACTGAAAATAATTTGTTTTTCTGTAATGCTTCAGGAACTACTAAGCATAAGAAATTGTGGGGGAGCTGAAAAGTCTTAATTTTGGAAAACTTGTAGAAGTGACATACTGTAGCTTCTACTTGTGTATTGTTATAAGCAGTGTGGGGCAGGCTTGCCAGGGTGGTTGTGGAGTCTCCTTCTCTGGAGACTTTCAAGACCTGGCTGGATGTGTTCCAGCTCGGACTGCCCTGAGTGATCCTGCTTTTGGCACAGGGGTTGGGCTCAATGATCTCTGGAGGTCCCTTCCAACCTCTACCATTTTGTGACTGTGATTTACCAGCATTGCAACATGGAAAGTGATTGAAGTTAAAGTTGTTGGAAAGATCTGGAGGCTCTTGGCTACCAGAGTAAAGCTACATATATATCTTGCACCATTTGTCTCTGTTTTCACCATACCACCCTCCCAGGCACTTGAAGAGATCCTAGCCCAAGAGGAGGGATGGTAACACTTAGATTCAGTACATACAAATGACAAATACAACTGAGAAAACAAATTACATAGAGTTATGTGGCGATCACAGAAAAAAATGAAATAACATTGGTAAATGTCATTGTAGTTTCTTGGCATCCTGTTCCTAGTGTGTACTCAGCAAGCTGTCTGCTCGGAGGACTGAGATGCAATCAGCTGCAGATCACTAGCTGCAAAACAGCAGAGTAGAAGGGTAGAATCACCTCCCTCAACCTGCTGGCTATGCTTCTCTGATGCAGCCCAGGATACAGTTGGTTTTCTGAGGTGCAAGTGCACATTTCTGGCTCATGCTGTCAAATTATTTCCACAATTCCAGGCAGATGACATCAATTGCACTTGTCCAGCAGCACTGTTACCTTATCACAGAAAACCACCAAATTTGTTTGGCAATTTACCCTTGGTAAAGCTGTGTTGGCTGCCACTAATCACTTCCTCATTTTTCATGTTGCTGGATTGGGCCAATGCTATTTCTCATGATTCTGTGAGCAGCAGCCCTGTATTTCTAGCAATATTCTGTTTGTTGGCTAATTAAAACTGACATCAGGAAAGTAGCTGAACTGTCACAGGGGAAACGAACTCTATTCCTGTTTCAGTTTTTTAAAAACAGAAAACAGATGTTTCCTTCATTCTCCATTGCCAAGCTGTAGGGAACCCCAAAAAAGAAAAGCATCCATGGTGGAGGCAGCACTGCAGAGCTTATAACTATGGCAGCAATAGCAATGTGAACAGGACATTTTCTCATGCAGGGTTTCTAGGTTACCAGAGCACTATATTTTCTCACATAATTGTCGTGTTCTTCTGATGTGACTTGAACTTAGAGACGTTAAAGAGAAAGCATGAAAAATGTTGGTTTGTGGATGATGATTTTTTTTCTGAAATTCATATCAGGTATACATTAATTCAGCTTAACTCCCTCCAACAGTTTCAATATGCTAGCAGATTTGTAGGCAATGCCCCAGAGAGCTGTAACCTTTCACAAGAAACTATGTTTTACCTGTAGTTAAAATCCTACCTGGTAACATCCACACTATGGATTTTTCTGAGATAATGAGTACACTATCAAGTTAGCACTTCTTGCAAAGGAGACATTCCAAAGTGTTGTCATCAGGTACTTTCCTTGCTCAAATAATATGAGCCTGACCTCAGGCATGCTATGGCATCATTCCATCTGCAGTGTCATGCTTTACCCTTTTAATAACTCTCCCCATATGCAGGGAGAATTACCTGTTTCCATGCTTCACTATAGCCTTGCTTCTTTCTAACATCCAGCCTAAACCTGCCCTGGCACAGTTTGAGGCTGTGTCCCTTCATTCTGTCACTGGGTGCTCAGGAGAGGAGACCAACCCCCACCTGGCTACAACCTCCTGTCAGGTAGTTGTAGTGAGCAACAAGGTCTCCCCTGAGCCTTGTATTCTCCAGGCTGAACAACCACAGCTCCTTCAGCAGCTCCTCACAGGGCTTGTGCTCCATTCTCCTCACCAGCCTTGTTGCCCTTCTCTGGACATGTTTGAGCATCTCAACACCTTTCCTAAATTGAGGGACTGCCAACTGGGTGTGGTACTGACATTCACCACCATTCTTTGTGCCTGGCCTTCCAGCCAGTTCTTAACCCAGCACAGAGTGCCCCTGTCCGAGCCACGTGAATTTATCTATGATATCCGTGTTTGAAACCCCAAATACAACACTGCTTTAACTAAATGGGAAAGTGCTGAAAATACCACATATATACGAGTGATTTCTGAGGAGGAAAAAGATAAGTCCCTTTAATTGTTTTCAGAAGTTTCAGAGATGTCAAAAGTACACTCAAATAAGTGCTCACCATGCCTCAAAAGACTAGATTGCTGTGATGGTTTGGGAGTTACCCACCCCCCTACGCTTATGAAGTCACCCAGACTAGACTCAGCTGTCTACAAGTTAAGGAATGAAGCTATAAACAGCTTAGCACAATATACAAGCAGATATTTACAATATATTACAATATTAACAGCTATACACGTAAAAATACAAGTTAAAAGTAATACAGAAATACAACACCCTCCCAGAAATCAGAGCGCCCAGGAAGAGATCCCAACCACCCTTCCACCTTCTTTCCACCCCTTAACTTATCCCAGAGTTTGCCTTACATGCAAAGTGAGTTTGGAGGATCAGCAAGGGAGATTAGAATCAGAAAGATTAGTTGGGTTACACAGATCCAAGCAGAAGAGAAACACACACTCCAACAGAGAGACATTGTCTTAGCTATGCTTGTGTCCTTGTTTTTATACATCTCAGCAAGCCTATGAGTGAAGCAGACATCACCATTGTTTTCTTTTCACAGCCTATAATCTATTTTTCCTCATTAAAATATTCCAATTATCCTCAAACCATCATGATTACCAATTAACCACTTCCATGAAAGCCAATGTGAAGTTCTAAATAAAGCATTTATAACATCAGGCTTAACAAGTGAATCCCCTGATTCCCCTGAGTGTTGAGGCGGCTAACCTCCTTTATTGTCCTGTCAAAGGAACTTTAAACCTCACTTAATAATAATGAAACCTAAGCTGGTTTTGCCTTCAGTTGAAACTGGAAGCAGCAAGATCTGATAGTTCATTGCATATTTACTTTTGCTACGTGGAAGAAAATTGTAAGAGACACAATGCCATAGGGACTTCTGTGATGTAGTTCTTTGTAGCTGACAATGATGGTCGGAGAAAACAGTCTCTGTGGAATTTGTTATGTGCTGCAGTTTTTTTCTCATAGCAGATATGGCCTTGCTTCACAGCCTGAGTCATTCCAGGTTGAATTGCTTCTTGATCACATAACTGTAATTCTATGTGCAACTGACTCTTTCACTACAATTCCGATATATGATTCCTGCAATTCCAAATATCAGCATCAGTACTTTTAGCTGTGTCTTAGTGTATCACTGTTTCAGGAATAATGCTTCAGAAATGTTCCTCCTGTCTTTTTCATAAGCTTCTTTCCTTCTTTGTTTCATTATGCAACTGCATAATGGAGTCTGGAGCAGCTGTCTGGAGGTCACACTGTACAAGTGGTGTTTCAGCAGCGCTGTGCTATGCTGGTGAAAGCCTCCATTGCTGAAGCAATGATAAGTTCCAAAGCTTAGATGACATGAAGAGTGGCATGCACTCAGTACAGAGGGAATGTTCTAGAATTCATATACCTGACTATGCTTATAATGGTGCAGCAAATTGGACAAAACTACTCATCAGCAGACATTTGATCTAATCCACAGTTCAGCCTTGTTCTTATAGTTGACTGAGCAAATAGCATATAAGATAATATGATCATATCATATCACACCATATCATAATATCTTTGTCAGTGACATGGACAGTGGCATTGAGCGTGCCCTCAGCATGCTTACTGACAACACCAAGCTGTGTGGTGGACTCACTTGAGGGATGGGATGCCATCCAGGTGGATCCTGACAGGCTTAATAAGTGGGCCAGTGCCAACTGCGTGAGGTTCAACAAGCAAAGGAGCAAGGTCCTGCATCTAGGCTGTGCCATTCCCAGGCACAAATCCAGGCTGGGTGCAGAGTGGGTTGAAAGTAGCTCTGAGGAAAGAGGCTTGGGTGTATTGACTGAGGAGAAGCTCAAAATGATCTGGCAGTGTGCTCATGCAGCCCAGAAGGCAAATTATATCTTAGGCTGCCTTAAGAGGAGTATGGCCAGCAGGTCAAGAGAAGTGATTCTTCTCCTTTCCTCTTTTCTTGTGAGACCCTGCCTTGAATACTGTGTCCAGTTCTGGTGTCCCCAGCATAAGGACACAGCTGTTGGAATGGGTCCAGAGGAGGGCCATAAGAGTGATTCAAGGGCTGGAACACCTCTGCTATGAGGATAAGCTGAGGGAGCTGGGGTTGTTCATCCTGGAGAAGAGGAGACTCTGGGGGGACCTTATAGCTGCCTTCCAATACCCAAAGGGAGCCTACATGAAGGCTGAAGAGGGACTTTTCTTAAGGGTGTCTAGCAATAGGACAAGAAAGGATTTTAAGCTGAGGGAGAGTAGGTTTAGGCTGGATCTTAAGAACTTCCTCAGTACAAGGTTGCTGAGGCTCTGGAATAGGCTACCCAGGGAGTTGTGGATGCCTCTTCCCTGGGGGTGGTTCGAAGGCAGGCTGGATGAGGCAGCCACATCTAGCTGAGACGGTGGGGAGGTCGAGTAGATGTTTTCTAAGGTCCCTTCCAACCGAAGCCATTCTATGAGTCTGTGATATGCTCTGTGGCTGAGGCACAGAGGGCTGAGAAGGCATGGCTGCTTGATGCCCCATGTGGGTTTGTCCAGGCTCTCTTGGGGTCCGCTGGGGTCTACTGGCTCCACCTCCTGCTTGTGTGACTGAAACAAATGTAGTGATGGGGGAAAGAAAATTCTGCTGCTTAAAAAGTGGGGGCTTTCAGACCTGCCATGTCTGTGGGACATGGACAGGCAGAGCCATTTAGCTGCTGCTTGGTGCCTGAGCTTTCCCTCAGGGCCATCTTCTCAGGATGGGCTCCCAGATGCCAAGCAAAATGCCTGGCAGCAGCCTCCTTCATGGGTCACAAAGCACTCATCTGGAGAGCATCACTTGTTACTACTAGTGAAACACAAATCCAAGGAAGTGCCTTTTAAACTTCTAGTTAGTCTAGTCAAAAAAAAATTTGAACATTAGCTTGTTAAAAGGATGAATTACCTACTGTTCATGCACCTATATGCCTGAAAATCACATGGAGTGCCATCCCTGTCAAGAATGAGAGACAGAACCACATGCAGAGCCAGCCTGAATTTTCAATATCAAATACTGATCTTTGCATATTGTTTGTGCATAAAAATTCATCAGAATTGTGAAAGATAGAGCTTGAGGAATCAGAGCTGTCACCTGGTCTGAAAGGAAGAATAAAACCAGCATTTCTGCTTTTTGTGATGAACAATTCACACAGCTGTTGTCAACTGTTTTTCACAGCCTCATCGGTGAATATTTCAAAGCTGCTGCCTAGCAGAAGTGCAGTTGGCTACAGACACTGCCTGGAAAGGCAGCAGAAATGGTGAAAGTTTCATTTGTGGAGGGCTGGAGACCTTTTTCACTGTCTGTCCTAGACCTTCAGCTGGTATAGTCCAGCCTGACAGTGCTGCCTGCTCCAGGTAACAGGAATCAGCTTATTCAACTGCTGGAATGGCAAACAAAAGTGATAATGATGGCCAGAGGTCATAGCCAGTAGTGAGGTGAGCTGGGCTGGGCACCTCGTCTGTGTGAGACGTGTGTGGACAAACCCACCGAGGTTTTCCATGCAGAAGACACAGCAGAGATCAGTCAGTATTCACAAGCCTACCTATGCCTTGCTGAAAGAAGATATTTATCATGTATTTCCAGTGGGATAAAGCACTCACTGCATGCAGGGAAACATCTTGCTGTGAAAGGCAGCTGCATGGAGATGGTGTGCTTATAAAACTCCTTGGTACACACAGAGGCTTAGCATTTTCTTGTTTTGCCAGCCTGCTGCTTTCATAATTCTGTAGGGTGTGTGTCAGCTAATTTATAAATGCTCCTTTTGCTCTGCTCTTATTTGTGAGTGCTATCTGCACACCTTATTGCTTTGGACCATCTCTCATTTCTGAAGTGCTTCTTAGGGATAATCAGCTATACATCCATTTACTCATCAGTTCAAATAAAAAGTGATTCACTTGGTTCAGGCTGTGTTTTAAACTAAGCACTCTCATAATCTTTAATGTAATTTTTAATCCATGTAGCACTGCAAGCTCTGTTCTCCTTTATGGATTTACAGGAGGTGGCAGTATCTTCCCAGTGTTCGTCCACTGTGCTGTGAGATGGGCTAGAACAGGAGTGCAAATGTGCCCGAGATTGGCCTCAGACCTCCTGCTGATTTGCTTTATATGAGGACAGAGCTTGCAGCAGCTGACGTGCTTGAGAGCTCAGTAGCTCTAAAGTGGCAGCTTGTAACCCAGGCTCTAAGGACAGGTATGTCTGTGAAGCACTGTGTTGTGAGCAGAAGTCCAGAGAAGTCCTAAAAGAATTAGTGAAATATGTTTTTAAAATAGGTTAGTGAATGCACTGTCATTCCTGTGCCAATTTTATCTGTATTTTTTCCTATTTATTTGGTGGTCTAGACTTTTGTTACTCTGCTCTGCAGCAGTTTCTTCATCTTTCTAGCCCCACAAGACCCTGTATATTCCTTAGTAAAAAACAAAGCAAAACTCCTTGTCTATAGCTGTCTTTGAACTCCTTCTTGCACCCTTTCTCAAGTAGGAAAGGACACTCACTGGCACACCTTCCAGATTACCAATTTTTATGCCTTCAGCTCTTTACTCATCATATATCTACTGGACCAAGCGCACATAGTTACCTTAGTGCCTGTATTTTATCCCTGTGCCAGTTCACTTTACCTGAATTTGGGAAATCTCTCATTTTTCTTTATTTTTTTAAAAGACAACAGCAGATTTTTTTTTTCAGATATTGTTCTTGATTTCATTTTTCTTGAGTGCATCCAAGAGCTTCGTGGAGAATTGGGATCTCAGGGAAACTGAGGGTTTAGTTGCATAATAAGAGGGCTGCATGAAAGAGTGACATCTGAAGTGGTTTTCTGTTGGTTGTTTTCAAGGCAAAGTGGTTTAATAGTGTGCAGTCTTGGAATTAGTTCCTAGTCCTTCATAGTTTTTTCCCAAGTTTTCTGTGGATAAATGCTCTAAAGATTGTCACCAGAATGAACTTTGCTTGCCTATAGCATTGTGTGCTGTAAAATGTATGTCTATAAATATCTGAGGGTGTCAAGTGGATGGATCCAATCTCTTTTCAGTGGTCTGCAGCAATAAGCAAGGGCTACAAACTGGAACATAGAAGGTTTCACCTCAACATGAGGAGAAACTTCTTTACAGTGAGGGTGACAGAGCACTGGAACAGGCTGCCCAGAGAGGTTGTGGAGTCTCCTCTTGAGACTTTCAAAACCTGCCTGGATGCACTCCTGTGCAAACTAGGCTAGGAGATCCTGCTTGGCAGGGAAGTTGGGCTCAGTGATGTCTGGAGGTCCCTTCCAACCTCTAAAGTTCTGTCATTCTGTGATTCGGTGAAAATGATGTCTTGAATACGACACATCTACCAAACTGGTGCAGCGCTGTATATTCCTTTAGGATTTTTTCCAGGTAGTGATTCTTGGGGGCTGAAAATTGTTCTTCAGTTTGCTGTGCTGAAGTGTGAAGCTTAGCCAGAGAGGTGACATGCTGGTGGACAGCTAAAGCCCAAATCTCAGTAGGAAGTGTGAGCAAGTTGTGGGATGTGTGCTAGGATTATTTCCAAAATAACTGAGGGATCTGGAGCCTTGAGAAGACAGGGGGGATGTACAGACTCTCCTGGCCCCCATTTCAAAGTTCCTAAGTAGGTGGTCATTCCCAGTGTCCAAGACTGCTTTTTCTTTATTTTTTTGTTTTTATTTTACATTCTGTATATACAAGTAAAGCTGAACTCTGCTCTGTCAGTCCCACAATGAGTTCTTTGCTTCTGACTGAAGCTGATTAGGTAGACTCTCGTAAAAGTGGTTGGTTGGTTGGCTTGGGATTTTTTTGCAAGGAGTTAGATGCATCCTTTGCTCACTTGGTGTAGTAGCTGTAAACTAGCCAGGCATACAGTGCCTCTTCCAGTACATTACAGGGCTCACAAAGCTCACTCCGTTGTGCTGAACCAGAGGGGGTCATTCTTTGAGTGTGCTTCAGGACATTCCACAGACAGTGCTGCAGCTCCAGCGTGGGGATTTTCTTGTGAACCTGCTTTGTTGGAAGAACCTATGAACTAGTATCCAGTGACTGCTTCAATGTACACAAGCACAGGTCTACTGTCAGGGAGCTATCTAGTCAGAAGCTGGATAATCCAAAACTAGGTACTGTAGAAATATTCAAGACATGGTGGTATTATGATGTTTGCTTGAAAGCCTGTCTGTGACTGTTAAGTGAGAAAGATACCCTCTCTGCTACCTCATGTGAAGCACAATGTTCTTTGCCTTGTTCAGTGCATAATCTTGTGCAAATGGGATGCGAGAGGCCAGAAGGAAACCACAGTCTCAGGACAAGATGAATCCAAAGCCACAGTACTTACTGTAAGTTAAAAGAGATTAAACTACTGGGCCGAGATTAGGTACAGCGAATTCCAACCCAAATGTAACAAAAAAGGTCTTTACTACATGGGAAAAATGAACTTCTACCTCTGCCTGAAGTGCTTCAACAAATGTTTGGTTTTGGGTTTCTTTTTTTTAATACTTGCTGTGTTCAGATTAAAACCATGGGATATGAATCACAGTAATGATTGTCCAAATATTGTATAAGCTGTTTATGGTTTACTGCCAAGAAGGCCTGAAATTAAAATTAAAAATAGATGTGTTATTGAAAAGAAATCTGCACTCATTGCTGCTGACATTTGTTGAAATAAGAAGGGACATGATAAATTACATACGGGTTTTGTGAGAGCAGGAAGGGAAATACAACTGCAATGACATGGTGGGGGGGGGAATGTTTTTATGGGATATGGTAGTAAGTGAAAACACTTGTGACATTAACTCAAAAATAAGAAATATTGACAGAATTATTCAAAGATTTAACATAATAGAATCATAGAATCAACCAGGTTGGAAGAGACCTCCAAGCTCATCCAGTCCAACGTAGCACCCAGCCCTCTCCAGTCAACTAGACCATGGCACTAAATGCCTCATCCAGGCTTTTCTTGAACACCTCTAGGGATGGCGACTCCACCACCTCCCTGGGCAGCCCATTCCAATGGCAAATCTCTCTGTGAAGAACTTTCTCCTAACATCCAGCCTATACCTCCCCTGGCACAACTTGAGACTGTGTTCCCTTGTTCTATTGCTGGTTGCCTGGGAGAAGAGACCAACCCTCACCTGGCTACAGCCTCCATTCAGGTAGTTGTAGACAGCAATGAGGTCTGCCCTGAGCCTCCTCTTCTCCAGGCTAAACAATCCCAGATCCCTCAGCTTCTCCTCTTAGGGCTGTGTTCTAGGACCCTTATCAGCTTCATCGTCCTTCTCTGGACACTTTCCAGTACCTCAACATTTCTCTTGAATTGAGGATCCCAGAACTGGACACAACACTCAAGATGTGGCCTGACCAGTGACAAGTACAGAGGCAGAACAACCTCCCTTGTCCTACTGGCCATATTGTTCCGGATACAGGCCAGGAATCCATTGGCTCTCTTGGCCACCTGGGCACACTGCTGGCTCATCTTCAGCTACTATCTACCAGTAGCCTCAGGTCTCTTTCTGCCTGGCTGCTCTTCCAGCCACTCTGTCCCCAGCCTGTAGTGCTGCTTGGTGTTGTTGTGGCCAAAGTGTAGAGCCCTGTACTTTTCCCTGTTAAATCTCATCCCATTGGCCTCTGCCCACCCATCCAGCCTGTCCCTCTGCAGGGCTCTCCTACCTTCCAACAGATTGACACCTGCTCCTAACTTGGTGTCATCTGTAAACTTACTGATGCTGTACTCATTCCCCTGGTCCAGATCATCAATAAAGATATTGAAGAGATCTTGGCCCAGCATTGATCTTTGGGGGTCACTGCTAGTGACTGGCTGCCAACTGGATGTGACACCATATGCTTAGATTTAAAGTGTAATTGTCTGCCAATGTAATACATTTAAATGTTTTTAAAATATAGTCATCTGGAAACAGCCAAAGCTGCTGAGAAACTATAAAACAATAAATAAAAAAAAATCTTACACTGTGTCTATGGTAATAAGAGTAGTTTATTTTTAACAAGTACAAAGAAATTCTTGGGAATTTTTATTTCATTTGGGAACAGAACCAAGTGGCAGTAATTTATTTATCAGAGGTACCATTAGCTGTGTCTTTAGGGTTTATGACCCATGTTGTGACTTTAGTAAAGCAGCATAAACTGGGTTCACTTTTCTTCCCATGGATTTTAATAAGAAGAGTGAGCAAACGAATACCGCAAAGAATGCAAGTTAAAAGACCTAGCAGTGCAAGAACCAGACTAAGTTTAGAGTTAAAAAATAATCAATAAGCTGAATTAGTCATCAAATGTTAATCAACATGAACTTTGTGGCAGACTTTAGTGGGGATTGTATTATTTTGCCTTTAGATTTCAACTTATTCCATCTACATGTAATATATTGTTACTGCTTAAGCTTCCTGGAGCCCACAAGTCCAGCAGAACAAAATTTAGGATGCCTTCCCTCTCCCCATATGGAAAAATTAGGTAGAAGAGTAAAAGGGTAAAACACCCAAAGAACCAGCCTTGCACTGATTTTGAAATTAAAAGGAATGTTTAACAATAAATAAAAGGTATTTAAGGTAAAGGAGGGTTACAGAGATATAAGGGAAGGGAACAGATACAAATACATATAGAAAACCAGGTTGGATGGCAGTGAATTCTTTGGATTGAGATGGATTGTCCTTGGATGCAGAAGGTAGCAGGGTTGGCCATGTGGTTAGGCTGGCCACATGGTTATCAGGAACAGCAGCAGCAACAAGATGTCCCAAACGCAAAGGCAGGAGCAAGGAGGCAAACAGGATCATGCCTGCCTCTTAAACAGGTGTGCTAGTTTGAAGCTAGCTAGAATGTTTTGGTGAGAAGGACTAGATAATAGGCTGAGAAATGAAAACAAGAGTGATGTCTACTTCCCTCACAGTCTTGCTGAGATGTGTAGAAAGGAAAAGCAAAACATTAGATAAAGTCACTTCGCCTGGCACTTCGCT